>JAPSGF010000065.1:2004179-2188810 GCA_035772895.1 Perdix hodgsoniae
CTTGGAGCGGGCGAGGTACTCGTGCAGCTGCCGGCCCAGGTCCGCCATGCCGGGGCCGGGACGGCACGCGGGCGCTACGCCGCCATCTTGCCGCCGGCTGCTTCCGGGTCGGCGGGCGAGGCCGGGGCAACGCGCCTGCGCAGCGCGGCCCAGAGGGGGCGGGGCGGGGTGAGGCGAGGCGGGGCCGCGCTGCGGGCGGCGCGCTGCGGGTCCGCCCCCGGCTCCGGCGCCCTTCGGCGTCCAGCGGGCATCTCCGCGTGCCGCCGTTCCCACGCGGAGCAGTTCAGTCCCAGCCCTCCGCTCCATCCGCGCTTCCGCCTCGGTCCGCCCTGTCCGCGCCCCGGCCGCAGCGCGTAGCGGGGTTCGGGCGGGCTCAGCCCGCGCTGCGGTCCCACCGCCGACATCCCGACGGCGTAACGTAGGAGGCGTTACTTTCGGAGCAGCCCTCGCGCTCCCCCCCAGCCGCGGGAGGCGACGCCGGCGCAAAGCTCCGCCTCCGCTCCCCCCCACGCCGCCGCAGCCGCGGGGCCGGGGTCAGGGCAGGGGGCGGGCCGGGCTCCGCCGCCGCGTTCCTCGCCGCTTCTTTCCCTTTATAGGAAAAGTATGCGCGGGGCACGGGGGGGGCCGCCCTGAGTCACCGGTGGCCGCGGCTCCCGCCCACGCCCGGGGGCCCCGCGCTGCGCCGTGCCGCGCTGTGCTCGGAGCGCCGCGCGGAGCCGCCCGTCCCGTCCCGTCCCGTCCCGCAGCCCCTCGGCGCGCCGCCATGACGGGCAGGTAAGGGCGGGGGGTCCTGCGGGGCCGCACCCCGTGCGGGGGGGGCCGGGAGGGCGGCTCCTCAGCGCGGACGAGGACAAAGCGTGAAGATAAAAATAATAATAATAATAAAACCAGAAATGCCCGTCGTGCGTTAGATTGCCTTCAGCAACGAGTGTGGATGTGTAAAGCAGCGCTTTGTATAGGGGAGGGTAAAAGCTGAGGTGCTGGAGGGAGGAGAGCGCTGCCAGGCTGCTGATGGGAGGTGCTGCAGCGCTTCGGTGGTTGCTTTATATAGGGGTGAAAGAGGTGATGTCATCGTGCGTTAAGGTGTTTGATCGCTCTGAAATTTAAAAGGCCGGCAAAAACGCGCAGCTTGAAGGATGTTTTTGTTCCTCTGTTTCACCGTCATTTTCATTCTTTACCGTTCCCTTTATTTCTCTGCCCTGTAAAGCAGAGGTGAGCTAAGTACAAATGCTTGGAGAAGAGAAGGCTCTGGGGAGACCTCGCTGTGGCCTTCCAGAACTTGGAGGGAGCGTATGAACAGGAGGGGAACGGCCTCGGCCACAGCTGTGCTCTGCCTCCCTGCCTTGCCTGGAAAGCATCTCTGGATGGGGGAGGGCAGCAAGCCCTGCTCCAGGGCTTGGTGATGCTGTGCAGAAGGGACTGCACTGTTGGAGTCCGATGCTCAAAGCAACTCTCCAATGGAGACAGGCTGAGGGAGCTGGGCTTGTTCAACCTGAGGAAGAGAAAGCTTTGGTGAGACCTCATAGCGGCTTTTCACTATTTAAAGGCTATAAAAAAAAGATGGAGGGTGACTTTTTACACGTCAGACTGTGATGGGACAGTGGGGAATGGTTTTAAAATACAAGAGGGGAGATTTAGGTTAGATGTTAGGGGGAAATTCTTTACTCCGAGGGCAGTGATGCCCTGGTACTGCTGCCCTGAGAGCTGCTGGTGCCCCATCTCTGGGGGTGCTCAAGGCCAGGTTGGATGGGGCCCTGGGCAGCCTGAGCTGATGTGAGGCAACCAGCCCACAGCAGGGCTGGAACTGAGAGTGTCTTAAGATCCCTGGATGCTGGATGTGGCTCTGGGCATCCTGGTCTAGTGATTGACAACCGTGCACATAGCAGGGGGTTGAAACTAGTTGATCACTGTGGTCTTTTTCAACCCAGGCCATTCTATGATACTATGATCCCTTCTATGTTTATGAGGTGGACAGTGATAGCACAAGGGGAATGGTTTTAAACTGAGACAGAGGAGGTTTAGGTTGGATATGAGGAGGCAGTTTTTCACCCAGAGGGTGGTGAGGCACTGCTCACAGGTTGCCCAAGGAGGCTGTGGATGCCCCATCCCTGCAGGCATCCAAGGCCAGGCTGGATGTGGCTCTGGGCAGCCTGGGCTGCTGGTTGGTGACCTGCACACAGCAGGGGGTTGGAGCTGGGTGAGCACTGTGGGCCTTTGCAACCCAGGCCATTCTGTGATTCTAAGAAATGCAGTCTGGAAGGACTGCAGATTGCTTTGGAGGCCAGGGGCCTGAAGGACAACAAAGTGCAGGTTGAACTGGAGATTGTGGGTTACTGAGTTCTGGTTGTGGGATGATGACGTTCCCCTCTGTGCCTGTTCTGGGCCCCAGTCAGGCCCTCTTACTTTTGCTTAGTGGACATGGAGGATCTCTGCTGGTTAACACTCGCCCAATACTTGTGGAATCATCACTTCTCTTGCTTATTTCCTCCTACAGTGTACCAGTGGAATATATTTCAGTGTCATGCTACAAAGCTGCTTTTTAAATTATTTACGAGAGAATAATAAGGAAACAATAATAAAACACAAAGTGGTTTTCATGGTGATGCTGATCAGACAACAGTGACTCAGCTGCATCCATGGCCCTCCACTCCTTTTGTTCTCTTCAACACTGCCTTCTCTATTCTCAATACTTTAGTTCTTTTCAGTGTTGCATGGGCCCTGCTCAGCTCCCAGCAGGGCTGTGCGGTGCTGCCTGCCCCAAGCCCTCCTCAGCTGCTGCTCTGTAGGCTGTGCTGTGCCCTGGTGTGTGCCTCACCCACGTGGAAAGCAGTGCTGTGGGGTGCAGCAGCTGTGGGGCAGCTGTCCGCCTGAGAGCTGGGCGAGAAGCTTTGTGAGACCAGGTCAGCAGTGTTCTGCTGCTTCGATCTGAGGGTCTTCTTCAGTGGCGTGGATTGATTACCTGAAGGCCTAGGACTTAATCCGGCTCCATCAAGTCTGGCAGAGCACTAATTGCTGCTATGACCTTCAAGCGTGCTGCCTTCAGCAGGTGATTAATTAGCAGTGGGATGCAGGAGAGAGCTTCTCCAGTCTTTGGGGCAGAATGGCAGGCAAAGCATGAGGAACAGTGCTGGAGCAGAACTGGCTGCATCCTGCTGCAGCTCTCCTGGAACACCGAGGGAACTCCCTTCAGGAAGGTGACTCACTGGATGTCCGTGGCAGGGCTCCCTGACCACCTCCCTGCTCCGCCATGGGGTGCCATGGCTGGCCTGCGCCTGCAGGGCCCGGCAGCCTCAGGGCTGTACTGGCGGCGGCAGGGCCGGGCAGGCACGGCCACCAGGGCCCGAGGGTGCGTGTGGGGCTCGGGGGCACAGCTGGGGTGGTGGGGGTTCTTTGTGTCGGGGCAGGAACTGTCTGTGCTCAGCAAGACAGGATGAAGCTTGGTTCTATTTCCAAGCAGATTACAAAGGAGAGGACTTTCCTGATGGGGAAGCTTTCGGTTTTTAACAATAGCAGGAAAGAAGCAGTGGAGAACCTTTCCGTGTGGAAGCTGGATTGTTCAGAGCCAGCGGCAGCACAGCTCTGGTTAGTGCTGGAGTACTTCGGTGCCGTGGGGACAGAGGAGTAGTAAAATGCAGTCATTCAAAGCACTGAGGCTCAGTAACCTGTTGGTACTGTGAGTATCAGGCTTCTTCATTTTAGCATTTGTCTGTCGGAAACGGGAGCTCTTGGCGTGGCTGCTGCGTGGGATTGCTCACCTGGCAGGCAGAGCTGCTCCAGTCTGCCCAGGCAGCTCCAGGGCTTGGCTTGAGGGTTTCTTTTCCCGTGTTTCTAATTAAAATTGTAATTGCCGTTACAACTTTCATTGTTTAACTTCGGACAGGAGAGCAATTAGCAGAAATCGGCTCAGTTAAGTAATTGCGTCTGAGGTCTGCGTGGTGGCAAGAGCAGTGAGTGTGCAGCAGAGCTGTCCTTGTGGCAGGCAGGAGCTGTGCATTTCAGTCTTGTCTCAGACCTAAACGTGGTGCAATTGGTTCAGCCGTTCAGTGTGAGCCCTGCATCCCTCCACAGAGCCTCGCTCATCCCGGTGCTTTCTGCTTAGCCTGCAGCCCTCGGTTGGTGGTGACATTTTCAGTTTTTCTGACACAGTGTTGTGGGTGTGAATGTGTGGAAGGGTAATGGGAGGACAGGGGAAGGAGTGTGAATGCCACTGAGGGGAGATGGGGCTGTGCAGGAGTACAGAAGGGACTGGTGACAGAAAAGTCAGCACTGAAGGAGCACAGAAACACAGTTCTTCAGCAGGAAAACAGCGCAGACCGATGATGGGAAGGGTGAGAAGATCAGTGCTCGTAGTTCTTTGCAACGTGTGATTTGTGTGCAGCTGTTTTGTTATAGCTGTCAGAGCCTTCCAAAAGAAGGTGAAGGTGCAGTGTCGTTTGTTTCCCTTGCAATGAGGTTTCTTTTTTTTTTTTCCTTCCTTTTTTTGTTTTGTTACCAACGTGTATTTTTCAAGCCCTGATGATGATGGTGATAATTATTTAGACCTACAACTGTGGGTTTGGGCACGTTAGCAGTTCTGGGGAAGGCTGCCCTTCATTGTGTAAATGCTGGCAATCCAGAGCAGCACTGCTGGTGGTAACTGGTGAACACAGTTGGAAGCAGTCAGTTTTAGCAGAGCTGGTAAACAACCATCACCACAGAGATAGTGGAAGTGAAGAAGAGGAACACAGGCAGCGTGCATTGGAAGCCATTTATCAGGTGCACGTTATGGGCAAAGTGCTGCATGCCTGATAGCAGAGGGGTGGTGTTGCTGCCTCGCGGATGCGACCTGTTAAACACAGACACCGGTCTGTGGTGCTGCCCTGGGCTGAGCAAACCTCCGGCTTCTGCAAATAGCAGGGGGTTGTGGCTGGTAGGCCAAGGAGAGGTGAGAAGCTGCAAAGGTTTGTCCCCACGTTGTAACCGTAAGTTGCTTTTCTGTGTTGTTTTTCATTTTGCTTGCCCCTTGGCAGTAAATTGCAAGGAAGAAGTGTGGATTTTACTGAGAATTTGGGTACTCAGGAAGAAATGCCACCACGCTACTAAGTTCACAGCCAGCCAGCTGGAAAATATCTCAACAGGGAGTGAGCTGGAATCATAGAATGCTAGAATGATTTGGGTTGGAAGGGACCTTTAAGATCACCTCGTTCCAACCCCCTGCTACAGGCAGGGACATCTCCCTGTAGCCCAGGTTGCTGAGTGGAAATATAATGTGAGGAGGAGAAATTCTGCAGATCAAACTGTGCTCGTAGCCGTACTGAATGCCAAACAGATCACGTGTTTGGGAAATGGGAACGCTTGGTTTTTTCTCCAACATTTTGTGGCAGGTTTGGTAAAATCACCTGATATTTTAATCAACATTAAGGGCTTGAAGTCACGAATGCTCAACCACACCACAGGGATGGGAAGCAGCCCCTTTCCTTGGCTGCTCTGATTTCTATCCTGAGGTCTATGCCACAGCCAGGTGGTGATGGCTTTCTCTGGGTTTGACTTTAAACTACCCAAAGCGTGTGTGTCTGTGCATATCCTGAAGGACTACATAAATGTTACTGCATTTAGATGTCTTCTGCATACATGAGAGTCTATTGGTAGGTCAGCATGAGTGGAAAGCTCCCTTCTAGGGTTCCTTAGTGTAGGTTTGTTCTGTCTTCCGAGGTTTGGATGATGCCCTGTGCTCTTGTACCTTGAAATGCTGCCTTCAGGTTTCTTTGCTGTAATATCTGTAAGGTTTTTGGTCATCTCCACATTAAAGCAACTCCTCATTCAGCACTGATGGGGATCTGCCAGGCTGGACGGGGCTCTGAGCACCTGGTGGAGCTGTGGTTTCCCTGTTCATTGCAGGGGAGTAGGACTAGATGGCCTTTAGGTGTCCCTTCCAATCCTAAGGAGTCTGTGATCGTTGTGCTGGAAGTTGTGCTGTGTGGGTGTTCACAGTGTGTTCTGTTGGGTTTGCACCAGGATGTTGAGCTGGTCGTGTTCCCGTGGCCTTTCCTGTTTTTGTGTCACCGGCTTATTGTTAAAACAGAGGAGGATTTTGTATCTTACTTCATTGCAAAAGAACTGGTGAGCACATAGAGTGCCAGAAACGTTCCATGCTGGAGGCTGTCCTTCTGCTGTGTGGTACAGCAGCCTGCTGCTCTGGGGGCTGTGTGTGGCACTGAGCTGTTGGAGCAGGTCCAGAAGTGGGCCATGAAGATGATCAGAGGGCTGGAGCACCTCCCCTATAAGGACAGGCTGAGAGAGCTGGGGCTCTTCAACCTGGTGAGGAGAAAGCTGCAGGTGGACCTAATAGTGGCCTTCCAGCACCTGAACAGGGGAGCTGGGGAGGGACTTCTTGTAAGGGCAGGTAGTGACAGGATGAGGGGAGATGGCTTTAAACTGGAAGAGACTTGATTTAGACTAGATATTAGGAAGAAATTATTTCCTACGAGGGTGGTGAGACACTGGAACAGGCTGCCCAGTGAGGCTGTGGCTGCCCCCCCTCCCTGGGAGCGCTCCAGGCCAGGCTGGATGGGGCTGTGAGCAGCCTGGGCTGTGGGAGGTGTCCCTGCCTACAGCAGGGGTTGGAGCCAGGTGATCTGAAAGGTCCCTTCCAACCCAAATTCTATGATTCTATGGTCAATTGAATAAATGCATCACAGCAAGAAGCTGAGACTCCTTCCTCATCGTAGTTTTTCCCCCTCCATTTGGACATGAGATACAGGATTTTAAAACTGCATTCTATTACCATATGGAGAACTTAGATTACCATGATGACAAGCATGAAAATGTTGTGGAAGCAGTTAGGTTGACTCCCATTTTAGGAGAGAAAGGGGAAACAGCCCTTTGAGTGAGTTGTAAGTGTGACTTTGACAGTTTATTTCAGCCTCGCTTTCTGAGGAAGTGAAGCCAAGCCAGGCAGGATGGCTCCTTTCATTCTGTACCTTTTCAACTCTTCAACAGTTTCAGCTAATTTGTCAGGAAGGCACAGGCTTTGTATGTAATTGTATCCCAAGGTGTCTTGTGCAGCTACCAGGTAGGTGGGGGAAGGCCCCATTGAGCCCCATGGTCAGGGGGAGGCTGTGGTGGAAGGTTGATGCTTACATGTTGGGAAATCCTAGGAGTGCCCATCCTGAGGCCATAAATCCTGAGAAGTAGGGATTAATCGGGTTTGCTGCTCTCAGAACCACTGCTTTATTTTGAACGGTGGGGATTTGATATGGGCTTTAGCAGGATGACATAATGGGGTGGAAAACTGGCGAAGCAGCCAAAGTGTGTGACAGAGAGGCCTGCTACATGAGTTAGTTCTGCCGCAGTGCTGCTGCCTACCCAGTTGAGTCGCAGGAGCATTATTTCCAACTGATGTCAGTGCTGAATTGCCTCAGTCATTGGTGGTTTGTGTGCGTGTGTGTGAAAGGGAGTGTAAAGCACTGGAAATTTTGTGTTCATAGATGTTGGAGAAGCTTGGATGGCGTGAGTGTATTCCTGATTAGCTTATGGCATTGCTTGTGTTCTCACTCTTGTCTTTATTCCAGTAATATGTCTGATGCTCTCGCGAATGCAGTGTGTGAACGCTGCCAGGCTCGATTTGATCCCGCAGAGAGGATTGTGAACAGCAATGGGGAGCTGTACCATGAGAACTGCTTTGTCTGTGCTCAGTGTTTTCGCCAGTTCCCAGATGGACTTTTTTATGAGGTGAGGTTGCACGCTGTGTATGAGAGAAATTTCTTTGTTAAAAGGCAAAGAATTAGGTGAAAATTATGACAGAAATATGAATTTCCATCTTCCTTGCGTGTTTAATTTCTGAGCCTTAAGAGGGACTTGCAGCATGGTTTCTTTTTTCCTTTTCTTCTTCCTCTTACCTACTGCTGTTCATCAACTAAACTGTGTTTGCTCTTTGGGTAAGAGGCATTTCAAAAAAGAAAGCACAAATATATCTTAATATTTCATTAGGCTTAAGTGATAGTTTGCCTTTATTTTTAGGTATTTTGTACCAGACTTTCCCAACTGAAGTTGGCAAACCTATACAAAACAAGTTTAAATCTTTTCACAAGTTGTGTGCAAGCATTGCTTTTGAATAATGCATTATTTTAAACATGCTGCATTCTTAGTTTTTCAGTCCTCTGTAGGAGGAATAATTCTAAATACACAAGTTAAAAAAAAAAATTATAGGGAAAGAAACTTTGGGCACCCCAGGATTTTTGTTGTCTTGTAGGAGCTTTGCTATTGATTTAATTATTTGCAAAGCAAATTTGCTATGAGCCTGAAGCTGTATTTGGATGTTGCTTTGAGAAAATCTCTGAGAGCTTAAAAACAGGTCAGAAGGGAGACTAGAACTGAAAACCTTATCTGGTCTTGACCAGTTCATTTTTCCAAGTGGAAAATGCTAAACTGTAAGAACTGATCACCATTCAGTTATTCATGATGGCTCTCTCTCTCTTTTCTTTTCAGTTTGAAGGTCGGAAGTACTGTGAGCATGACTTTCAGATGCTGTTTGCTCCTTGCTGTGGAGAATGTGGTAAGATGTACAAGTACACATTTGTACAGCTTCATCTAGCTATTTACTTCCCACAGTGAGTTACACTGTTAGGGCCAAGCAGCCCTTCTTTTAGCAGTGTTGGCCCTGTAGCATATACATCCATTGAAACACCACAGATTCATAGAATCATAGAATGGCTTGGTTTGGAAGGGACCTCAAGGATCATCAAGCTCCTACTCCCTGCCACAGGCAGGGCCACTAACCTCCATATCTAATACTAGACCAGGCTGTTACTCCCATCACTGCACGCTGTCTAGCCCTGGGCTGAATTGTTGGGGTCATTTTAAGGAGCAGGAAATCTGGAGAGAAACAAAGGATGTAATCAGTGGTGATTTGGGACATCCTGATGGTGGGAAGAGGGTTTGTTTTCTTTTTTTTTTTTTCACCAAAGTTATAAAGTAGTAGTTCTTGTGAGGTGTAAGGGCAGAATTATTAAGGGCTGTAGATGTTTGATAAAACTGTTTTCTGCGTGGATCTCAAGGTGTTGCTTTCCTTTTGTAGGTGAGTTCATCATTGGGCGTGTTATCAAGGCAATGAACAATAACTGGCACCCAGAATGCTTCCGTTGTGAGCTCTGTGATGTGGCACTTGCTGACCTGGGTTTTGTGAAGAATGCTGGCAGGTAAGATGGAGCAGGAGCTCTGGAAATGTTGTCGGTATGTTGTTGATATGCTAGTGAGATGTTGAGAATGCTCCACTGGTCATAGACTGGGAGGTGAAGCTTGTAGAGGTACAGAGGAAGCTTTAAGGAGTAGCCTGTTGTGGGATGGGGAATTAAATGAAGAACAGTGTTCTTTGTTCAATGGAACTGTACATTGTACATGAGCATTGTAAATGTGTAGAAAGGAGAAACTCAAATGTTAGTAGCTAGTGGAAGGGTACTGAAAAGAAAGGGATTATCAGCAAGAGGCCAGATAGCAGGTGAGAAAAGGGATTGTGTGATGCTCAGTAGGCTGTTTATCAGGTAATTGCTGCTGAGCAGCAATTAAAACATTGCAAAAGGCCAAGAGAACAATGTGAGTATTACATCAAAACATATTCAGCATAAGATTTCCCAAGTCTTCAAAAGCTATTTGTTTTATATAAAGAAATATAAAATCAAGTCCTAATGTAGATTAATGCATTTAATTAAGAAGTAAGAAACTAAAAACTTGAAACTTCTACAAAAGGACATCGTAAGAAAATAAACCCATCTGACAGTTAGCACATAGTGTTATACAATTCATAGTTAATTTCAGGCTTTCGTATCTTGAGCAAAGCTTAGTAGTTTCCTGGGGTTTACATTTTCACTACCTGAAGGGTGAGGAAGGAAAGGTTATATGTTTGTACCCTGTCCAGCAGGGAGATCCCTCCACTCCCTTTTCTTCTCAGTCCTGCACGCAACTTCTGTGTCTTAGTTTTTTGAGCTGGGCATAATAAATTTCCTTGTGACACCTTAGCTTGCTAGAATCTGTGCAGTTGTCACAGCACCTGGGGGTACTGCTGGGTCTTTTTAGGAAAGTAGCTAGGGTTGAAACAATTCAAGCATGAAAAAGAATGTTTGATTTCATAATATGTGGGCCAAATTTTAAATGGAAAGTTTAGGAAAGGAATGTGTGTGCCAATGTGCCTGTATGTTCCAAATTTATTTCACCTGTCATGTGGTTTCCTATGACATTTACCTTTTTTGCACAGAAACTGTCTGCTAGCAAGCGCTGTTGGAAACTGTTGTGTTCATTTTCCGTTTTCTCATTGTACCTGATCTCGTTAGGTGTGCCTCTCATTCCCAGATGTATTCCACTGGATATAATTTGTATCAGTAAGGATAGTTAAGGTACTTATCTGTAGCAAATAAATAGTCTGGCAAGGTAAACTGCCAAAATGAAATAGTTGTAAAACACCTTAAAGATGAGGATTTCTTCTGGGCAAAGGGAACATCACTAAAATAAATACCCTGGAGGTGATTAACAGGTGTGTGGATGTGACACTAGAGAACTTGGTTGGAGTGATGGCACTTGGTAGGTTGGGTGAGTGGTTGGAACTTGATCTTGAAAGTCTTTTCCATCCTAAATGATGCTGTGCTTTCTTCTTCTGCTTGCTTTTGTCCACCTTTACCAATTTTTAAGACATTTTTAAGACTTTTTTAAGTTCATGGTTGTTTTTTTTTTGATTCAGTATGTAGTAAAGATGAGTGCTGTATTCCTAAGCAGACCTTCTCTATTCTTTAGTTGAAGTACTATCAGGATGTCTGATGTTTGGTGGGGAACTACCTAACAGAGGCAGCGTAGTAAACATTGTCTGGCCTCTGAAGCTTCGAGCTCATCTCCTGCTCTTAGCACTTGGAAGCAGTTAAAAAATGGTCAGTATTCTCTTAATTGCATTCCTGCTTGGATGTGTTGCAGCATTTTGCTATTTATTTATTTATTTATTTATTTATTTATTTATTTATTTTTGCTATGGCTTAGTGCCAGTTGTTCTGCCTACGGTGCATAAACACTGAGCATGCAACTGGAACAGAATGTACAGTCTATGCGAGGAATGGATCTCTGGTGTTGGTGCAATATGACATTTTACATTATGCTTATGCACTGTGCGTATGAAAAGCCGTTACTGAACGCTTTGGGAATTAAATTATTTTGCAAAAAGAAGCTGTCTGTTTAACAGCCCCTGTTCCCTTAGTTGTTCCTATGTGCTCAGCCCTCAGTTTCACATCCTGGCAGTCAGTGTGGCTGTACTTGTGCTTGCAGTCTCAGTAAGACAAGAGCACGTAATCAGAGGGGTTCCTGTTAATTTCAGTTCCAGGGAAATGAGAGAACTTCCCTCTGCAGGGGTGAGCCCGGCTGTGGTTATGCTGTCCTTCTGCATATCTGCACTCCTCTGATTTTGGCGGAGCAGCCTTTTCACGTTGAAGCAGTGGCAGGAGTCACGTTCACAGCTCAGATTTCGCACTCAGCGAGCTTTCGTTTGTCTTCCCCTCACACGTCTGCGGTACCATCACCGTCCTCTTACCACAGAACAGGCTGCACAAAGCATCACGGAATTTCTCAGCTACAAAAAAATACATGACCGGGTCAAAGGCCCCATTCAGGCTGGTGAGGCAGGAAGTGATGCGGTTATTGAGTGCTAGCAGGCGCTGCGTCTCGCAGGAAGCCTTGGTCCCGTTGTAATGGAGGATATAAATGTAGCGGTTGACGTGATAAGGTACAAAACAAACCAGAAAGATCATCAGGACCATGATGATCATTTTGATAGCTTTTTCCTTCAGGTGTTTCTCAACTCTGTTCCCACTCCTCAGGCTTCTGATGATCAGTAAGTAGCAAGTCACCGTAGTAACAAATGGGAAGGTGAACGCAACCGCTAGGGACACAAGAGCGTGACGTGATGCCTTTTCTCTATAGAGCTGCAGGCAGATGGTGGTGTTGTTCATTTCCACAGTCTGCACACTGAGCAGCAGGGGTGCCATCGCAACCCCAACTATAAGCCATAGGAAGGCACATGCCAGATGGGCGTAAAGGGGCCTGCGGAGCTTGATGGACTTCACGGGGTGCACGATGGCCAGGAACCGGTCGACGCTGATGCACATGAGGAAGTAGATACTGGCATACATGTTGAGGTAAAAAAGGAAACCGGTGAGTCTGCATGGGATCTCGCCAAACGGCCAGTGGTTGCCTGAAAAATGGTACACCAGCCGCGTGGGGAGGACCAGCACGAATGAGAGGTCAGCCACAGCGAGGTGCATCAGGAAAATGTTGGCGGGTGTGCCGGACTTCTGGTCCCGAATGAAGAGCCAAAGAGCCAGGGAGTTGCCAATAAAAGCCAGGATGAAGTCTAGGAAGTAGAAGGTGGCAAAAAGTACGTTCTCGAGGTGTGTCTCTTTGCCACATTGCTCTGAAGTTTCCAAAGGGAAGTTTGACTGATTGGAGCAATTGAAGAGCAGGCTTGAGGGATCTGCTGGGCCTTTCATTTTTCACCACAGTTCTGAAGTATGAAAGAAAAACCTGAAAGAGTTGAGACAACATGTTAAAAAAAAAACACAAAAACAACCTGTTTTTTGGAGAAAACACACATGGAAAGCAATGTGGTCTTGTGCTTGCTGATACTGATACTTAATAGGATGTGGCAGCCTGACTTTAAACATGTACATTAAAACTCTGCTCAGCTGTCCAGCCCGTTAATTCCCCTTGAAGGAACCACTATTAAAGAGGCACTAGCTGGTTATGAGTTTGTCTGCACCCTGTGCTGGGCTTAGTTGAGTGATAATCATGTGCTCATTTATCAGGCATATGGAAAAGTGGAAGCAGGCTCTGTATGTCTAGCTAGATGGTCTTTGTTGTGTTTAATTTGAAAGACTGGTTTAGGACTGAAGAGCTTTTCTGAACATGCACTTACTGTACGGTGCCCACAACGTTCTTTTTTGTTGGAGCAATAGAAAGCAGATCAGGTGGTGGTGTTGTTGTTGTTATTATTATTATTATTATTATTATTTTAAAGCAAGATTCCTGAAAATCTTTTGAGAATGATTTTATTTTGAAGTCCTGCATCTATGGCAAACACATACAGTACCAATATAGGGGGAAACCTTTCAGGTGGGTAGCAGCATCTCATTCGAAAAGCAGAAAAACAATACATTGACTCAGAAAATATTGCTAATGATACCCGTGCTGTCTTCTGTTGCCAAAGCACTGCCTTTCCCTGCATCTTCTCCCAGTGTAACTCTCTCCCTGTAGCTTATCCAGGAGCTTTTCCAAGTTGCAGCATAGTAAGACTGTGCTTAGCTTTGGCAGTCTCTGCAGGGTCCCAAATAGCATCAACCACAAGTGACTGCATTTTGTGGGTGCTTACCCCTGCTTTTGTGTACACTCCTCATCTGTCAGTGGTAGGGAAATGCAGACAGTCTGAGCTTCCAGTGCTGTCTGTGTTTCTTGGATTCCTCAGAGGTGTTGCAGTATCCACAGCAGTACCTCTATTAGTTGTACTGATTGATGACTACAGCACAACATTCAATACGTATTTAAAGAATAAGCGGCTAAGGAAGCTGAAAACTTCCTGTTTCTGTGTGCCCTGTGTTCCTGTCACAGTACCCTCAGGTCACTGAGGCAGCATCAAATACAACTGTGTTTGAAAAGCATTTGGAAAAAAGCAATGAAATAATGATAGCAAATGTCAAGAAGAATTTCTGTTTGGCTTGAGCATCTGTTTGCTTTGCCTAGGGAAACAAGGAGGCATCTCTTGTTTCTTTGACACCTTCTTCACCCATTAGAATGTTTTAAGATCGGTCTGCTCCATTTTCTTCTACCGAGATTGAAATTTTAAGGTAGAGGCTGACAGTGTTACACAGCATTGTGAGTCTCAGGCAGAAGTTACACTGCGTGCTGAGATCTTACATCAGTAGGCAGATGGTCCAAGGCATGAAGCAAGGCATCCAACTTCCAACAGAACTTAAAATTTGAGCATATTCACTGAAATGTCTGTTTAATTGCAGACCAGTATGTTGGAAATTTGTAAATGAAGCTCCAAGGTATTCCCATCTTTTGTCAGCTGTTGTCACTTTCAGGTGGACAGGAACCTGTGGTTAGGTGAAGAATGGACATGCTGGGCCACTTCTGCTTACTGCATGGCTGGAGAGACCAGAGTCAGCAGAAAGGAGAACAAATTACATTTGGAAACAGGAATTTCTTTGTGTGGCCACAGAGGGGCCTTCTCACTCTATGTACTCCCCAAATACAATGTGTGCCTGTGGCACGAGAAAGACTGAGTTTGACTGTGGTAATCACTGTCTGCTGCCAGCTTGAGAGAACAACACTTTAGTAGATGGCACTACCAAAAGTGCATCTAGACTGTCCTTTTTTCCAAGGGGCATTTCATTCTCTATAAATACATGTGATATACTGTGCAGTTCCTGCTGCTTTCATGAACAAAAAGACAACTCACTCTTGTGTTTTCTGTGTGAATTCCCTGGGGTTGCTGGAGAGCACACAAGTTTGGGTTTTAGTCTTTATTAGTCCCATATAAAATAAAGCCTACAAGTCTTTTTGAACCCAAGAATTTGGAGTTTCCATGTTTTCTATTTCCAAATACGTGTCTTCCCTGGATGGAATTAGTTTAAATACATGTTTTTCTATTGCACAGCAGTGAAGAAATATGCTGAGATCGTGCCTCTTTATGGGCTGTTAATGTACACTGGTGCTTATCATCTTTGCTTAATTTTTATTTTATCTGCAAAAATGTAATGATCTTTATATGTTCACACACCTGTCAGTGATGAGTTAGTTGGTCTGATGGTAAGTGATGGTGAGGTAAGTCTTTATGTGGTTACATCATTGAAAAAGCAGTAGGTACAGGACTGGAGCAGCTGGAAAAGCTAAAGGGAGGGTAGCAGACAGGGATGTCTCTTCCCTTGATGACAGTGATTTGACTTCAGGAAGCAAAGCTTACAAGCCAGATGCTTGAGAGTTAGCAGCAGATACACTGAGCTGATTTCCTATGGAGGATCTTTGGAATTCAGACCCAGCTGTCTGCCCATGCTAGATGTGGACTAGTCAAGGCATTTCAGTCAGCAGTTTTGTCCTCAGTGATGTCAGCACTGACTCTGCCATTGACTTCTGTCTGGACATATTTGCACTGCAAGGTGCTGTGGGGTGGAGGAGAAGGGAGAACATGGGTCTGTCTGTAAGCTCAAAATGTCAGTGACAGGAAGGAGATCCTTAGAGCAGATGATAAAATCAATAAATTCTGTCTTGTTCAAGTGATTGCCTTCACATGAGATCTGCCTTTACCTTATTTGCTTGTTGGAGGAAGGGGAGGGAAGGCATCATTCTTTGCCTGGTCAGAAACAAATGAATAGAGGATCACAGACCCCTCAGAGCTGGAAGGCACCTTTAAAGGCCATGTGGTCCAACTGCCCTGCAGTGCACAGGGACACCACAGCTGGATCAGGTTGCCCAGGGCCTGATCAGCCTGGCCTTGGAAGTTTCCGTGGATGGGGCATCCATCACATCTCTGGGCAACCTGTGCCAGTGCCTCACCACCCTCAGTGTGAAAGACTTTTTCCTTATACCCAACCTAAATCTCCTGTCGTTGAGCTTGAGGCCATTTCCCCTTGTCTTATCATCACAGACCCCACTAAAGAGTCTGTCCCCTTCTTTCCTGCCACTCCCCTTTAGATACTGACAGGCTGCCCTCAGCTCTCCCCACAGCCTTCTCTTCTCCACCTGCACAGCCCCAGCTCTCAGCCTTTGCCCATAGGAGAGGTGTTCCATCCCATGGGGAACTGAGTCTCATTCTAATTCTGCTTAGATTTTAAGTTGAGAAGAGAACTTTAATCAATTTTTGTATTTCTTTACAGTTCTGTTTGTTGACAGCATGCAGCACTAAACTAGGTCAGAGGAAAAGCTTCATTGTGGCTAGGGCTATTTGTTGAGGTTATGTCTGGAGCAGAGATCTTTTTGACAGAAAGCTGCAACTTTACAAAAATAATGGCTTTTGTAGTTGCAGGTTATGGGAAGCCCTTTGCTGCACTTTGACTTTGCGTGTCTCTGTCAGCGTAAATAACTGACTTACTTTTTAGGCTTTTTCTTTCTTTCTGGTTCGTTAGCTTGCAAAAAAAGACACTCATAAATCCTGTCAAACTTCTGTACTCATCTATATTTATGCTGAGAGCAGACTTGAAACTTTCCAAAATGACCTAGAATGTGTACTTTGAGCTAATGCATATAGTATAGCACAAGAGGCTTTCGTTCCACAAACAGAAAACTTATTTGGGAGTCTGTCTCACCGCCCAATAGTTTCCTCTTGGATTGCACTCCTGGTGCTGTATGAATATTTCTTGATGTACGTATTGCTGAGCAGAGTGCTGTTGTGGAGGGAGCCATTATCCTACCCCCCGGGGCTGGGCTGGAAGGGGGGTGTCAGCACTCATTAGAAATGCATGCACACTGCCCGTGTTTGGTGTCCCTGTTTCTGTTCTGCTCAGAAACAAACGGATAACAATCCCTGGGGCTGGCGGTGCAGGGTTACACTGTCACTTATAGTTATGAATAATGCAGAAATTAATAAACAGAAAAAATAACTCATCACAAATTCATTACCTGGCTAACTGGAAGGCTTTGTTGCAATGCTTACTGCAGATGAATTCAAAGTGTATGTTGAAGTTTGTAATGGATCTCAGGAAACGACTTGTTGCTCAGCTGGAGGAATTTTGGTTTGGGATTATGCTAGTCTGGGGGTTGTATTTCTGCCTGTAGCCTCTTGTCTCCTGTCTTTCTCTCCAAGTGTTCTTCCTTGGAAGTAGCCCACTTCTAACTGATGCTGTTCTCCTGCTGAGCCTCCCACCCCTCAGCTCAAGCGCTGGCTTCCTATGAGCATCAGAGCGGCGTCAGAGTGATGGACACACAGCAGTCAGCCTCCCTGGCCGAAAGGATGGACGTTAAGGACTGAAGTGTGAAAAGTCTGGTGTCTTGATCTTCAAAACGTGCTGCTTTATCTTAGTTTTAGACATGTCCGTTATGTTCGTGATCCCAGTTTGTGTATCTTTCCACCTTGCTGACAACAGCTAAAACACAGCGCTAGGAAAGCTCCTTTGCTACCCTGCTACAGAAATTTGTCTCTTACCTCTTCACAGCGCAGTCCTATGGGTGGAGAGTTGGTTCCTTTTGGGGAAGATCTCAGGGAACTCCTGCTGATGGCAGCAAACCAAAACGAAGCAGCTACAGCGAAACCGAGGAGCTGATCCAAAAAGAGAACACGTTTGCAGGGCTGCTGAAGTGGAGAAGGGTGCCCCTCTATATAGCGTCCCTCTGGCTCTGATAGTGCCTTATCAGCTCAGGCACACAACAGAGCAGGCAGAGGACTCCCCTGCACTGAAGAGCATTCTTCATCCCAGCTGAGCCCTTGGCATGGGGCTTGCTGCTGCTGTTGCAGATATGAATGTGCTGTATGAATATTCCAGTGTTCGTGGTGCTCACTGAAGGCCGCTGCTGATCTCCCAGCCTTTCACACAGCCCTCTTGGAGTCCCCTGATTATTTTAGGAGGGTGGAGTGAAGCATTGTTTGGGGGAAGTCTGGTATTAATAGGCACAACAGGACGTTTCAGAATGGGATAATTCCATAATGGTGGGAGTGCAGAGAGGGAGAGGGGCGGCTGCTATGGTAACAGCTCAGCCCGTCCAACACTTCCCTTTGCTTGCAATAGAGGAGGGTCTATGGGACGGCAGAGAGGGCCTGTGAATGGGGAGGGGTTGATAATGGTTTATCAGTGCAAATGGCTGAAGGCATCTTATTCAGCTGAATGAGAGGGGTCTCTTTCAGGACACTTGCTTCGGGGTCCCTCTGTCCTGCCCCATATAATTACTCTCCGTTTGACAGTGCCGAATAAAATCGATGCCTTTATGCTGAGATGAGCACAGCTGCATGTTTCCTTATAATGGGGTCCTGTCTGCTTTTTCTGGATTCCGCCTGGGCAGACAGTAGTTCCAGCCCTGGAGAGAGACTCCTGATGACGGGAGGACTCAGACTGGGAGAAAATAATAACGATCCTTAGCACTCAGACAGGCGCCTGCCAGCTGAGGGTCAGAAATGCTTTGAGGTCTCACAACAACATCTGTGTTGAATCCTTACCCCCGTTTTACAGATCTAAGGGTAAGTGATTCATCCTACCAGAATTTTGGAGGGGGCCCTGCAATGAATCCACTGCTGCAGCCACAAATCTGTCCTTTCCATTTGGACTTTTCCTTTCGTCTCCTGTCTGCTGAGAAGGGCCTGTAGATCTCAGCAAGTTTCACACAGCAATACAGTGAAAGGAATCATGTGAGATTCTGTTCTGTGGCAGATAAACCTGCAGAAGTGAATCCTCTGTCAGTTTTGCTTTTTCGTAAGTTCTTCTCTTGCTGCTAGAGGGCTACATAAGAGGGAATTAAGCTGAACAGTTTCTCCTCAGAGCTTCTGGATACCGGGATAAAACTGGTGGATTCCTGCAGCCTTTATAGAAGTCCCTTTTATGCTCTTGCCCAGGCTTCTCTACCAGAAATTTGGCTTCTGTGCCTGCTGAGGGCTGTGCTTGTAATTTGTTCTAGAACAAGTGTTAGAAACACAGTTGTATTTACCACAAAAAAATCACATAGCTCTTTGTTTTCCTTAACTAAGGACTAAAAGGAGTTAGGAGACAGAGGAGCTAAGATTCAAGAGGTTCTTGTTTATCTATTAGCTATTGAAGATTAAGGAGTCCCATTCAAGCAACGTTCTTTGGTTTAATTGTTCTTAATTCTCTCTGCTCTGCTTCCTCCCAGCTCCCACTCCTGTAATGCCTCTGCCATGGTTATTAATAGAGAGAAGGTGTGAAGGGGAACTGTCAGGTCAGGGCCTGAACTGGTGGTGTAGCACCTGGGGAGGGGGTATGGCTGGCACAGGGAGCACAGGTGCCAGAGACCCTCATCACCAGCTAGGTGAGGCAGCTGTTTGACAGTTGGTATCCCCAAGAATACTTTGCCTGGTATCACAGAGAACCTTTCAGAAGCAGTTTCGCTGCTTCATGGTACAAACAGGGTGTTGCTGCCTTTCCCTGACCACCTTTCAGAGGGGATTGGATCTAGAAGAACTGAAAAGATTACCTGAAAGAATGACAGGTGATGGTAGACATGGAACGTGTCTATAATATGGAACATAGTGGAGTGGCTTGTGTTGGAAGGGACCTCAAAGCTCATCCAGTCCCAGTCCCTTCCAGGATCATGGACACTTCCCACTATACCAGGTTGCCCATCCAACCTGACCTTGAACATCTCCAGGGATGGGGCATCCACAGCTTCTCTGGGCAACAGTGCCAGGGCCTCACTGCCTTCTGAGTAAAGAATTTCCTCCTAACATCTAGTCTAAATCTCCCCTTCTTCGTTTAAAACTGTTCCCCCTTGTCCTATCACTATCTGCCTATGATATGAATACAAACACAAATCAGGGAATGTTGGAAAAGGATTCCAGGAAATATAACCTGGTAGCTAATTTATGTACTCTTTTCTGTGCAACTGGTGTTCAAGACAGGATATTAAACTAAATAACATTTAGTCTAACCTCAAAAGATCCTGTACACCTTGCATCATGCAGTATACATTTTTTTAGGAGAAAGAATTTCATCATGTTTTTCTTTCTTTCCTTTGTCCAACCAGGCACCTGTGCAGGCCGTGCCATAACCGTGAGAAAGCTAAGGGGCTGGGCAAGTACATCTGTCAGAAGTGCCATCTGATCATTGACGAGCAGCCTCTGATGTTCCGGAATGATTCCTACCATCCAGATCACTTCAATTGCACCCACTGTGGGTACGTTCTGGTATTCTACACCCTGACAACACAGGAGAAGGGATGGTTCAGTCAACAGTGCAGTCCCTTCTGAGGCCTAAACTCTACTGCCTTCACTCTGTTGAAAAAACAGGGATTCTTTGATGAAAAATGGAAAGATATTGGGAAAACCTAGAAGAACTGCAGTTTTATTTTGCTGTTCGCTGTTCTTCTCTGCTGGATTTGAATGACACCATTTTGTACTGAAAAACAATATCAGTTACTTGTGAGAACTTATGTCAGGGGCTGTGAGCACAATGCAATAAAAGTGCTGTCCAAAGATTGCTGGTGCCAGACTGTTCCAAATAGTTTCACATTGCATTTCTGGATAAAGGGGGGAAAAAAAAGGATGACTTGTGGCTGTCTGTTGCTGTGCTGCACCTGTCTGACCTGAGTTATTCTCAGAGGGGCTGTGTAACTGGAGCACGGCGTGGGTAACAGCACTGAGAAATAAGGTGAAGTGTTGCTGCTGACCACTCAGGAATAGTCCTTCACCTGAGCTGTCCCATTCAAAGATAGCATGACGCTGTATAATTGCATGTAAGCACACCATATATTTTTGCCAGAGTGTGTACCTGAGACACGATGACAAAATGAGAAAGCAACTATAGACAAAGCAGTGTATAACAACTGCATTTCACTAGCTTAGTTTAATGAGAGCGTTTATAGCGTGAATGTTGCCTAAATTTGTTAACTTTCAAGTTCAGTCTTCCAAGGTTTCGTCTCTGACGTGAAGGAGCTGCTTACTTAAGGGTGTTCTTACTTCAGGGACACGTTTGTGTTTTCAGGAAGGAGTTGACTGCTGAGGCCCGGGAGCTGAAGGGAGAGCTGTACTGCCTGCCCTGCCACGACAAGATGGGAATCCCCATCTGTGGAGCCTGCCGCAGGCCCATCGAGGGCCGGGTGGTCAATGCCCTGGGAAAGCAATGGCACGTTGAGGTGAGCCCTTCCCAGATCTGAAACCTCCTTCAGGAGCTGCTTTGGAAGACAAAAGACTAATTGCTTATGTTTCAGATTGACTTCATTTTGTGTGAGTGAATGAGCAGTGCAGGTTTGTCAGGACTGCACTGTTAAGGCTCTTGCAGGACGTAGTGCACATAATGGCATTTATTTACTAATACATTGAAATAATTAGATACATTCTTTCCACTCCCGATTAAAAGGTTTGTACTGTTAGAATTTGTAAAGTAGGCAGAACCAGTTCAGTTCTTGCCTTCTAAGCCTTTTCAACTCAATTTTTCTGTAACTTTCAGCTTTGAGTTGTCACAGCATGCTCTGAAGTTCTATAGGGATTTATGGATTTGGTGATGTAAACCTTGTAGGGCAGAATGTGACAGAGGTGCTGCTGCTCATCCGAGCTGCATTCATACCAACCACTTTTTATATTCCTGTTTCTCTTCTCTGAGATAAGGCAAAATTCCACAAGTCTTCTCAGCATAGACACAACACAGTTACCCTTCCAGCAAGTGCTCTGTTTATCATTAATGTAATTCTTAATGAATTATTGTAATATCCTAAACATTTCATCTTCTCACTCAAGGATTTTCCTTTCTAAGTTTTATTAAGGCATTAAGGCTCTTGTACTGAGCCATGATTTGCAGCCAGCATAGCACCCACGCAAGCTTTTCCCTGGTGATGCAAAAGTCACACTGCTTGTCACTCACTGAGTGTCTTCTTTCTCTTGCAGCATTTTGTTTGTGCCAAATGTGAGAAGCCATTCCTGGGGCACCGCCACTATGAGAAAAAAGGACTGGCTTACTGTGAAACTCATTATAACCAGGTAAATTCTGTGCTGTAGGTGCTTGCTCTGACTGCCAGATGCTTTTGTAGTCTCAATTTGTAGAGGCACCACAGTATTAAGAAATTAATGGGATTTCATTGGAAAAATAGGTTTTCTTGGTAGATGTAAAAAGTAATGCTGAGAAAATACTGGAAATGTCTCAGGGAGATCAATTTTTGATTATCCTTTTGAGATTAAAAACACTGACCATGGGCAGCAATAAAAATTCCTGTAATTTGTGTGGACTTTTGGTTACTTACTGGTTTCTGTAGGCCTAAGATAAATGTTATGCTGCTTAAACCATAAAGACAAGCATGTTTCACAAATCAAAACAAATGTGCTTTTTCTGTATGATGATAGTGAACAGCTATGAGTTTGGTGTTTTCTTCTGTCAGATAAATCAGTCTTTCTCTCATAGGAAGTGTTGCTATTTTGAAAATAGCTCTAGGTTTGGTTTTGTTGCTTCCATTTTAGCATCAGGAGATATCTGTCTTTAGCAAATATACTTTACTGATCCTGTCATACTCAAATTGCCACATGCACAAGATTTTAAGATCATACAACAGTGGCAGGGTGTGTGACAACAACAACAAAGGCCTTGTAGTATTTGGTGGTATGAGATCCAAACAAACATGGGCTATTGGCAAGCATATGAGAAGTTATTCAGAAGATTTAAATTGGTACATTTGGGGGCAACTGCAATATCTGGGAATTCATTAACTGTTAGGATTGAACGTTCACACCAGCTGTGTGGTTTGGGGAGTGTGAGCAGTCAGTAACACGAGTTCTTATTTCTTTTACTGTGCAGCTCTTTGGAGATGTTTGCTACAACTGCAGCCACGTGATAGAGGGAGATGGTAAGATTTGGTCTCTTCTTATTTTGGGTTACTGTCCCTGTTCTGTTTGTTAGTGCAGCTGTTGCAGGCTCACAGTTGCAAGGCACCAGTGTTTCTTTTTCACATCTGGCCTCATTTGAATTTGGATACAAATCTGAATTCAAATAATCTGGCAGTTTCCTTTTATTTTGTGCTTTTGCAGTGGTATCAGCTCTTAACAAGGCCTGGTGTGTGAACTGCTTCTCCTGCTCCACCTGCAACATCAAGCTCACACTGAAGTAAGTCAGCGTTTATGCTCTGGGCCATAGTAAACATTTGCCCCTAAGGCAGAGTATCAGGTTGGGAGTGCTGTGAGCCAGTGCCCTTGAGGGGCAACATTCTGCTGATCCAGAACTGATTTGCAGTGCCATCTCTCTGTGGGAGTGCTGATTTCACAACTAAAAGAGAGCTGGTACCCAACATTTTCTCTGTCATATTTTCCTCCTGTTCACAAGGGAAGAATTTCTTCTCTGAAGAGGTTGGGTAAGAGGACAGCTGTACAGAAGGAAGGTTTTAAACTCTGAGTTACTGCCTGTACTGAAATTCCTGCAGCTTCCATTGCTCCTTAGATTGAATGCACCCCTTGCTGGCAGTGCTTGCAATTGCTTAGAGTAGCATAACATTTTCTTTCAAAATAGTTACCAAATATGTAGAAGAGGAACAGAAAACAAAGCAATCCTACGTTTTCCTTTCTCAGGTTCAAATGGTTCAAACCCTTATCCTGCTTTGTTGGATTGGCCCTAAAGGCCTGGTGTGTGAAAGCACTCTAATGCATCACACAGACATTTGTAATGACATTATTGTCCTAGGCTGTTATATACAAATGTAGGGCGAAATCTTGCTTCTAACTAAGCCAGCAGTACTAAAAGCCCCGGTTCCCCAATTGAAATCTGATTTTTATACTTTCATTGTCATGGAAGCGAGGCGTTTTACACATGTAGTAGAAAGCAAACAATTGCATTTCTGTAGCTGCACACAGACTTGATTTAATCAAGCGTGTAGCTTGCAAATACTGCTTTAATGGCCCACTATTGTTTGTGTTAAAGGAATAAGTTTGTGGAATTTGACATGAAGCCTGTATGCAAGAAGTGCTACGAGAAATTCCCACTGGAACTGAAGAAACGCCTGAAGAAGCTGTCAGAGCTGGCATCCAAGAAAGCACACCCCAAAGCCCTGGATTTAAATTCTGCTTAAGCAGGTCTGTCCATCTGTTGACTGCGCTCTTGCAGTCGTATGGTGCTGCTCACAGCAGCTGTTGATTCAAAGAGAATTACTAAGAACAAGTGAAACCAAAGAAAAGTGGTACCTTGCCCTGCTTCTGGTAATGTAGCCTGCATCTTGACTCTCTTTTTCTCAAGTAACTGCCTATTAACACTTGCAGAAAGAGCAGTTTACAGGCTGGTTATTAATTTGCTAACATCTTATTTTTAAACTATACGGCATCCTCCTTTCTTTCTTTCCTCAGTTGAACTCTACTTCTCTCTCCATTCCTCTACAGTCTAATGAATTTAGAAACACTAATGGAGTGTCGCGGTGGAAGAGATGTGTTGTTTGTTCTTTTTTGGTTCAAGTTTACTGGGTAAGCTCAGAAGCCAGTAGTTACACCACCTTCATTGCCTACTTGTCTGACTCAGAACCAACGTTAGGACTGCTGAAGAAGTTTACTTTGCTGTTTCTCCGTTCAGTATTAAGGAGATTGCAGTTTCCAAGGCTACATCAGCATCTTCTGGATGGTTGGGCTCCCTTTAAGGAGGTGCTGGCTATGGAAAAGGATAAACTTTATTGCAAACTATAATTATATAGCTTTGTTACAAGCTATAATTTCTCAATCTGTCCTCTTTATCCATCACGGATACAAGAGATTCTGGTGGTCAGCACAAAGCACATCCTATCCTTGGACAAAGCTGACACTTCTAGTTGTTTTGAATTATGAAACCCAGTTGATAATATGGCATTAGTTTATCTGCTTCAGTTGCAAATCCAATCCTTCTCACTTTGTAAGATGAGAATACACTCTGAGGTCACTCTCCACAAAGCTGAGTTACATGAAGTTGATCACAAATGCTATCTTACAGAGAAAAATCAGTGAATGTTTTTCATAAAATCCACCCAAATAAGAGCCACCCAACATCTTTCTTCTGAAGACCTGAATGTGTACTTAAAGAGGGGACCTCAGACCTGAATCTATGTCTTTTAATATATAGTTTTGCTTGCAGATCTCCCTCTGCTCTGTAGTTTTTCCTCTCATTGTGCAGCTTTGCTCATACAACCCAAGGTTGTACGGTTTTGGTCATTCTTACTGTTTCTTTAGGGGTGATCTGAACTAATCTGAGCAGACTGAGAGTGCCTTTCCATGAATAGTTGGAGACTGTATCTGCCCTTTTTGTGAGATGGACAGGATTGAAGGCCCAGGAAAACTGCTGTCCCATGTGGGATTTGAGTCTACCAGAAAGTGTACCAGCAGATGTAGTGAATACAGCAGTTGGCCTTGAGGCCCTGTTAGCAAGAAGATAAAGCTTCCTCACTTTTTGCATGTGTGAGAAATAACTGGACTGGGTAATCGACCTTAAAATTGCCCTCACTGCTGTTATGCCCTGCTCCAAATGGATCTGCACAAGGTAAAGCACTGACAGCTGTGCAGTGCTTGCTGTGCAGCCGCTGCCCGTGGAACTGCAGCAGTGATCTCATGGCAGCAGTGGGAAGTCATGGTTAACTGTGCAGATAAGAATCCCATGCACAAGACCGTCTCTTAGATACTGGCTTTCCTGATTCAATTTTCCTCCAGCTGCTTTGCTTTATTATTGTCATAAGTTTCCATACGATTTTAGCTGGGATAATCTTTATCCACCCTAACAGTGATGAGGGGATGGGCTTTAATCAGGTGGTAGAACTCTCCCATCACCTTCTGACCAGTATGCACTGTGGATTACACTAATTGTGGCTTTTGTCACTGCTTTAGGAGAACACGGGCCTTGTCCCTGTTCTCTCGCTAACCTGTAGATGGTCTTTTAGTTAAGGGCCCAAAGAACAGCATGTCTTTTAGTGCAGCAGGATGTGGCCACTGCAAAGATTTTTCCTATTCTTTGGTGTTTGGGTCACAGAATGAAGCACAGGAACATCTGATTTAGATACGTTATGCAGATTGATCTCAGCATAAAGCGTGCAGGTCTGTTCCTGTCACCTCAGTCACAAACCACTCCTAATGCCAAATCTGAACAGCTGTGTACAGCAGCTTCTGGCAAGATGGTGGGGAACACCAAGCTGTGTACCTACTAGTGAAAACAGAGTATGTAGCAGGCAATAGGAAATACTCTTTCTGTGGCCACTCTCAAGTTCAGCAATGGAAAATTCAGGCATATAGAAGCAGATGGAGTTATTTATTACTGCAAATAGAGATTTAGTCTGTGCTTTCACTTTGTCTCATGCTAGAAATCAAGTAGACCTAGTAGGCTTCAGTATTCCAAGAGCAGTTGGTATCATTCTCTTTGTTAAGGTGTTCAGTTTGCATTCTCTCCTCAGAGCATTGCCCAAAAGGAGTGAAACAACCATCATAGTCCCTGTTCTCTGAAGAACTGAGAGTGGTGATCTCTTAGCAGCTCTTAAAGTATGAAATTTTCAGACTGCTTTTCTACCCTACAACGTACAGATGTGTAGTGGTGGATGTTGCTCACAGACCTTTGGTGAGGCAATGGAAGTGAAGGAGAGAAAGTCATTAGAAGTAGTTGAACAGATGCATCTTCCCTCTACCTCTCTGGGTCCACTTCTAAAATCTTTTAAGTAGAAGATAATGCAGACTTCAGAATTGCCCTTAGTGCCTCTCATGAAGCCAAGGCCTTGGTCAGAAATAAGCTGCCTGCTTTTTTTCCATTGCTGTAAGCAGATAAATGGCCAAATTCATCCTAAGTATCAAACCTCTGGAGAGCAGAGATTTATATCAAGGTTGAATTTGGCTCAGAAGTCTACACTAACTAAAAGCTCATATAATTACATGCATTTCTAGTTTACATTCCTATTTATACATACTGAATTACAATCACTAATATTCACTGATTACACTTGAAAGCGTTTATGCTTTTAGAAACCACGGTATGTGAAGCTTATTTGTATTAAAAGGGCATGTTAATCACCTGCTGTCTTTCTTTATAACCTGCTCTCTTGGGTTTGCATCCTGGCCTTTTTTTTTACATCAATCTGCGCAGTGTTAGCAAACGTTCGACCTCCTGGACAGAGAGTTCCTAGATGTGAGCTTTGTATCAGATGATGTGACTGACACGTGATCAGATGGTGAAGGAACAGACTGCAGACAGAGCTAATAAGTGCAGTTGCAGTAGTCTGTAAAGCACTATTAAGTGCTGAGGACAGTGTAAGTTGGATAAAAGAATTAGCAGCAATTAGTCACGGTGCAGACTTTGAATGATAGTTGTGGACTCTGCACGGTGCAGAGCTCTCATTTTATCACACGTTGCTGGTGCTGTCTAACCTAACATGTGACTGTGGATTGAAGTATTGTAATATTGTACCTGTTTATATTCCTGTAATAAAGTTAATTGTACTGCTACATTTTAAATCTTTGCACACCAAAAAAAAAAAGAAGTAAAAAGAATTTGTATATAGAAAACTGACATTTGCATTGCTGAGCGATGGGGCATTATGCATTCTGAGGAACTCTGAGGACTGCCCAGATGTGATCCACTGCTGTCTTGAATTCCTGTTTTGGTTGTGTTGCTTCTGTTGTGTTGGTTGATGAAGATGTGCAGAAAGGAGCGTCGTCTCTTTAAAGGCTGTGCCATACAACCTGTGTTGTCTAAGAAAAGCAGCTGGGACGCTGGGACTGTAGTGGATGTGTGGTGGGTTTAAGTTACATGGACCCGGAACAAATACACACTTTTCATTTTGGAGAAGACACTGTGGTTGATTTTCTGCAGTGTTTATTTAAAAACCAGAAACAAGACATTTTGGATGGAAAATTTCTTTTTTTCACAGGAGAAGTATTGAATGCTTCTCACTTACAGTCACTTAGATCACACATAGGATGACAAAACAACTCCAAAGTCTCAAAAGTTTCCATTGCCAGCAATGGTCATGACAGCAGGAACATCTAATTGCTTGCAAAACCATCACCTATTCTAACAAGTGTGGCACTCATTTACATGCACAAAGAGAGGGGGGCTCTTCCCTGCCACGCAAGTACAGAATTCCCATGAGCTTTTGAGTTGCACGCACACCCAGCTGAGGGAACAAGGGAACCATTGTGCACACATTGGCAAATTGGTGAGAGATCCAGCAGAGCTGCTTCTCCAGCACTGCTGGGTCGAGTCTCAAGGAACTTGGTGCAGTGCTTTAAGACGTGTCCACATTTCACTGTGAGAGCCTGTCGCTGGGGAAGCAGTCCTTGTTCTCTAGTGGAGCAAGCATCTGGGCTCACTGCCACCACAGGGCATACATGCTCTGCTTCCTGACAGCCCCAAGTTGTGTGTTGACAAAGGTCTGTGACATGAACAAGCACCGAATCAAACTCAGTGCCTGAAACAGGAAATAGCTTTCATAGCTGAAGATCTTTGCTATCGTTCTTGTCTTGTGAATGAGCGTCTACATAACTCCAAGCTGAGGACATTTCTGCAGAGCAGAAATACATCTCTTTTCAACAGATGTCTGTTAGATTGACTTTTTCAGTTCAGATTGCACTGAATAGCACATCTGTAGCTTGAAATAGGAGCAAGTGAGTAATGGGCCCACGATCCAAACCCATTTCAGAGTTTGTTCAGGCTTCCCAGAAGCTGTCTGGTAGGAAGCAGCTGTTAGTTTCTGAGTGTTTTATGAACCATGGAAGGAAGAAAACCATTTAATTTAGCGAAGGCAGTGATAAGCCAGTGCCAGCCCACTAACTTAGCATCACACAGGAGTGACATTTATATTGTGACAGTAACTGGCTATCATAGTCTACTGTAATTTCTGTACATAACCTAGTGATAAAAGGATGAAAACCTTCATCTTACCTTTCCAGGTGTGCCATTATCCTGCTACTAAAGGGCATTTCTCCACTTCCAGAATTTCCACTAGGAAGAAGAAATATTACCTCTGCTGCAAATAACACATTTGGTAAAAGCTTAGGAAACAAGGCAGGATTTTCTCTCCAAAAGGGAAAAAGAACCCTGTTAATGTGTCTCTCTTTAAAAATGGAGGAGATCCTGAATACCAGGAGTGGCTCTTGTATTAGGGTTTGGGTGTTCCTCTCTCATTAGATTAAAACCAGCTACACTTCCTCAAACTTCAAAATCTGAATGGAGTTCTACTATTACACCAAGGAAAGATGAGATGAAGATATTTGAAAGCATGTGCTCACTTGAACTTGTATTAGTATTTCAGCAGCACAGTTCATTTAGTGTGTGATCAGAAAACTGATCAGCTAGATTAATATTTTTAAGTCTTTTTTCTTCTGGGAGATGAAATGATGGGGACTTTGGCACCAATGCAGGTCATGGATTCTGTTTTTGCTTTCAAGCTGGGAGGCTCTTCTGCTTGTTAACTGCATTCATCAGCAGGTGTACATAGGATGTCAGCAGGTCATCCATTTTGTAACCCTGTTGTAAAAGAAAGAAGTCTTAAGTCTCTCCAACAGCCCAAGAAGCAAAAAATAATCATTATTTTCTCCTTGTTTTTTCTTCTTAGATGTTTTCCTAAATGGATGATGTCTCATCCAACAGCTATTGCTGGTTTTATAACTATTTATCTATTTTTCCCTCTGCTCTTCCTTTCATAGACTGACAGAAGTTTACAGAGCACAGCTCTGTGTCATTGTCATATCCTTGTAATTCAAACCCAGAATTTATTCTGTAACTAGTACCTTGTCTAGACATTGGGAGGCTGGTAAGATTTCCTCCAGGGGTCCCACCCAACCCCTCTGGTTCTGTGATCTTACACCTGGGAATCCAAGCTTCTCTGTGAGAGAAGTTAAACCCTAAGAGTTTTAAGGTTTTCTTTACAGTTTTACCTATAAATATCAATACAGTGATGCTTCTCTCAGTCTCAGCAGTCTGAAACCAATCCTAAGAGTCTGAAACCATTCATTTAAGAGTAAAATCTTACAAGATGTCATTATTGCACAGTGGATCAAACCAAGCAAGATGAAAATACTCTTACACAGTTCTGCAACTAAATGCAATCTTTTCTATCTCAGATAGAATTTTTATGTATGGGAAGAATTTGGGAAGTGACCTTTTCTCCTTATAGAAAAAAGAAGCTTGCTTCTTTGCATCAGATGGCATTACAAAGCAGTAAATTGATTCTAAACTGCAGTTGTATTGGCATGACAGCAAATGGGTTATCTGCACTGGTTTTAATGGTCTGGCATCCTGACTGTAGCTGGTCTGGACACAAAGGAAAAATGAGAAGCTTTTTGTGGGTAAGTGAATAAAACTCTTCTTACCAGAGATGTCTCACATAGGATCCGGCTTCCTCGTACCAGGTTCCCTATTGTCATGTGAAAGAATGTACTTCCACTGCTCCAATTGGAGATTTTATTAAAAGGATAAACTGTTAAAATTTCCTGTAAGGAGAAACAAATTGATTTGACTGAATTATTCATCACTGCTCAAATGGAAATAGGCTGTCACACACAAAAACCTGAAGAGATAGAGCTATCTTTTTGTTTCCTGTTTCATTTATAAATACAGTAGATCAAGGTAGGTCTTACATCCAGTCTGGTGGTATACACTGAGCAGATGAGTCTTAATCACACTGAGACGTCCTCTTCTTTAACACACTGCCATCACATTTACAATAATCTAAAACTCACTGGATGATTCTTCTCTTATTAAAAGCAAACAGTAATACCTATAAGCTGCTTTTGCCTAAGAAATTGGTAAGACCAGACTTAGCTAGGTTGGAGGCCTGGTGAACACTGTCATTTGGCATGATGTTTTGGGTAGTATGCATTGCCTGCAAAACATTTTTCTGAGGCAGGTTCCCTGGTACACTGCCCATCCATAATCCAGGTCCATCGTGGTTACTGCTTCTGTTTTCAGAGATGCCCCACACTGATCCCTTTTCAGTGCAGAAACTGCAAGGGAGTGATCTGAAGCTATAACATTTTCTTCAGTTTTGCACTGAAAATGAGTGAAGGGATCCTAACCTCTCTAGCACTGAGAGAGAAGATGCTATCGCTGTCTCTAATTTAGGAGGCTCAGTTGCTCAGATGCTTGAGAAACAACTGTTACCTTTGTCTTCTGATGTATCAGTAAGACTCCTTGCTTGTTGATTGCAATCAGCACAATCTCTGGGAAATTTGGCTCAGAGGTTTGCTAGAACAGAAAAGGTAAAAAAATTCTTAGGTGTGATGCATCTACCACTGTCTAGTGCTTCTTCTCCTCTTTACCAAATACATAATAGAACCTAAAGCTCTTCAGTACTATGAAACTGTTGCTGAGGACGAGTTTTTGGCTAAACAGCAATGACTTCCTCACTGCTATATAAAGCAGAATTGGGTTTGTTATTTCCCAGACTAACAGTGGCTTAGTGGTTGGCTGCAGACTAGGTTGTTGGTAAGAACCTAGTGGGGAGAAATTAAAAGCAACAAGGAGAGAACATTCCCTGTGGGTACCCACTCTGAATGAGATGTTTAGTACAGTTCTGCTCTGAGGAGAGAGTCTCCAGAGATAACAGCATTGTGTTGTAGAGAACAGTAACCCTATAACTAAAAGCCCCCCATCTGCTACGTAGTCATAAATATTAGGTATTACAGCTGGTTTTAATACTATTTGTGTTACTGCTATGTTTTACAACTGATCCTTCCCCAACAGTGAATGTAGCATCATCGTTTCTTGGCAATGTGCTCCTGTGTTTGGCAGTTTTGCCCTTTCCAGGAACCAGGAACTGGGCTCAAGAACTCATCTCCCCACTGTCAAGACACTGTGTTTTCCTTAGGGCGTGATGGGAAGCCAGTTAACTAATGTATTATCACATAGGTAGGAAATTATGTCCATATCCCCTAGTGCTGGTCTGCTACCAAAGCCAGACATCCAGGCCTTTGCACCTACCTTCACCTCAAAGAAGGCTGATCCAAACGTTGGCCACCGGTATATGATCTTCAAGAAAGCGATCTTGGCCTCATCCACAGTTTTTCCTTCATGTTTGCTGTATGCTGCAGTAATGCTCTGTGCAGGAAAAAAAGGTTACACAGCCTAGTCAGTTGGAGATAGGTAGGTTTCCATTGTCCAGCATTAGCATTAGAGAGAGAATCACACCATCAGCCAATATGGGATGAAACAAGACTCAGAACACTGCTGTTCCCGATAGACACAGATCACATTTTCTGAGGTGGACCCTCCAGCTGTATTTGAAGTACCTGGTGAATCTTTCTCGCCTTTCTGTGAATGGAAGAGCCTTTTGCCATGAGAAGTGTGCATGCAGTGCAAGGTCACTGATTTGCTGGGCAACCTTTGAACTATTTAGCAAGTTCTAATTTTCTGTTTCTGAAGAACAGAGGCCATCCAGGCCTCTTTCAGAGGTTTAGTGGAGATGATGCCAAAGTCTGAAACGTAACAGCAGTGTCCAATAGCATCATTATATAGTGCTTCCAAAGTCTCAAATCAAAAAAAGGAATGTGGCTTGAAGTAGTTCTTCTCTCCTAAAGTTCTATGGAATTAGTATGATTAATGGAAGCAATGCTGGTTTTCATACCTTCTTCCACTCATCTGGTGAGGTCACTCGAAGCAGATTGTCTGGCACCAACTCCTTCAGGATTTTGGGGATGGTTGCCAGCTGTGTGCGGTCGTTGTTGAAGCGCACTTTATAAATCAGCCCTGCCAGCTGGACAGCTTCATCTCTGGAACAGTTGTGGTAGCCTCTGAGGTACTTGGGCAGCTCCTGGAAGAGACCAACTCTGAATCCAGACAGAAAGGGCTGAAGCAAACACTGACTTAGTCACGCTAAACCTGTGAGGTTGGGGTGAGAGTGTCACCAGGCACGGTCCACAGGCATCCCAAGAACTTGTGCTCCTTCTGGAGGCCCTGCATATGGTCATGGAGGAAGATGAGTACCTCCAAGGAACAATTAGATTCAGGAGCTGTGTTATCATAACCGTACAGCTAAGGTGTAAGCACTGCGTGACGTAAGTTTGTTTCAGAGGCTAAGCTGTGCTGCTCAGGGGCTCCATGTTGGTCAGGAACAGGGTAACATTCCAGCATGGTTACTTTTTCTGCAGTATTTCTTGACTGCTTTACATTTATGCTTTAGGGAGCTTACCTGGTGGTAATGAAAAATGGAATCAGCTTTCAGGTCCTTCCCAGGAGTTACATTCAACCACAGCTTTCTCATGAAGTACACTTCATAAGCTACAGACATAGCAGCACCTGAGGAAACAATGTCTTATTAGTGTCCTCTGCATCACTGTGGAGCTCTGCCTTTGTAATTGGATTGTTTCTTTAGAAATACAATTCCATTCTTAATAATAACAAAATAACAAACAAAAACATCCACAACAAAATAAACCAACCCACAGAAAAAGGCAGTTCTAGATGACCAAGGAACTGTGACTAATTGTCAGTTCCTGGACACCAATCACATAGTGACTGGTGCAGCACTGGGCTCTTCAGCAATGGAGAATGAAGCTGAAGGCCCCAGCAGTGTGTTTGTTGTTTCTTGCTGCTGGTCAGCAGACAAGCTGCTGTCTGCTCATGTTCATCTCACTTGAATTCTGTTCAGGTACATTCCCCAGTGGCTGTTTTACAGAAATGAATTGTGTTTTAGGGCACTAACATCTCTATGCTATATTTTTCAGAAATCCTGGCAGCTGCAACAGCTGTGGGGAGAAGAGGGAAGCTAGAAAGTCTTAGATACTTAGTGCTTCTGGAAGCTGATCCTCACTGTCCTTAAATAAGCAAAAGTCAGCATAAGTAATATGAAATTGGAGTGGAGTTTGCTGTAGATTTCAAGATATTGGTTACACATCATAATGAAGTCAAAAGAGCTGCTGTTGTTAGTGTTACACTGCTTTATGTTATCTAAATGTTCCCTTAGCAACACGACTTGTGATCTGGTATCACCAGGGAGTAATCTGGAGAACAGCTTTCTAGTGACCCAAGGAGAAAGAGCAGCATTGTGTAAAGAACCTATTTATGTGTGCTAGGTGATACAGTCTGGCATTGCACAAGCCTTGGATTATACACAGGCTCAATCTACCTAACTTGTATGCATCCAGATGTGTGTTTTGGGTAGAACAAATCAAATATTTTGTATAATTTTAACATTCCTGCAGAGATCCCCAGACAAAGAGATTCTGGTACTTCCAACAGCCAGTGGCTGGCTGCATGAGATCACTGGGTCTTACTGCTGGTGCAGGCAGAAATCACGTACGTGCAAATAAAAATGGTAAAATCAGACCCTGCCACGCATGTGGTAAGATGGAATCAATCCTATTTGCTGTTTTCCCAGTTCCATGCAGTATCTCATGCAGCTTCTTGTCATGCTGACTGTCTCCTTACCATCTTTCACTGGTTTGTTCCTCTTGGTCCAATCTGTCAGCTGCCTCAGTGAATCAAAGAAATAGTCTGCTTCATTCTGACTGATCACCTGGAAGAAGCCACGTGATGAAGAAGAGAAAGGAGGGATCAGTAGAGCATTTAAAATACTACCTGTGCCAACATACCCAAATGCAAAGCTGAATTTGCTTTCCCTTTTCTAGAGCAAGAAAGCACAATTATGGCAGGAAAGACAGAGGCAAGGGGATAGAAAGGGAAAAGGAGGAGGGCTTACACAATTTCCCTTTAAAATGAAGTGGGAAGTTATTCCATCCATCCTCTGCTGCTTTTTTCTTTCTAACTTCCTTACTGAAAGCAAGCTGAAGATGCCTACCTTATTCCTAGTTATCTCATAGGAAAACATTGTTGTAAGACTGAGTTTCTCTTCTCAGGACCACAGCAGAACATCAGAAGCTCCTCCTGCTTGTATTCAGTACTGCTTCTGCCTTGGTCACAATCCTCATGCAGTTCCACAGAGAAGGGTCATAGCAAAGCAGCCAAATTGAGCTTCAGCTCAGACAGGGCAAGTTTTGAGAAATTAGACAGAGCAGTGCCTGGTGCTGGTCAACCACAGCTTTCTCTAATGCTAGTGAGTACTGCAGGTATGCAGCACATCTCCTCTGTCAGCTTTCAGTACTGCTTGTGTACCAACAGACTGATAGAAACTCTGTATCTCCTTCCAGCTTCTATAGAAGACTCAGTCTAGGCTGTAGCCCCTCAGAAAGACAGCAGCAGTGATGACCTGCTTTGTTGCCTGTTTTCAAATATTGTTGCTCAGGTGGAATGGGAAGGAAGCAAAAGAGGCAGTCTGGCAACCTCACTGTATTTGAGAAGTTACCTTGTCTGCAATCTTGACAAAGAGGCTGAAACCTTCCCAAGAGCTCAGTTGCAATTTGGAAGCGATGTTCTGACACAGAGTCCGGTTTTTGGTGTTTGTTCCCACATCAAATGTCTGTGAGACAACAAGACTTTTGTTACACAGAGGAGAGGAATAAGTGAGAACACTGAATATCTTGAAGTATGCTCCTGCAGGAATACATGTTGGCTGAGAAAACAAGTTCTCACCTGCTCTGTTTCATTGGGGAAGCAAATCTTGTGTGAGATCTTAGTGTTGTTCTGTAAGATGGCCTCAACCTCCACAGGATGAGGTGCCCACTTCCTGGAGCCACTCCTGCAAAATGCCACCAGCAATGTAAGAGAGATCAGTGCTAGAGAATTAATCTTTCAGGAGTTCAGCAGTATTTCATCCAAACACAGATTCCATGTGAAATGCTCAGTGCTGTGGCGTGTGGGAGGCTGATGGACCCTCACCCCAATGCAAATTCATTCTATTAGCAGCAAGAAACAGAGGGGATTATTAGCACATAAATTGAATGCCCTGCTCTGCAATGAGGCTGTATGAATAAGGCACCTTCCCAACCAGTACCATCACCCCTTCTGTGTATTCAGCAACAGTTTTCCATACTGTTACTGAAGTGTGAAAATGGCAGCCACAAGGAGCACCACATGGTATTTTAACTCTTGCATCAGCTGAAAGATTTGCATACAGATTCAAAATGAATATCACAGCTCAGAAAAGTGTGGACAGCTGTAAGAAGCATTACAGCTTACATAGGAGCTGGCAGGTAATCACTGACTCATGAACAGCCCCAGTTCTTTGAAATTGTATCTCAGAATAGCGCTGCCCTTTAAAGCAGAGGGACTGGGCCTTAAGTATGAGTCATACAAAAACACTGGTATGGTTAAAGTAAGGACAAATGTAGCACACTGCTGTCTGGGGCTGATAATTTCCTGTCCTCAGTGGCACAGAGCAGCCTGCTGGCAGATGTTACACATTGTAGCTTTTTTGTGCCAGACTTCTCTCAGGTGGAGCACATCTTTCAGGAGACCTTAGTCTGGCACCTAGCTTTAGTTATGTAGACATGAAAACACTTTTTCCCCATTAAATACAATAGAAGTTCCATTTGGAGAAGGAAAGTCTGTGATCCCAAGTTGAACAGTACGTAATCTGGTGCTGCACAGGCCCTTTAGGGGACATGTACCTGCCCTGCTCTGTCATCATTTTGCAGTTGGACTTGATGATCTTTAAGGTTTTTCCCAATGTTAGCAATTCTGTCATTTATTCCTGCAACTGAGACCAAGAAAGTGTGGGCTGGAGGCACAGGGCCACCTCCCATTGCAGCCTCAGCTGAGAATTCATTGCTAGCTTAACACCCATCAGGATGCTCTCTGGTTACCTGGCCAGGAGTGTGGGGATGAAGCAGTAGAGATTTTTGTGGAGAGAAAGGTGTAACTGAGAGCTCAATTGGCTTCCACTCCCATGCAATTGTAGTCAGTCCCTCAAGCTGCCTACTCTCCACTTCCTAGGGACAGCAGGCTACACACAGGGAAATTTTGAGTGGGTACAAGCTTAATCTATGGAAATAAATGCTCTCACAAAACAGCATTTTGTCTGTTAATCTTTCCCTCCCCCACACTCCAGATTTGGGGCATTTTTGCAGAGATCTCTCCTCTGAAGTAGTCCATTATGCTTTCCCTTCACTGTTTTCCTCACTCTAAAGAAGCTCTATAGAGAGCTTAGTGGGGCTTTGAGCATGAATAGCATATGATATAGGAGGGTGAGAAATTTTCAGTGTTCTCCATGGAAAGAGTAATGAATAGCATTCCTCGCTGTGCATTTTTTCATGCACTTCAAAGGCAAGTTCATTGTGCAGTGACATTCCCCAGCAGCACCAAGACTCATCTCCTGCAATGGGGACAGCCACTGTGTTAGCAAATTCCGCTCTTTTTTTTTTGCCAGACTTTTCTATGCTGAGATTGACAAGGAGAGCAGACAGGACGATGTCTGGTGCTCTGAGAAGTGCCCTGGGGTGAACAAGCATGGAAGAATCAGGGCTTTGCTCATCTGGGTTTCCATAAAGGCTAGAAACTGTGTTCATGCTCTCTTCTGAGCATGGGTCTGTTTTGCTTCACAGAAAACCAACAAAGCCACATCAGCACTCAGCAGATCTCAGAGACTTCAGTGGTGTTCTCACCGTGAGTAACACACTCAGAGTATGTTGAGGTTCAACAAAAATCAAGACTAATCCTCAGACACGTGGTGGGGATAAGGACATGCTACGTCACCAAAGGACAGCAAGGTCAGGATCTCATCAGCGATACCCCTGGGTTTCATTTCACCCCGATGCCTGTTAGTGTTTGACGTAGCCCAGCTACAGGAATCAAGTGACTGTATGTGATACTCAGCTTTTTAAAATGAAAGAAAAGAGTGAAACTGTGACTCAAACCTCTCTTAGTGGTTCTAAATCCATAAGAGAATTAAAAGTAACAATCATTTTAAATAAAAAGGTCTAAAGAAGAAAAATGGAAGTAAGAGTATTAACATTTTAGTGGTTTTCCAGCGCCTGACAGATGATGTTTGAGCACTTTGGGATGCATATATCACAGACTGTTTACCTCATCACTGTCTGAATCCTCCGCTTGCACTCCAGGGCCAGCGGCTCTTTCTGACGTGTCTCTATGAACTTCTGAGCATGTTTCAGCAGTGACTTGCTGGGGGGGAACAGGCCAGTGCAGAGCCACAGGAGCTGCCAGCCCTTGGTCACGCTATACCTGTGAGTACAAAGCACATAGTTCTGCTGCAGCCACACATAATTCTTCCTCTGACCACACAGCAGCTACAGGATAAAGAAACACAGGCCCATCACAGTACTTTGTAGCATTCAGCAGAGAGCTGCAAATCAACAGAGCTTTCACACAGGAGCTGACAGCCATTTTCTGTGCAGTAACCATGCAAAGATAATGCTAAACCCTGCCTGATAAATATGACAGTTGTAAATCTCATGAATAAAATATAAGCTCCAGTTTCACAGTCATCTTGGCAGCAGTGACCTTGCTATCATCCTTTTGGAAAGCCACAGTTACTTGGATTGGGCTCTATCAGCTGTGTCTGTTTGTCTGTTGGCCAGCTTTGCTCAGAACAGAAGCATTTTATTTGCAGTTTACTTTCCCTTACTCATGTTCCTGCTCTGAAAAAAAGAGCAATAAGATGACATTGTGTAACAAAGTATTTACTTCTCACATAAACACTAGTTCCTGCCCATAGCAGGGGGATTGGAACTCTTATCTTTTAAGGTCCCTTCTACCCTAAGCCATTCTGATTCCTCCAGTCTCTGCACCTGTGAAATCTCCCAGCTAAAGCTCTTGTGGCATCTCATCCTCATCAGCAAGAAGGGCTGTGCAGCCAGCAGGTGGCCAGTCACTCTGCTTTCACAGCCAGGAGTGTAACATACTTCAGCTGTGTCCCAGGCTCCTAAATGCTGAGCAGGGTGGAGTAATTCCACCTGAGAAGCTGGTAGGTCTGCCTCTGAACAGACACCATGGTGCTGCTGCATAAAGAATTCTTTATTCCCATTTACTTTTCTGGTTTTGTAGAAGAAGAAACACTACTTAAATCCTATTCATATTCTACAGGTCAGTGGTGTTTGTGTCTGTGTGGGAGCAGAATGTGGTCCATAGGGCAGCAGCCTGGGAAGGATGAAAGATTTGTTGCTGTGGCTCTTCTAATGAAAATATATGGAAATAGCTACCTTTCAAGCACTGTTTTTTCCACATCAGTGATTCCTCTTAAAACACTGAATGACTCACAAGCCCAAGTTAATAGAGTGCAGCAGGAATGGCACTGGCACAATGGTTACAGACTGTGCATTAAGCTTGTGAGATTTACTGCGTGCAAGGAAATTTACCATCTAACAGTTAAACACAGAGTAAAGTTTCTGCTAAGTTTAACGCTTGTCCAAGAGTAAGAAGATAAAGAAGCTCCATCTAAACTTTTACAGTGGTACATGGCAGCCAGAAATTGGCAAATTGTTCTGTTAACAATTTGGTTTTATTAATGTTATAAGCTTCTTTTTGCAATTAATTTCCCATGGAATTAGGTCACATTACCATTTCCTACGTTAGGAAGCAAAACTCTGGCCTGTTTCAGAGACTTATCCACGTGTGAACTAATTGATATAACTGTTCAGAAGGATTTACTGGTGGTAAAAGATCTAGATGGGAGGCATGTCCAGCCCATGGCAGCTAATAATTAGCCCTGCCCCTCTGGGGCAGCACCTCTTCCCTGCACAGCAGCCTGGCCTGGCCTTATGTGTGCACCCATCACTCAGCAACAACCAAAATATCAGCCCAAGACAATTCCGTTTAACACAGTGCAGCCAGACAAGCCAAAAGATTGGACATCCATGATCTACAGTGAATTACATGTCTGTAGGATGGAAACTCTGCCATTGGGAAGCTGAAAACCAACACAGGACTGGGAGAACAGCCACTGAAAGCACCCAAGAACCCTGCAATGATGCATTTTCTCACCAGGCTACCTTGCGATCTTTCTCACCTCACACTGTAAGGGAAGGTATCAGGCCAGCATGTGTGCACCCTCCCCCCTCAGTGTTCTGGGGAATGCCCCAGAAGCAGGGTTTTATCCCTGGGTGAGTACCTGTTCCTGTTTTCAGTTAGTTGCTTCATGATCTGACAGTAAATTTCATCCCGCAGGACCTCTTCCTTAATAGCTGCCACAAATATCTGGTCAGTGATTTCCACAGATGAGTGTGTCTGCTTTGATGGGTAGTCCCCCATGAATTTCATGATGGGTGACTGTGTTGTTAAGGACAAAAGCAAGACAATTTGAAAGGTAAATGGGAGGTATCAGTTGGATTCTAACGTGTTAAAGCACTCTGTTGGAGTCTGAGGGGGAAATATTAAGATGAAGGTCTGGAACTGATTCTCTGCTCATTCCCTTTCCCTGTATAGCAGTTGCTGCTTGTCCATGACTTCAGCTGTATTAACTGTTCTGGGCATATGTAATAAATCTTGCTCTCTCCTGTAGCCATGTTCTCAGTTAAGCGGGTCATCACATGTTGTGCAGCACTGGGAATAGAACTTTTTTCTCTGAGAGAAGGGAAACAATGCTAAATCATGCAGAGCTCTTAAACCCCCCACTCCTCCTCCTCTGCTTAATGTAAGTGTGCCCCCAGTAATGTGGATGTGGTTATTATCTCAGTGGAGGTGTTTCACGGAAGAAGCTCTTCTTTCCCCCAAGAGTTCTCAGATCCCAAAGAGAAAAGGAAAAGGATATCAATGAAGGCCTGACAAGCCACGTCCCGAACATCGGGGTCTGTGCATGCTGCCTTCAGCAAAGGCTGTTTTAAGGGATCCTTAGAGTGTGCCCACAGCTGACTGTGCCCACGAGATTTCTGGAGAACAGCTTTGCTGATGGATTCCTTCTCAGGAGTTCTGAAAGAAGACAAGGGCAGGCAATACAAAAGTATCAGATCGTATTGCTATGAACATTATAAAAAAGACTCATGTCCTTCCCAAGCATATTCCTTCTTAAGACAGTGATCTTCTTTGATAAAACAAGACAGCAAAAATGGGAAAATGAAGCTTCTTTAAAATCCAGAAAGGAGAATGCGTGCAAAAAAGGAGAGAAGTTTGGAAGGCTAAATTTTCCCAAATTCTGATGTCTTAGATGCTGTATGTTAAGCTAGTAAATGCTGAAGAGTGGATGGGAGGCAAGCATAGGGCCTGCTGGAAATGAAAATAAGTTCCAGCTAGAATTCATCTGCCAGTCACATTGCATTTCTGCAGACAAAAGGTGACGTGCTGGAATCTCTGCACATCCAAAGTTACACTTAAATACAGGGAACAAAAAGAAACCCAATCAGAAAAGGATTCCTTTCTAATCGATCTTCAGTGATCCTTAAAACCTAGAACTTTCTTCGTGCTCACACTGCACAGGGAGTTTCACCTGAAGTGTTCATAGGAGAACTCCTCCAGTGTGTAAGGCTTCACTTTGAGATCCTCTTCATCAGGTTCCTCTATGTAGGAGTTCTGTGATGCTGTCCTCCTCTGGTCTGGAGACATCATCAGCAAACTCTGGAAGGACACAGCCATGTACAGATGTCACGTGGACAGGCCTCTGCACAGCTGTCCAGTGTTACTCAGCATATACATGTGGGTGGTGCATACTAAGGGGTGTACTCTGTGCTGCAGGGGGTGAGAGACTCAGGAAGTGACTTCATAGACCTAACAGCAGTGGCCAACAAGATGTGTGATTATCTACAGCACAACGTGTTCAAACTGCACCTGCTTATCACTGGCATTGGGGTTTTTCTGCCCACTTATTGAGTTTCTTGTTAGCCCAACATCCAATATACTGTCTCCAAAACTGAAGAAAAAAATTATTAGCAGTGATCAATGGGAAACCTTGTGTTCACTCTCTCAAAGCACTTGTTCTATGAAAGCATCCTGTTATGCTTCGCAGAAAAATCTGTTTACAAGGATGGATGGTGATAGGACAAGGGGAATGGTTTTAAACTGAGACAAGGGAGGTTTAGGTTGGATATTAGGAGGAAGTTTTTCACCCAGAGGGTGGTGAGGCACTGGAACAGGTTGCCCAAGGAGGCTGTGGATGCCCCATCCCTGCAGGCATTGGAGGCCAGGCTGGATGTGGGTCTGGGCAGCCTGGGCTGCTGGTTGGTGACCCTGCAAACAGCAGGGGGTTGGAATCAGATGAGCATTGTGGTCCTTTTCAACCCAGGCCATTCTATGAGTCTATGATTCTATCATAGAAAAATGCTGTTTTTATGCAGGAAAATTCAACTTCACATCTATGATCAATTGCTATCAATTCCAGGTACTGAACTCCCTGATACCGAACACATCATTATTTTGAAAGTCACTGCTTTGTAAAGCTGCAGACTTCTCCTAGTTTGGGCTAGGTTTAGTTTTGTTTTCAGACAGTTCTGACAGGGCAGAAAGAAATGCTTTTGCATCAGTGGGAGACACAGAACTTGTCTAACTTTGGAGGAACAATTAATTTCCACTTATAAATTTACCATTATTTATCTTCCAGTCTCTTGAGATTGTACAGCTTTTCTTACCAGTACTTGACTGGAGGGCTTTGTGAGAGAAGGAATGATGTACATCTCCTCCAGAAATACATTCCCTGTTTTGCCTGTCCTGTCATTCTGGGCATAGATCCAGCCAGAGTTTGCATCCAGCCTTTTGTCCTCGGTCAAGATTAGCAAGTCTCCCTTCTTGAAGGACAGGATGGCAGGATCTTCTGGAATACAGAATAAGGGAGTAATGTTCAGGCTTGACAGACCAAGAAAATGCAAAGACATTTCAACAAGAAAGAGAACTGTATTTTGAAGTCCTGAATTTAATTAGCAACAGTAAGTGGTTTGTGTAAATACAGCTAATCCTCCAGTAAGACTTCAGAAAAATCAGTTAAAGTTCCTGTGTTAGCCTGATTTTTGATTCCAGTGAGGGCAACAGTAGAACTCCAGTTGTAATGAAATGGTTGCGGAATTTGTGTCTAGAGCTGGCAGTAAAGCATGGAAAGAAGTTTTTCTGGGAAGTATTTCCAGGAGCCCAGCTCCAGCTTCCTACTGTAAGCAGGCTGAGTTGTTGGCCACTGTAAGGTCTAAACAAAATAGACAAGAAGAAAGTAGGCTAATTTGTATGAAAACAATTTGAATCATATTGCCTTATGCTCTGCATTACTCTGCTGACCACTTCATGTTATTCCTGGAGCAAAGCAACACTTGGCTGAACATCTCCCACTTCTCTTTAAGCTCTTTTTAAACTAGTGCTGTGAGTTCTCTCAACATTTCTTCCTTATCCTGTAGAATAGTTCTAGGACTCACCTTGGGATTTTTTCTCATGCATTGCCACAGCAAACCGTGATCTCTTCTTTAGCCCCTCCAGGAACATCACCACCAGTTCAGCAATGACAATGCTGTTCACAGATGTCAGGACAAATTCTTCGGCACGAAGGGTGATGAGAGTGCAACTCTGTCCAAATGATTTCACTGCCCTATGTATTATCAAGTAGTTTGTTACCAGACCATCTGAAAAATGTAGAGCTATCTGCAGTCACAGCCGAGGTGGTAGACAACTCCATACATCCTAACTTATATTAGAAATAGAAAAGGACTGAAATGGTTCAGGTTCTCTGGGCTCTTTGGTTTGTACAAAAATACTTCACTCTAAACAAGAAAATACCCTTCTTATGGAACAGCTGAGCAATAATAAAATCTCATTTAGTTCCTTACACTATTCCAGCTGAGCAGTGTCATCTTTCCCTCCACTGATTGGGAAGATTCAGCCATTTCATCATTTCCTTTCTAGGCTGCTTGGAACATGTCCCTCTTGTTTCCCAGATCTAGGCTAACCCACCATTCCAGGTTCAGATGAAATCACTTAGAGGGATGACAGAGAAAGTATGCCACCCTCTTACATGGAACCCCATTCTGAATATGAGCAGGGCCTTCAGATCTTGCCTTTCTGGGGCACTCACCTGTTTGTATGGATGCCTGTTATCTCTGGGAAGGTCAGCTCAAGAAGCCGCTTTTCTGACTCATCCAAGAAGCAGATACCCTTCCAGTTTACAGCAAGTATAAAGTGGTTCTTGGGCAAGCTGGGACCTGAAAATGCAGAAAAATAACTCCTCCTTATCAATGCTTACACCTTCCTCTATTGAAAATAGAGATGCTTACATCTGTCCATGTCTCTTAGGCTCAGGGTATTACCTGAAAACTTAGTGACTTCAAAGAATCTGGAAAAAAGCAAAGGCCACTGAAAGCGAGCGAAATCTACAAGTTGTTCCTTCACAGCCTGCCGGGAGAGCCGATCCTGTGTGTATGGGGCCTGCAGTAGAAAAAGATAACCAGTTTTTTCTCAGTGAGTTCTGATTTGCATGATCTAGAGACAATCGAGAGCAGGTCTGCTCCAGGAGGTTCCCTGCAGCCCCCTGCTGTAAGTGATGTCAGCAGTACCTGAGGAAATTCACATTGGGTCTCCAGGCACAGAGCTTCATGCAACTAAGGCTGCCTGTAGGCATGTGGATTCCAGATTTCCCTCAAATCTCTATTGACTGATCACAGTCTAGCACATTTTGGGTGCCATAACAGTTATTCAGGTACTATTTCCAGACTAAAATGGTACTTCATCCCATGCCCATCTTGACTCCATTACAAGACTCTATTCAGAGATTTAAATACACTTCATTCATTCCGGCTCATCTGAGCCCTGTATGGAAGAGTGAGTGATATCTCCTCTTTCCCACTCCAATATGGATATGCAATCTGAGATGTTTTTCTTTCTTCCCTCAATGGACAATTCATAAATGGAAATGGCAAAGGAAGCAGAAGCTGGTGATTGAGTGTGGTTACTCAGCAGTGCCAGACAAATCTCTTACCTTAGCATGTGCGTAGGTGATAAGGCTCACCCACTTTTCCAGGGGCTTGGACTTCAGCTGTTTCAGTGGGATGCAGTCATGGAGCACTTTCTGCACAAGTTCATTGTGGATAGTATCTCCAAACTGGATGTAACAATACTTGGCACCTATCTCCACCAAATCCTCCTCCTGAAACAATTAAGACATTAAAAGAGGGCTAGAAAGATGTCACAAAGCCCAGCTAACCTTGTTCAAGCTTGAAGGCAGTTGTTTTTTTTTTTTCCTGGATAACTCTTGACAACCACCCAGCAAAGGGATAAAAGCATCAAAGAGATTATTAACAAAGATGTTTTAAAAGGACCCAAACTGCCTCTCTGAAACACGCCTCCAGCTGTTATGTGAACTGAATGTTGCAGGCAAAGAATTATTACAGCTGGCCGCGTGACAGCTGCCACAATCACCTGGATTGGAATTGTCCATAGAAAGGAAGAGTTGTGCACAGCTGCTAGAAACTTTTTTCATCCTCTTGCTTTTAAATGCACAGGAAATGTTCATTTAGTTTGCCCTCCTCAGGAGGAGGATAAGGAGACACACCTTCTCACAACGGTATTCTCCAAATCGGATCCCACGAATGACCTGGTGGTAAATGAGATCAGTGCTGATGGGATCCTCCTGGGAGTTGTGCCATGGGGTGAAGATTTCCTTTCGAAAGTAAAGTCTCCAGGGTGCATGGCGTTCATGTGTGCCCCGCTCCTTCACCAGCTGCTCACACTGAGAGATGGCATCAAGGACATGATCCCGTCCTCCACCCAGTGACCACACCTAGAACAAAGGGACACTGCATTTACTGGCATGCCTGCACTGCATCTGAGTGAAGGACAGCAAAGCCAATGCTCCCAACACAAAAATATAAGTATCTGAAAAGGTGAGTAGATGGATGTGGAAATTCAGTTTGGTAATTATGTGTATTCTTATGTGAAGGGGTGCTACTGGGGAAAATTAGTTGGAAGATAAAATGGCACTGTTGCAACAATTGCAGTCTGCTGTTTGTCTCCTTGTGCTTTTGCTCATCCCTTGTATGTCCCCTTAAATGTGCATACAAGTCTTGCTATAATTTAAACTAAAACGATCACAGAATCATAGAATCCAGGGAATTGGAAGGGACCTCTGAAGGCCATCCAGTCCAACTCCACTGCAGTGAGCAGGGGACACCACAGATCTGATCACCCAGAGCCATGATGTCTGAATATTTTTTTTTTTTTTGCAATTGGAGCCTCAGCATCAAGATGTCATCCTTTGTGTACATCTGTTCTCCAGTACTACTGTTTAAAAAAAAAAGGCTAAAATGCCAGCTCATAGTAGCAGCACTGGCAAAAACCACAGCTTTCAATGTATGTGCCATGTAATAGGGACTGCATCAGCAGCACTGTGACACAGGACAGGAAAGTTGTGTTCAGCAGTGTAGGTGGGAAATCCATCTCTGAGCAGGCACTCTATCATGTGAGACCTACTTGTTTCACCCTACTGCAGCACCTCTGAGTGCTGCATGCATGGCCAGCAGGGGTGGGATCCCAGAACAGGGCAGGAACAGTACTGCACTGCCCTGGGATTCAGCTGGTGTTCAGAAGTTATTTGATTCAAATTCTGGGACCAGAACAGGTGTGTGTCCAGGAATCAAAGGTAGTCCTTACAGCAGTAACTCTACAGAAAGAGAAGACAGCTTCAGTTCTACTTTTCTACACCTTACCTTATCAAACACAGCAATGTAGAGTGAAAAACCAAAGATATCCTTCAGTCTGGTTTTATCTGCTATGAACTGACAGATCTCTTTGGCAATGGAAGCAGAGTCTGCAGGGACAGTGATGCTCTGGCCATTCATCAGGGTGACGTTAAACATAATGGGTTTCTTCTGCTTTGTTGCCTGCAAGCCAGAGGTAAATGAGAGAAACAATTGCGGGCAAACCTTATTTTCTTAAAAACTGAAGAAGGCATTTACAGTTAGGAGCTCCATACCCTGTACCTTCACCCTAGTCAACACTAGTGAGCCTCCAAAGCTCACAGTTTCTTCAGTGTATAGGAAATCTTAAGTATAAATGATGTCCCTGGAGTGGCACTGGAATCCAGTGTCCAACTACCCACAGCTCAGGGGAGCTGATTGATTCATGACAGTGTGAACTGATAGATTTTTCCTGAGGCCTTTTTAGCATGTTGACTTTTGGGTGTAGCCTCTTGTGCATCAGCAGAGAGATGGACTGCAGGAAGTATTTTGCCCAGGAGGATGCACGGTAGGCAATGGGGTCACTCAGATTTAGGAAGGAATAGAACTGAGATCTTCATTTACAGTATACGTGACTTCTAATTATGAGTACCAAGGCTGACATTTAAAGGAAGGGGCAGGGCAGTGTAACCCTAGCTACATTCACACGTCCTCTCTCCATTTCAAAAGCATAAGCCCTGCTCAGTTCCTTCCAAAAACGGTGGGTAGAGTTTCCCATAGTAAATTGTTATGGTCTAGAGCTCCTGAGTGTTTGCAAATCACATGCTGCAGCTCTAACTTACGTCTTCCACGGGGTTTAGGTTAATGGAACAGACAGAAGAGCTGTCTCTAAGAAGCTGCACAGACTAATGAAGCTGTCTTCAAACCCTGTGTGTCCACAACTGGACTTAGGAAGATCTGTTAGCATAGGTCAGTAAATGCAGTCTAGCATAAAATGACACAGATTAATATAATTAAGCAAAAAGAAAAGTTACCTGAAGTTCCAGCCAGCTTGGAGGTTCAGTCCTTGCTCCATTGACATAGGTACGTCTCAGACGTTCAGCACAATATGGTGCATAACCTGAGGGTCCTTTGTGGATGAAATTCAGTAGGTACTGTATGCACAGAGTGTAAGGATGAATTAGGAAACATAAATGACCATAAAACACTGGAAACCTTTTTTAGCTAACAGACTGGCTTAGAATGATCTTTGGAAAAGAAAGACTGGAGAAACTGAGCTTTTAGAGTTTGTATGGCTTCGATATCTTGGATGATGTGGTATAAGCATGGACTTATATTTACATATTTGATCTGTATTGAGTGCAATCATGGGTCAGTCACTTGGTTATTTTTATGATTAAGAGTATTCCTGAAGGTACTGATTAAGAGAAAGGAAACTGAAAGAATTCAAGTCTTCCATGAATTCTGCATGGCTCACACTTTGGTTAAAGACTGGTGTTGAAATATGTCTTTGATTTGTGTCTGGTTTGTTGCAAGCTGTGTCCACCTGGCAGCATTTACAGTTTGAGCATTTATCATTTGAGCAACAGTATTGAATAAATAAAGATTCAGGGATATCTATGGACTATGTATGCTTCTGAGGCTGATGTCAATTTGGATCCACTGTTTTTCTGTGGTGAGGTGGATTTATTCATCTAAATTTAGAAATTTAGGTATTAAAAATATATATTAGGGAGCTCAAATCTATATCTATTTAGTTTTATGGGGCTTGGAGATACAGGGTAAGAACTGATAAAATATGTGGGGTTGTTTTACACTGGACTTCTGAGTATACTTAATTACTAGTTTCGTAACTAAAGATGGGTTTAAAATGATGGAAAAGCAGAAGTGGAGAGGCTAACATTTGCTAGATTCTTAAAGATCTCAAATAAGAGCTGTATCAACTACAGTATCTAACTTGCATGGCAAGTCATGAAAAGTAATTCGAGTACAGTGATCATTTCTTTAAATTACAAGATAAGCATATGAGATGAGACCCTTCCTACTGAATCACAGCACCAGCTGCTATGGCAGCCAGATGTTTTACATGGCTATTTGTGTCAAAACGTTGCAAAACAGAAGAAACTAGGTCAGCTGAGGCATTTGAGCTGCTACAGGAAAAGTGAAAAATGTACCTTCACAAATGTGTCTGAAGGGGGAAAACAACCAAGGCAAAGTGACAGAAGTATCCAGCCTCGAGCATAGCTGCTCCTGCTGCTGTTTTCAGTGAGTTGTTTGCAAATCTGGCAATAAATCTCATCTCTGTAATAAAACACATGGAAGCAAAAGATAATGATAGAAATAGACATTTCCATTGCAAGTTTGATAGAAGAAGTAGATCTGAGCTAGATTTAGCCACATTAACTAGGATACCACCTGTAGTGTACAGCTGGAAATAACTGGCATTGGTAGGAAAAGGCTCAACATAAGCCTAGTGTCCTCTGCCACCCCTTGTTACTCAACCAGTTCAAGTTCAGTTCCCATGCTGGAATTCCTGCTGTGACAAGCCAGGGAGCTGGGTGGGGATAACAATTCCTGCTTCATCCAGATGCCAGATAGCGCTGCTGTCTCCCTTATGTGAAGCTGGCTCTAAGCTCTCCACAGTATGTGGCTTGTGTCTCATGGCTCCTGTCTGTCAGTGCATATGTGGGTTTGGGGATAAGGAGGAGGGGGAGCATCCTGCTTCACTTCATACTTTTAGGAAACTGAGAAAACAATGGAGAGAGGCCTCAGATGTAAGTGGCATTTGGCTTATGGTCTCAGCTACAGCGGTTTGGACTTTCAGTTGGGAATCTTCAGAGATAAAAAGGGACATTTCCAGCACTAGAAAAGTGCCCCATGGATTTAGGAAAGGGGATTTCCTTGATGTAATGAGTGCTTCATCCTAGAAAGGAAGTGCAAGTTTCTCACCTGATGGCAGGCCGCAGAATTGCATTGCCAATGATGAAGTGCACTTTTTCTAGGTTGGACATGGGTCTCTCAGAGATGGAGCTGTCTTCCTGGAAACCCTCTTCTCCACTTTTCAGCTGGTCTGTTACCTGAAAGAAACCAATCAGAGCTCCTGGAGTGCTCTAGAAACCTTCCCTCTAACCAGGCAGCTGTCCTGGAAATAAGAGACATTCCTTCTCAGTCTTTCTGGCTAAAACTCTTCCTGCTGAGAGTAATGGCAGTTAGGAACGGATCTTACTCCCCACACAACCTAAGTCATAAAATACAGTGTTGCTTCACTATTATTCCTGGCTAGGAAAACTTTCTGGTACCGTCCTGTACAGCCCTAAGCACATGGTGGTTCTTAGTCTACTCAGGGCTTTGGGTGAACTGTTCTGTAATATCAACAATTCACAGTCATAAACTGTCCAGCAGTAAGGGTTGAAGTGAAACTGCCAGAGAATGAGTATCAGTGCACAATGGATGAAGGTCCAGGCAAAGAGACTGAAGGGCCATTTATTTCCAGTTCTTACCTTCCCTGTCAACTTGGAGGATCGTTTCAGCTTCAGGGAAGAGATGCTCTTGGAAATCTTGTTATCCTTTTTGCTTTCTCTCTACAACAAATATTGCCAATATAGGAAATTATGCACAGCAAGAACTGTTCATGGAGAAAGGAAAGATAGTCAAATGGAGATGTTTTTGTTTTGTCTCCTCTGGCCAGAAGGAGCTGTTTTGTCCTCCTGGGACTGACCCCGCATCCTTTTGCAATTCTGCTATTTCAAGTACAGCAGCATGCAAAGGTTCCTCAGCTTTTCTGTCTCAGTAGAACAGCAGAGAAGCCAGGGAAAGCACATGAAAATACAAACAGCTTGATCATCTCACCATATCTGGGCTGTCATTCTTGAACTGGACTTGATTTTTTCTGCCAAGTGTGTCATATATCTGCGTCATCATAGAACCGCTCTTGGTGGCATTCTTGGCAAACATTGTTGGCTCTGGTAGGTCCCCCATGAATCTCAGGATGATAACCCACACAACTAGAGAAGCCTGCAGAGAAAGGAGGCACAGTCAGACCCTGCCAAGTGCACAAAATGCCTCACACTATTTCTTCCTTCTTTTACCCAGTTCAAGCTGTTAATCCCTGTCTCCTCCTGCCGTTCACACCTGAAGTTTACTTTCTTGTCCAACCACATGAGCAACATTCACAGCACTCTCAGGAAGAGGGTGCAGCCCTAGTGGGAATATCAGATGTGCTCTGTGGTTGCTCAGCTCTCAGCGCTCCTCTTTACTGGCACTTCATAGGTGTGCTTTGGCTGGAGTGAACAACAGAAACTGTTGCTGAACAGCACTCTGCCTTCACCCACCTGGACAGAAAAACAGTGCTGCAAGCTCTTCCAGGAGCCCTGACACACAGAAATAGTAATCAAAGTTTTTTTCAACATTCTACAAGGCTGCTTAGCATCAAGAAAAACTCCCCTTCTTCATCCTTCTGTGATTCAACAGGAAAATCTGGAGGCCGAGGTTGCCTGTCCAGTCCTGTCCTAGCTCACAGAGCAGCAACCCTCACCAAAGAAGAGAGTTAGGCAAGCTCTGATGCTTCCTCTGTCCACTTTTGGCCCCAGAGGGTATCTGAAGAAGTCACAATAAGCCTCAGAGTGCTCAGACTAAAGGTGACCAAAGATCTTGTGCTAGGCAGGCATCTATGTGAAATGCCTGCTTGCAAAGCACCACAAAATGCTGATGTGAACAACTACTTTCATACAAGTGATTAGGAGTATCTGCTTGGCTCTAAAGTCTCTGGCTCCTAGAACTGTGTCTGAGGTGAGGGGAGCAAGTTCATCAACAAGGAGCAAGATACCAGGACATTGTCCTTGTCGTCATGGTAGAGTAATGGGTGCCGCAGTGGTTTCCGGATGTGAGTATGTGTGGATGACCCCTGGAAATAAGTAGCTGCAAACTTTGGGAAGGTGTAATCTTCCAAGCCATCTGCTTCCTCTTCTAGCTCCACGCTCATTGGAATCATGTCCAGGTCCACTTCTTCCAGCTTGCTGGGCTTTGTTTCCAAATCCTGTAGAGAACATGAGGAAGAAAAGGACTTGGGGGTTCTGGTGGACAAAAACCTGAACATGAGCCAGCAGTGTGCACCTGCAGCCTGGAAGGCTGACTGTACCCTGGGCTGCACCAACAGAGGGGTGGCAGCAGGGAGAGGGAGGAGATTGTCTCCTCTGCTCTGCCTTCATGAAACCTCATCTGGAGTACTGTGATCAGGCCTGGGGCCCCCAGTGCAGGAGGGATGCAGAGCTTTTGAAGCAGGTCCAGAGGAGGGCCACAAAGATGGCTGGAGCACCTCTCCTATGAAGATAGTGTAAGAGAGCTGGGCTTGTTCAGCCTGCAGAAGGCTCTGGGGAGACCTCATTGCAGCCTTCCAGTACTTAAAGGGGAACTGATAAATGGGAGGAAGATTGACTGTTTACATGGACATAAAGTGACAGGACAAGGAGAATGATTTTAAACTAAAAGAGATTTAGATGAGATGTTAGAGGGAAATTTTTTGTTTAGAGGATGGTGAGGCCCTAGCACAGGCTGCCCAGAGAAACTGTTAATGTCTCATCCCCTGAGGTGCTCAAGGCCAGGCTGGATGGGGGTTTGAGCAGCCAGTTTGGATGGGGCCCCCAGCTCCATGGCAGGGGGGTTAGAACTAGATGATCTTTAAGGTTCCTTCCAACCTAAGCCATTCTGTCATTCTATGGTAAGAAGCATCTCTTTCTCTTTTATTTGATATTTTATGTACTTTCCAGCTAATACTAAAGCCATTTTCAGCTGCCACCAACAGACTACTGGGACTCAGAGTTTGTTCTCCTGCCGTGGTCTTCAGCTGACCAAGAACACTGTTGGTTGCAAAATGCAGGTACTATCTTACTGTTCATATCCTGTACTAACCCAGACCATTCTATTCTATTTTACCTACTCTCCCTACTCCATCTGTCCAGATGGACAGTAGTAGATAGTAGATGTGCAGCCTACACTACAGCTGTCAGTCAAATTTTGCTTTTCAGAACATGAGATAACTTATGTCATGAACTTCCAGCTTGTGCCAGCTGGAAAATCACTGAGAGCACTGGCAGCAGATCATGTGGCTGGTGCCAAAATGGGCAGAATGGCAAATGACAGAATTGGTGAGGGTCTACTGGGATGAAGAAATAAATGTGAAGCGCTTTTTCATTGAGGGACACACAGTCCCTCAATGGCAGGTGACCAAAAACTTTTGGGAACTGACCTCTGAAAGCAGGTTACTCAAGAGACTGTCTGGATAACTAATTTGGGTGTTTCTTTCACTATACAGTTCAGTAAACAGAACTGACCACTGATGGAATTCTAACAGATTTGTTAGATTTACATGAACATGACCACTGTACCTCAAAGCCCAGAGGAGCCTGTCCTTCTTGGCCTCCAATCATAGAAGGTAAAAACCCAAAAATTTTGTCCACCATCTCCTGGTCACTGATAACATCATAATTTGTGTGTCTGTCAACAGAATCATCATTCATCCTTTGTCCTTCTTCCTCCTCCTCTTCTTCCAGAGTAGCTAGGTGTTCCTTTAAACACAGAAGTTCATTAGGCATGATTGGAACATCATTCTGCTAAAAGAAATGGGTGTGAGGATAAAACGCAATTACAAAGTGCTTTGCTCCAGCAGCTGTCTTTGTAGACTTGGTCTATTAATAATAATGTTCTATATTCCAGAATTGCATCACTTAGTGATTATACAGGAAAAGCATATTATGTTCAGTATTCCTTAGCTGACATACCTACCTTTTCTAACCTCATAGCTTCTTCCCTTGCTTTCACTGGGCCAAGGATGCTAATGAGACGTTCCTCTTCTTCCAAGCGGATATTCCTTGCTTCCAGCTTGACCTTGTTCTGTAGGCAACAGAACCATTCTGTTACTGTTTCCAAAACTGCTGAGCAAGTTACACCATGAGCAAGCTGTCCACACCAGGGCTTTATCCCAACAGGGACTATTCCATTTAGGGAATGAGCCACGGGCAGAGATCTGCTAACTCGCTTTGTCTTGTTTGTACAAGATATAATATATAAAGAAAACCACAGCAAGTGTTCCCATGTCAATAGACAGCTAAGGTAGTAAGTACAGGACTTTATCTGGCAGTGCATGCCAATATACACTACATCAGGATTCCTCCTTAGATGTATCTCTAAGTGACATTAACAGGCCTTCCTGTAGAAATTAATCTTCCTTTGCAGGAATGACTTTTATCCTTTTAGCCTCCCTTCTGTCAAAAACATTTCTGCTCTGTCACTGAAGTTCTGATCCATGGAAATGAACATAGAAAGAATGTGTAAATAAGATCATACCTGCTTTTGAACCTCAAAATAAAATGTTCCAAAATAAATATCCACATCTGGTGCTATGCTATGGCAACACTTACTAGTCATTATGCCTCAGAACCTCATAGAAACAACGTCATGTTGACAAAATATCTGGACACATATGTATGCCTCCCTCTTCATCCTCTGTGAAGTTTGGCAATCAAACATGCCCCTTGTTTATGCCTGTATGTAACACAAACAGCTTTCATCTGTGCTGCTACCTTTCGACGTATTAGATAACCACGGCATGCAGCTTGAAACCTGATGATGTGTGCCCGGGCTGTTTCATACTGCTTAGCAAGCTGCCGGCTCCGGTAGAGGGCCTGCAGGCGCCCAAAGCCCAGCATAATCTGTAGAAGGTGGAGAAAAAAAGAAGCCATCGTGATTCAGTCAAGTGAGTCTGGGGTTCAGTGAGATAAGTAGAAGACAACAAAATTCAGTAGCTGGACAATGGAACAATGGAAGAGGTTAATGGAATATTGCTATCCAAGGGAATACTTTGATTTCTGCCAGTTCAGCCTTTAAAATCATGCGAGAGAGTGTTCTTTTGATGACCCATTCTAGGGATTAGCCTGAGCTGATGACAAGGGAAAAAAGAGAGCAGAAATTAAACCAAGTGAATGGGAAAAAAACCAAACAGGGCATAGCCTTGGGAGAGATGGAGTCAGAAATAGATGGGGCAATCCCTATCTTCAGATAGGGACTGGGTCACTGACGCAAAATAGAAAATTGACTGACTTGAAACCGGCAGTTTCTCCTCTCGCTGTTTAAGAACGGTAGGTTCTCATCCATTAATAATTTCTCCCGCAGAAACACACAATATATGAGCACCACCAGTATGTTCCAGCTTTATTCACCCAAAAAATGTCAATCTATACAAGTTCAGCCATTATTTAAAAATAAAAAAATAAAATAAATAAAAATAAAAATAAAATTTTAAAAAGAGATTGATACGCTTTAATTTGTTACAGATTCCCAGTCTGTTTGCTCTAACAGTTGTGAAAGACCCTTTGATCACAGCTTGTCAGTGATGCCTTGGAACAGAAGGAGTGTGGAAGCACTGGGGTGCCATCATGCTGGAGCCAGGCCTGCCAGAGGTTAGTTGGGTTACCAGCAGTTTCACCAGTAAGCAGAAACATCACAGGCCCAGCAAGCCACAAGATGCCCCAAAGTCCTCCTTGGGCCCAACAAACGCCTTCCTTGTACCCTGCCATTTTGCTTTTCTCCTCTTAATTTGTGAATATTTTAATTCTTCCCTCAGCCTGGCAAGGCATGATACATAAATACACACACACTGTATCATAATCATTGAGTCCCAGCCTGACCCACTGATTGAGCACCTGGGGAAAGGACCCAGTCAGCCCTGGGAGCACAGGTGAAGGCAATTCAGCTGTGTGACTGGCAGGGGTGGAGCCTGGCTGCACCTCCCTTAGACCTCATTTCAGGCCTGACTGTCACTGGGGAAAGGTCTCTGATTGGAGCTCTTTCCCTCGTGGAGTTTTTCCTGTGAGCCTTGATTTTCAGAGAGGAGTGAGCACTTTTCCTTGTTCTGCAGAAGACCTTTCTACTGCACTAGTCCCTCTGTCATTGTATCTCCTGTATTGCTAATCTACTGTGCTGATCTTTCTGGTTGTTACACACACATACACACATGCTTCTTACCATCCTGAAATCCTTCCGGCAGCAGTAGCCTCGCCAAGCTGCTTGGATAGCTATGGCAGACTTCCTCTGTTTCAAAAACTGCTTCCTATGCAAACAGACAAGTGAGGTGAGAAGCGATAGGTTATCTCTGCTGCTTCCTACGATAAGAATAAAGAATAAGGGTGGTGGTATTTTTCTGTTTATGGGATTTCCACACTCTGATCTCAGCCATTGCTGCTGAATAGGAATACTAGAGTCAGGAAAACTAAAGCTACACTAACTAGCTCCATTGCTAGTAGACATCTTTCTAGGGCAAGTCTGAAGCTCAGCAATGAGATTATCCTCACTGAAAGTGTTTTGTTGTCTTACGCCTTCTCCAGGCTGATGGAGATGTGAGAAGAGGCTGTTTTGCTGGACCTTTATATAACACAGCCCCTGGGGAATTTCACGTGAGCTCAGCTCATCCTGGAGGTGGAAGCAGCACCAGTTCAGTTCAGTGAAGGCAACAGTGAAAGCTTTCATATTTCTTTTGTTATCCATTTGCAAGTAGAAAGGGTGAGATAAAAGTATTAGTAATCTGTTTTGATACGTCTGACTTCGACCTTAAAGATGTGAGAATATCCTCAGCAACTGCTTCTCCACAGTTAGGAACATTTTTAAACCAAACCAGCAGTCAGTCTTATATTATGGTTCTGATTGGGTGACACAAAATTAATAAATACAGATCATGACATAAAGCATTTATTAAGCACAACTATATTTTTGGCAGTGACTAAATGTCCCTTTTGAAGGTATTTCAAACCAAACAAGAGTTGTGTATCTTTGTCAAGGTGGAGGAGTAGGTAGTTTTCTATTACTTTAGTTTTCTATCTTTATTATTTTTATTATGTCTTATATTAAAGAAGTATCCTAAAAAAGAAGGTTGTAGCTCTGGAAAGAACAGACTGCACACTTCCTGTTTTCCAGATACCTGTTAAGATATCTGTGCTGTTTGCTGTGAAAGTGCAAATCTTCCTTCCAACCCTTCTTCTCAGCAGCTCGTGCAAGAATGCATTTTGAAAAGCATAATTATAATAAGTTGAGAATAAATCTTTGTGCAAAACTTGCATAGATGCACTGTTGCATGATGAGCATAGAATTTAGGGCCAGTGGAAGGTAGGACTGATGCACTTCATAATCAGAAATGTTTCAGGAAGGATGTTCAAGAACAGTACAAATGTTAGTGCTTCAAACCTAATCAAATTCCCTTCTGTAACATCACTGACCTGTCCTTGAAACCTCTCATCACCTTCTGGATAAGAAGAACCTTATCTGTGAGTATTTTCTGTCGTTCCAACTCCAATATTGTATCGTGATAATCCTGTTAAAAGAAAATATTGATATGCAGTTGAACAGACGTCCCCACGACTTCTGAAAACTGGACACAAGTTCTGAAAGAGGTGTAGAATCAGCATGGCGTAGTGCAAGCTGGGATTCCAGTGTGCAATCTGCAGTAGAAAGAGTGTGCACCACCCAGCCATGCTGTGTCTTTTTTTACCTTGCTTGGGGCAAGGAAGTTCCCTGTGACAGCATGCTGGTATGCAGTTACTTTTTATGCTCTGCACTTGAGCAGAGTCCAATGCATCACACTCTACTGTTTCAGCTACACCCCTGGAGAACAGGGAAAGTATCAGCCCATTCCTACACCAAGCTTGTGTCCATCAAATTACACTGTCTTCAAGAGTCTGAGTTTTAAGAGAGACCTTTAAGTGAACTCAGTCTTTCTAGGTCACCGCTCTTGTGCTAACAGGTCAATCCTTATGGTGAAGTGCCCAGTTCTTCAGGAGAAGAGACAAAAAACTGTTCTTTTTACTTACTTTAAGGAAAATCTTTGTCTTTCCAGCCTGCCAGCTTTTGTCTTTGCCCAGCACTGCTTCAGAGATTCTGATACAGCACTGTCGAGCGTCATTCTTCACCTGATGTGCAAAAGCATCATTATGTTAGGGGTTGTTTGGAAACAGAGTGGCTATACTATGTTAGGAACTTTGGCCCTGCATTTGAAAAAGCGAAGAATACAAACAGATGAGGTCTGACAGACCTCTGGGCCAACAGGACAATGAATGAAAGTGTTCAGCTCAAATGGTCAAGAAAAGGAGCAACATTAGTGCTTGGTGAAGCATTCCAAATTTAAAATGACAGGAAAACTGTCAATTCTGACTATGTCAGAACTGTGTGGTTGCAGAAAAACAATTTGAGGGCAGCAGTAATGCCATCCTGCCTGGAGTGTCTATGTGGAGCAAATCCAGGATAGCTGGACCTAACAGTGCTCTACTTTCAGCTGAGTTGGTCAGGTCCAACCAAGTGAGGCTCTCAGTATTTAGCTACCATTCCGGTGATGACAGCTCTCTCTGTTGTGCCAGCAGTAATCTAAGAACTTTCTCCAGTGGGAAAGACCTAACACCTCATAAGGAAGAGTTAGATTTGCTTAAAGCAAGCACATGCTAACACACCGGTTCTAGAGCAGACCGTGGCAGGAGGACTCTGTATCTCTCAAAGAACTCCTCAAAGGTGTAACGAACTGGGTAGCCAGCTTTCCTGATCCTAATGGTCTCCATCATCCCTGAGTATCGCAGCTGTTTGATACACAGCTCCCGGTCAAACAGCTGCAAAAGAGAGCAGACAAGGAGTTAGCACAGAAAGAGGCTGCACATGCAATGTTCCTCAGAACACATCTATTAACCTGAGAACTCAGAGAACTGCAAAACGGGCTACTATGCTTTTCTTAATTGTACTCTCATTTCAGTGTCCCAGATTAATTAATTATGGGCATAAACATGCCACTTTAAAAGTGTCTTCACATGTGTTTGGCAGCAGAAACAGTCTATTAAGTTCTGACTGGCTTTAGCAACCATCTTCAATTCTATAAATGTAAATTCAGGTGAATGATCATATTGTTTTGCAAGTGCAAGAAACTGCAACTGAAACTTAACTCCTTTGGGTTTAGCACAGCATGACTGCTGCTAGTTTCTTGTAATGTAGATTAAAAATAGGCTCACTAATCCACATGCATAACATTAAAAACAATTAAAAACAATTAAGTCAACTCTACCAACAACAAACAAGGATTTAGTGTAGAACAGGGTTTTGATCCCACAAGATCCAGCCAAACATTTTAATGACAAATGAGTTTCTTCTTGAGGTTCTTCTGTGGTGTCAAATCTAGCTGTATCATCCTTCTCACCCACAGCTTTCTTCATCTCTCTCAAGCTATTTCATGGTATAGTCATTGCTGGATCTCAGTTTTTATTTGTCCCCTTGCTGGGGGCTGGAAACTTTCCAGTTCTCTGTTTACAAGAATGGCTTCTAGAGCCGCTCCCAGTGCTCTTTTCGCAGCCCATCACTCTAGGATAGATTTACAGATGATTTTATAAATGAACCTTGCTTTATCATACTGCCCTTTTCACTGCAGTAATACCTCATCCTCCAGTTCTTGTCTGAAGTACAGATAGAAAATCCTACCTGCAATTGACAGCTTTTTCTCATTAAAAAGTTTAAGGAAAACAAGACCTCATATTGTGAAATCATTACCAGTGGTTTCTTGTAGTCATTGGGTTTGATGCAGCGGATGAAATAAGGCTGGCACTGACCAAGAATTTTCATTAGCTTTTCCAGGGACTGCTTGAACTGTCCCCCCAGAGTAGAGAGCCGTTTGGTGGTATCCATGCCCTGGGAAGAGTAAGCACATGCTGTCTGCTACATTGTTCATCATCAGGGGGCCAGTTAATAAAGCTTTCTATCTCTGTACTAGGTAATGGTACCATACAACTGCCAGGAAATGTTATTTACCTGCAAGGGAGCTAAATCTGCCTTCTGCATCTTACAACCTCACTGATACCCAGCACTACTTGGGCATAAGTTCTAGCAGTAGGGCTGGCTGTGGTGGAAGAAATTCAACCCACAGGAGCCCACATAGGCCTGTCTCTTCTAACCAAGCCTGTGCTTTGTGTAGGGCTTGGGTGCCAAGCTATTATTCACAGATGCACGCCTGAAAGTTTGGCAGGAAACAGTCACTCCCAAAAATAGCCTCTTGAGCAGGCAAGCAGTTTGCTGCCAGCTCATAGCTAGCTAGCGCTGCTAAGGATTCAGAACAGCTCTTTCTTTAACGTTTAGGGTGGTTTCCCTGCTCATTAACACTACAGTAAGTAGTGAAAGGCAAACTTCTACTGGAGGATAATGTAAAAGCTGCTTTCTTTTTGCCTGCAGATGCAGTGCTTTATATCTCACAGCTTCTGAGTTGAATTTTGCTCCAGCTGCACTAGTGTAAGCCTAGAAGGATTGCACTTGGCTGCAATTACCTCCTGACTTCCTCAGCTTCCCTGCAAGCACAGTTCCACCTTTGTCCTCTGCCAAGCATTATCACAACAGGCCTTAACTGCTCCTTTTGTGTTTTAAGGGTGTATTAAATTACAGTGAGAGCAGCACAGATTCCAAGTGACAAAAAGAATCCACTGGCTTTTTTCCGACAGTCTTCCTATGAGCTTGGAGTCATTACAGCACAATACAACTTTTTGTTTTGTTTTAGCTCAGGTTGTGGTTTTTTTTTTCCCACTTGTATGTTTGTTTTTCCCACTCCAGATAAATTTAAATCCCAGTGGCTCTCGTTATTTTAATGATCTTTACAGTCCCTCGTTCTGCTGGTTCTTACATTTAAAGTGCCCTTTTCAACACCTGAGCTGCCACCTTCTGCTCTCAGCTATGTGGCAATGCTGCCCTCCAGCGACCTCCAGCGACTCACGCCTTGTAAAACAGCTCCTGGGAATACTTCATAGCAGCTGTGATGCTTTTTAGGCCTAGCAAACATCTGTTTGAAGTAGATACGACAACATCATATAGATGTTTAAACTGCATTAGAGCCAAAAGCAGTTTGCACTCCCAGACCCCACGGGCTTTTCTGCTGTACCAGTATATCAATGGGATGGTCTCAGAAGGCTGAAGCCAGGCCCTTCCCATCTCACAGACTGCCTTTAGAAATGACACTGTTAGGTGGAACTTGTTGCTGGGGTGGTGGTGAGTTTTTGTGGATGGTAGTCCACATTTAGTAGCTCTTTTCTTTTCATGCTGCTCTACTTTCTAAATGTTCTCCTAAGGAAACTTTTTTCCCCCCAATAACACAAACTTATTTAAAGAGAAAAACCCATCAGACCAACATAGATATGCCTGATATTTAATCTTAAGTTACTCATAATGTTTAATAGATGCTAAACCATCTCTATGTTGTATCTGGTACTACTTCTTTTTTTCTCCCACAGGTTGTTTACCTGTCCGTAGCCAGATGTTCTGGACAGCAAAAAGCCACATTGGGCTAGAGACTGAGGAAGAGAGAACAGGATGAGAAAAAAATGCCAGGAGAATAGGGAGATAAAAGGTAAGACAACAGGTTAACTGTTCACCCTCTAGTCTGAGAAGGAAACTGAGAGATATAAACACTAAAAGCAAAAGTACCTTCACCCAGTACTGATGCTACATGGTAAAGGGCTCAGAAGTAAAGATATGTGAAAACTGCAGCAAGGCAGAGAGCCTGAACTCTGGTCCACAGTGTGTCCAGACCGCTGCACTTCACTGGGGCTCCTGACACCACCAGGCACTGATGTTTCTATGATAATTAGCCACCAGCAACATTGTCACAAAGGCTCTGAAGTGGAGGGAGAGCTAAAACTGCAGCAATGTGCAGGTTGTCTATGACTGTCTATGAGAGATGGAGTGGCCTTCTGTGACAGCACAGCTATTTGCTCTTTGTGCTAGCCAGCCACTCTGCAAAAAGAGAAAGGCCAGAATTCTCCTAACTTTTCCTCCAGAATCCTTTGAAGAAATGAAAGGGGAAGGCATGTGCAGAAACAGTACAATAGATAGTGAAGGTCAAGAACAGGCAGAGCATTATAGTAAGGAAATCAGCTGGTTCTGCATCACAGTGTCAGTAAGCCAACCTTGTAGGCCTGGTCACTTCCAAGATGCCGGATAGTCCCACGTCCCAGACTAGTTGGGGTAGTTTCCACCTGGAAGATCTCCTTCAGGAATTTATTTTTAGAGGAATGAACCACTTGCATTACATTAGCACTCAGCGTGTCCCTATTTTTCTCTAAGAAATCTATAGGATGGGAAAAAAAGAAAGAACAGCTCGTCATCTCTGCAGCCTGCTGGCTCTAATGCAACTCTGCCAAGCTAAAATCCACTTCATCTGTGGTAACTTGACGATTAGTTTACAGTAATCCTCTTGACCTCCCGACTTCAGCAAAATAACCCTGAATGTTTTGAACTCTTGAGAAATTACAGATCAACACTACTCTGGAGTGCCATAAAGCCATGGCACATGATACTCTTCTCTTCCCCTTCCACATCCAGACAAGAAAGGCTCACCTTTTGATTCATAAAAGACAGCCCCAGCAAAGTGGTTAATGCCAAACTTGGTGTCATGGTCACTCTTAGGTGGGATATAGACTCTACTTTTTCCATGGAGGGAATTGATTTTGATAAGCATGGTTGCATCTGTGCCCTAGAAACAAATACAGACAGAAAAGGACAGTTAAGTAGATTCTCTATTATAGCATAAGACTGTGCCCAGCAAACAAACATATAAGGTGCTTCAAGATAACAAAGGCTTAAATTCTGCCCCTTGTTTGTGAAGTAACCAGGTAGGCACACAGGCCTGCTTTCATTGCCCTACTGGTGCAAGACTCAGAGATCCCCAGAAGGCAGCCCAAAGCAGATACCCAGCATGGACTGTGACTTCTACAGGCCAGCAGCCAGCTGGTACCATCACATCCTCATCCCCTTGGGATGCGTGTGAGCGTAGTTCTGCTCACTTCCCCTGTTAGGGTAGTGCTGTGCTATCTGAGAAGCCATGTACCCTGGGAATCATAGAAGAGACTTTTCTCCTGATTACAGGACATACAGTTGGGACCACCCTCAGGAAAGAAAGGGGAAAGGTCTCTGTTTGTACACAAACCTCTTAAATTGCTGCCTGAGGACTACAGGTGAGCTGAGACAGAAGCTTGCTTTCCTGGATAAGCTGGTGCTGCCATCTGATTTCTGTACTGACAGTCCTGCTTACCCTTGTCATGGAAATGTGCAGACCATGGAAATGTGCAGCAGCTATGTTTGAGATCAGATGCTACTTTAACCCTGTTCTTCTGTTGGAGATGCCTGCCCTTTGTAGAATGACATTTTTTTCACGATTACAGTGCTCAATTGTGACTGTCATCTAAGAGAAGAAAGAGGAAGGTGCAGCCCAGACCAACAGAAGAACAATACTCAATATGCAAATCCATACATTTCCTTAAAAGCCACTTCAGAATGATCGTGTCTCCTTTCTCCATCTGGTACAATTGTAAGAGTTTCAAAACAGCAAGGTAATAGAAACAGCACACTCTGGCAGAGAAAGTATTCATATAGCAAATTAAAAGGGGTATTGACTCTCACAGTGTCTCTGAAACCCTCCTCTGCACTTTTCTGTGTGTAAAGCATTGTCAGTGTGCTGTGTTCAAAGTCAAATATTACAGGTGAAACCAGAAAGTTACCTTTGGGAACTTGCTCTCCTCATCAATGAGGGAGATGATATTCATGGGCTTGAGTGCAATGACTTCCAGAGCCTGGCGGTTGTCAGTGAAGTCAATGTTATTCCAGGTAATGTGCTCTGCAAGGTATTCCTCTTGCTCCAGCTTGAAGACATGGTGCACAAAGAACTGCTGAAGGTGTTCATTTGCAATGTTAATGCAGAGCTGCTCAAAGCTGTAAGGGGACAAGATGGGAACCCATAGTCATTCCTGGACTTTGGCTGCACTGCTCTATGTCATTTGTTTATTGTCCATATTTAATACTTTTCCAGATAAATTACTGTTATATTCCATGTTAATGACCACCACCACTGCATGCTGTCTTAGGAACATAAGAGATGCATTTCCTGCTCTAATAAAGATGAGCAGAAATGAGCCAACTGTTGACTTGAGTGTTGCTGGTTAAGCAAGGGATGAACTGTTTCAAGGAACTCTATAGAGAAAGGGGAACACATAACTGTGAAAATAGCATGTCTGAGTGAGTGTATAATCTGTTTTTATTTGCAATGGCATTACCACTTCTTTTATCAGTCCTTAACACTGCATGTGAGTTTCATTACCTGGTAATTGCTGTGGCACAATGTGTGCCAGTGAGGCCCCATGTGGACTGCAGCCTTTGGGGATAGCATAAAATAATAGGAAAGAACATTAAAAATGTGGATGGGCTGAACAGTTTATGTTCTAAAAGTCAGTGAGGAATATTATCTTGCTGAGTGCAAGTAAGGTGAATCTTTTGCGATGGATTGGAAAAGGTTGCCATGTGGAATTTAGAAAGAATGAAAAAGTGGAACATTTTAGTTGATTTATCAAGGAGGAGTTGACAAAGGTGGAGGGAAATGGAGTGACACAAATTATACTGTTTGTCACAGTCATTTACTACATACTTCACTGACTGTAGCATACCAGCCTCAACACTGCTCATGTGTCGATGGTGCCCCATGATGAAGAGTTTCCCTACTCTGGTCCTAAAGGTTTGTAGGCTGCAGACTGTGTGTGATGGTTTGTGGAGTACTGATGATATGGTAAAACATAAAACAGAGAACTGCTGCCTCTGTAGAAAAGGGCATATAGAAATGGTGCTCTGGGACTGAAAACACCAGTACAAGAGGTAACAGTGGGACAATGCATACAGACCAGTATTTTGCTGACCTCTCCTTCGAAGCAGAGAAATGAGGTAGTCCCCAAAGAGTGACAGGGGAACACTGAGCAAAACAGAATCATAGCTGAAATGGGAATCAAAACACAGTTCCTTTATGCTATGTACAGAAGCATCCCAAGAGGTCTTGTTAAAATGCTAAGGAACAAGGGGAACATGTATTTGCTCTTCATGGCTGCCTGCTTATAGCAGCTTCATAGACATCTTCCCTCAGCAAACTCCTGGGATTCTGGAATAGACATGTGCAATGGCTGCACCACAGTGAAAGCTGAAGGAGAAAGCAGAAATGTGACCAAGTCTAAAGAAAAATGGTATTTGTGTTAGATTGTCACTGGGGAAACTTAGCAATGGAAATTTCACTGCTTCTCTGGGAATTACAATAATTACGAAAGGAAATTTGCTTGTTTTTTTTAATTTTTTTTCCATTTACATCAACTGCTTTTCAGCATCTCAGTGCAAATGAGTCCAGAGCCTCTTACCTGTTGTTGCTAAAGTTTTCAAACCCAAAAATATCCAACAACCCAATGGACTGACGTGTATTTTTAGGCTTCTGGGAAGTTGGGTTAAAAATGGCTGAGTTGATCTTGTTCACTATCCACAGGAAAATCCGTCCATATATACCCTGGGAGAAATTAAAGTGAGAGTTCATCATTACAGTCTTTGGACAAATCTCTCTGCTTCCTATTGTGTTGAAACAATGATGTCAAATTATGCCAGAAGACCAAGAGGGAACCAGGCCCTCTGGGTGCACATTTATCACAAAAGGCCCTTTAACTGGTAAGACAGACAGCTCTGAAAGCATCCCCAGTCTTTAAACAGAGCAAATGTAAGAACCAGTACCTTCACAAAGGCATCCCTCCCATCAGCAGCTTGGGCCACATTCAGGGGCCTGGACACACTTTCTCCTCGGACGATGATGGAGAGGTTTGTGAGGCTATTCTGAAGTTCCCTGTAGTCCACCTGGAAGAACAGTCATGACAACTTGGTCATTCCAGGAAGAGAGAAGAGATCCAGCAAAGAAAGTCTGTCTCAGGAAAGAGGGCTGTGACAAACTGCTTGTCCAGCAGCACTCATGACAGCATTCTGCTACCCAAGACTGAAGGATCTCCTGGCTCAGAAAGATATCTGCAATAGCAGCACTTGAGTATCAGCAGAAAGAACAGGAGATGCCCCTTCTATGTGCTTCACTACAGAAATGCTCCACAGAGAGATGTTTTGTCAGTGTGATCAGGGAGCATGGATGAAGAAAGGAACAAGTAGGAAAAGATAAAAGTTTATTACCTCAAGCAGTTTGGTTGCAATTGAAAAGTGTGGTGAATCCATCACATCAGAGCAGTCCAAGTTGTCATACACAGCCGCTGGAATGAGAAAACAGTCATTTTCATAGTGAATTCTTTCTGTTGTGGTTGGGAGCTGTGCAGCCATATTTCTGTAAGCTTGTATCTCCAGGAATGTGGCAAAGTAGTAATCTGCCTGATGAAGCTCCTGCGTTTGAAGATTTTACTAAGGAAGGTTCTAATTTTACCTAGGGATCCTGGCACATACAGGGTCCTCACAATTCCACTGAACTTCAGATTTTTTTTCTGAAAACATTTCTTGTCTTGTATCTAGCTGGTGGGAAATGTAGACAAAAAAGGTTGCCTAGATAACAACCTTTATTCATATAGGAGATACCTCATTTTAGCAGCCAGAATTACCTCAAAAAACCCACCTGGCACCACTGCATCACACTGAGATGAGTCCTCTTCTAAAATATGAGAGCGCCTGCTGTCCTATTGATGGGCGTTATCAGACTGTCTTTGCCTTATCAGAGCTGCATTTACACAGCTGAGTGTTCACAGTACCCAGCAGGACAATGACAGCTATCATCTCCACAGAAAGCATGAGTCAGTTGCTCCTCTGTCCTCTGACTTACATAGCACTACAGTCAGCAAATGCAGCATGACATTATATTATCTGGTGACTCAGACTGTGTGCTAAGGGTCTATTTATAACCAAGGAAATCCCAGTGTGACAAAATAATAAGATGGGTGTTTTTCAAAACTTTACCCAGTGTGGAATGGTGCTTATCTGCCTGCCCCACCAACCCTGTCCACCTAACCATTTATACTGGGCAGAGAAACACAACCTAATCCTTACAGCTGGAAGCAGAAGCACCTCTAGGCCTCAAGTCTGAGGAGAGACCAAGCAGAGGCAATGCTGAGTTTACCTTCGAACTCCACATTCCCCAGATGCAGGATAGCAGCCAGCAGTTTGCTGATGTCCCAGTGCTCAGAGTCTGAGAACATGAGGATCTTCATTGCCGAGCGGATGTGGGCATACTCCTTGGCGTCATTCCTGCTGTCACAGGATGTGCAGTTGCCCTGCAAGAAACCACATTCAAAGGTAAAGAATATTTTCTGGTTTCTCTTCAGATCACATAAACTCAGACATAAGAACAGGGGTTCTTGTCACTGTTTCTGCTTACTCATTATCACCTAAGGTATACATACCTAATTAGCTTTTTCCCTGGCATTAGATCCCTTGCATTCACCTAAAATCTGAGTGCCTGTGAAAGTGGAGGATATTTCCCATGTGCTTTATGATGCCCTTTATGTTTCTTAAGGCTGAGTTGGACAGAAAGCATTGAACTGCCACATGCTGCCCCTGTGGTGGACAGATGGACATTACAGTAAGCCTCTGAAACTGAGACTCACAGCACTTGTGTTACTGCTTCTGGTTCTCTAAGGAAAGGACTGTTGGTACCTGGTACCACCCATCTGCAGCTCCTAGTGATGGTACTGGTTGCTGGAGGAAACAAATGACAGAGGGATAATGGAGATAGTTACCATAGTGAGATAAGTGTACTCTGAGGCAGTGCCCAGATTCAGCATCTTTTTCTGCTCCAGATTCATCCCCATCAGCATGCAATAGAAGATGTGATAGTTCCTCTCCTCTGGAGCCTAGAAAGAAAGAGGCCAATATAGCCTTGTTGGTACAGGTTTCTAGCACAGGAGCAGGCAGAATGGATGTCTGCAAGTGCCCTCACCTGCCGGCAAACTCGGGACTTTTCCAGAAGAAACTGTTCTATCCGGGCTCCTTCTATCACACCACTGTGGTTGAAGTAGATATCAATGTATTTACCAAAGCGGCTTGAATTGTCATTTCGAATTGTCTTGGCATTTCCAAAAGCTGATGGGAAAAAGACAGGATCTTGATTACTGTAGTTAATGAACATGAAGTCTATTTTTGATGTGCTTCCATTTTTCTCTTGGTATTTTGCATGTTGTATACCAAATGCTGACACGCACTAAAGAATATCTGAGCTGACTTCCTTCTGAAGTGACAGGCAGGCATATTGTGCATCCAGATAGCTGGGCCCTAAAAGACATCAGAGGTGATCCAAATATGCTGTATGTCTCTTATGACCCTTGTGCTCCCTGCAGTTCTGAGATACTGCTACAATGGCACCTTCTCCTGCATCATGAGAACTGCTCTGGACCTCATGAAGACCCAGCAAAAAAGACTAGAGAACTGCTACCCTACATCACCAATGCTTCAGGGTTTTTAGCTATGTTATGCAAATACAGTTGTTTGAGAGTCTGTTCCTGAATTTTTACCCTGAGACAAAAATCTTGCAATAAGTGTGGTAAATGGATTTTTTTTGCTAAATAACCCACCTTCCAGAATGGGGTTGGCCTCTAGGATTTGCTGCTCTATCCAGGAATGCTGGCCACTGATAGCTGCCAAAAACTGTAGTATTAGCTTAGTGCTTTCAGTTTTCCCAGCTCCAGATTCTCCACTGCAATAAGAAATGAGATTATCAAGGGTTTGCTTTCTTTTTTTTTGGCTAGGGAGACAAATGGTAGACCAAGGTGAAATCCTACTTTATGCTGTGAAGATCAGGTTGTTTTTCATTGATGACTATACAATTCTAGCTTTTCAACATCTTATCTGCTAAAGTGTAAAGTGCTTTTTTAGTCTAAGGTTGAGGACTAAATTCTCCCTTTGATTTAAAATGAGCAAATCCATGGAACACATTCTGTACCAGTAAAAAATTAAATCAACACTTGCTTTTCTTTAAAGCACTATCAGATTTTCAGTGTTAGTCTTAGCAGAGGCAACTCAGGTGAGACTCTCTGTTCTCTCTACTGATGACTGGCATAATATGGATACATGTCATGTGTTTATACTATAGCTTCTTCCATCTTGATATTAGCAGAGACAGTGTTTCTTCAGGAAATCTCAATTTTCAGAAAATATAAGAAACACAAGTATCCCGTCCCCAAGGTAAAATGCAGTCTAACATCACACAGACACGTATGTATAGAATATGCCATCACATTCAGAGTCTAAGGGAAAACAACGGACTTCAGATATCTCTTGCTTTTGTTCCAGCTTCTGTAGCCCTGACCAAAAAAAAAAGAAGTAGCAGGGAAGAGAACATTTACTTGCTGTTGCCTCTAGTCTTGATCTGTGCCTTTCCATTTGAAAGGTCTCCTGTGTCTGCAAAAATCCCCAAAAACATGCCAGACTTGGTGTCTGCCACACATCATGAGTATGATCACCTGATCACACAGCACTGATCTCTCTTATTCCTCTTCATATTGAAGTAGCAGTTGTCTGCAATGGCAAAGACATGGGGTGGCAGCTCTCCAATCCTCTTGTTGCAGTACAGCCTGATAAGGTCGACTGTGTAGAGAGGCAGCAGCTGGTATGGATTCACTGCTACCAAGATAGATCCTGTGTAAGTCTGGAAAAGAGTTACGAGCATTACCTCCAGCAGCAAACCCACAACCAACAATACAAACAAAGGCAGTCACAGAGTAGATCTAAGCAGACTCAGGAGAGAAACCTGGGAGATCCAAAACTTTGGTTCCTCACCATGAGTTGGGCAATGTTACGGTTGTGCTATTTATACACTTATTTAGTATTTATAAAAAAACAGCCCCACTGAAACGAAGGAGAGTGTCAAGTACTTGGAAATTACAATGTAATGTAATGCATTCTGTATGCACCTCTTGGTAGTTGTCACTATAGCATATATCAAAATTACTGCTTCATTACTGAACATCACCATCTTCGTATTGTAAGAGCTCCTCTCCTGTATGAAGTGTATATAACCTGGAAGATGATGTGTGAGAACGCTGGAATGCTATTATCATATTGCAAACTAGGAACTAAGGAACAAGAAACCTGAAGGTGTCAAATTGTTCAAACTCACATATTAAATCTGTAATGGACAGGAAGTGAAACCAGATGTCCTAAATATGCAGATCAATTCCTTACCTATTTTGTTACATCAAAATCAAATAAACAGTGACTTGGATTGGAGCACAAATAATGTTACTGCATACTGGTTAGACTGATCCAGAGTCACAGCTGCAGGTAGTAGCAGCATGTGGACTGGATTTAGCTAAATGTCAGTTGCTGCTGGAAATGATCACTCTAGAAGAAAGTGAGCAGGGTCACTACTTTTGCATATCTCTGCAATGTCAGAGACAAATATTAAATCCCTTTTTCACAGCCAAATTACTTGGATGGAGGAAGAGAAAAAATATGCCTCCTTGGCACTCTCAGTCAATAAAGGAATTGGAGGGCCCTATGCATGAAAGGAAGTTAGGAGGCTACTCAAATCACTCTTCTAAAGGTGCATGAGAGAGGCCATTCCTAAAAGTACCATGTCCAGTAACATTGGCACTCACATAGATTTTGTGCTGCTGGTGGCGGATGAGGAGGTTATGCACCATGCCTGCTTCATGGAGATCCCCAAGGCGAATCATGTCTTCCACCCCTTGGGCAGTGGAAGGGTCCATTGGGCGAACCATGTGCATGTTCCGAGCCGTGATCCAGTGCTCCTGAAAAAAGAAAGGCAGCATTTTAATTTTATGCTGTTACGTAGAGGCAAATAAAGGAGACTGCCATGTTAGACCAAAACGATTTCGAGTTCACATTAAATGCAGCACACTCTAACAAACAGCTGACTGAAATCAAGAGGTGTGCTGCTCCACAGCACACCTCTTTTTTTTATTTAAAACCGTAGACAAAGCCATTTAGGTGGGTTCCAGACATCACAGAATGACTTGGGTTGGAAGGGACCTTAAAGATCATCCACTTCCAACCCCAGCTGTAGGCAGGGTTGCCCCTCACCAGATCAGGCTGCCCAGGCCCCCACTCAGCCTGGCCTTGGTAAACTCCAGGGCTGGAGCATCCACAACTTCTCTGGGCAGCCTTTACTGGGGCCTCACCACTTTGTGACTGTCTAGATGGAGCTTCAGTCTGACCCAGTATGGCCTTTCTTCTGTACTTCCTACTTTTGATTTTTATATTCATCATTTGCAGAAAGTTATAGGGTAGCCCACCTTGCCTTCATCATCCTCCAGCAGGATCCGTCCTGAGTCAGAGTCCTTCACAACTGCCCCGATAGGAACATTAAATTCACTGTTTGGATGAGCTTCCAGCCACACGTGATCACCCTGGGGAGAAAACAATCCAGTGTCAAGTAAAATGACATACTAGATGCCGTGTAGTTCACATGCATACATTTCTTGGTCTTAATTTTCTATTGCTTTGATTGTTTCTGCACTGTTTAACTGGACAAGTTCTTACTGTTTCCAGGCAGTACAATCTAATGGTTAAAGCACAGAGACCTTAGGTCCATATCTCCCATGGAACATGACTTTGGCCAAGTCATCAGGCCTGGTTGCCCTACAAGAGGAAATGACTTAACAGCTTTTACAAGGACAGTAACTGCACAGCTTCACTACTTCCCAGAGGCTGTGGAGTGTACAGTGAATTCACTTGACAAGGTGCCTTGGTGTCCTCACACTAGCTTTGGTATTCTTTCAGATGAGATGCTTGAAAACAAAGACATTACCAGGTAAAAAAAGGATGAACAGACTGAGTGCCTGCTCCGCTGTCCTCTGCTGGAGGAAAGGTGTGAGCTGTGGCTGACCTTTCCTAGGAATGAGTACTACCTTGATGTTGCCTGAATACTGCCCTGTTAGTACTCTCAGATCTCAAGAGTACCTTCTCTTGCTCCAGACACTAATTCAGATTGAAACAAAAATTTACTGCAATTGCTAGAATGAAAATGGAACAAAGCTGTAGGCTGGATCTTCAGTGGGTATGAATTGGCTAATGCCTGATGGTAAAGTGGAGTTCCACCTGAGTTTGTTGTATACAACAAACATTTTATTTATTTTATTGCATTCTCACCACAGCATTGTTCTCAAAGTTTCAAGTTTTTTACTGAAAAATTATTTATTTTTCCTCTTAAAATAGTTAAGGGACTTCCAGTTAAAACCAAACAACTACAGTGTAAACATCTATAAATGTCACATAAGGTTACAAAGAACGTTAAAGTGCTCTGATTTGCATTGAATAAAACTGCAGAGGTAATCTGCACTTTCAGTGCCACACCTTGTGACAGAGGTCACCAGCACAGCCTGGCTAGCCCAACAAGGCATGGTGCCTTTGCATTTTCAGTCTGGACTGCTATCTTATATTTTTTGACACTGGGTTACTTCTGCTTTTCTTTTGAGATGAATAAGGATGTTAAAGTCTTTTTCTCCTTTTCAGGCCTCAGGCTAATCAGGAAATCATAGCAAAGGATTGGACTTACCTTTCTGAAAATGACCATTATGTCTCAGATCACTGTATGCAACCTGCAGTCCCAAGAACAACACAATATTAGGTCAGAAAAAGGCTCAGGCTTTCATTAGAATAGACAATGGAGTGAAGAGACTTTCTTGTAAAGAGTAACAGCAAAATGCCTTAAAGTCATGCTGCTTATTGACTGCACTAAAATGAAATACATCATAATAAACTACACCAACTCTAGAAACAACGAAACCATCTACTCAAAGCAAAAATCTGCAGATCTGGTGTGGCGGTCTGCTCTGAGCTCTACCAGCCCAGATGATGCTTGCAACCACTAAGAAGTCAATGTGCATAGTTCCCTCCATCATGCATTAGGCATGTTTACTGTCTGAACTGCAAGTTTAGATCACAAATCAAAAGATCCCACAATGCAATGTGATCCACTGCACAGCAGAGTTACTTTGGCCTGCTGAAACCAGCAGTTCAGTTCCTGTAAGTGGCTGGCCCAGTAACATGGTTAATTCATGATCTCCTAAGCTTCTTGGATCCCTTCTCCCCCAGAGAATCCCAGCTTGAACATTCTGCCATTTAGAAAACAACATCCACAATTAACTGTCCTTGGTTGGACCGAGAGCGGTTGCCATGAAGGCATGGGCGGCAAAATGAGGAACTGGAGGGAACCACACTAAAATTAGGAGCTCATTATTAAAAAGAATAGTGAAATATCCGGTGGCCAGAAGTCTACACACTGCTTTGCTTAAGGGGTGACACTGCTTAGGCTGTGTTCCTTAGAACACAGGGAACCAAAATCTTTAGTAGCTGCTTCCTCACCCATAGGCTGAATTTGGGGAGCGACTCCAGGACTGTGGTTTGCTGGTTCCCATTCTTGTTACAGCATGAAGACCTTTTACTATGTTGGGGAAATTGCTGGCCAAGACTCTTCACAAAGTTCACTTCTAAAGTTTGCAGAGTGTGAAAGGTTTCAGTTGAGAATAAACTCTAAAAAGTAGAATAAACTCTAAAGTAAAGTAGAATAAACTCTAAAAAGTAGACTGCATTTAAAAAGCTGAGTTCTCTCTCCTTGCTCATGTGCAGACCTACACAGTTCACATAAAGGACACTGAGAAACGAATTAAAACATAAAAGTTCACCATACGATTTTAGTGGTTGCTAATGGTGAACCGTCTTTCAAACTTCCAATGTGCAGGCGGTACTGAATAAAACCCCAATAACAGCTGAAAACTCTTTGCAATGACTTGAGGATGGCATATTCCCTCACTCTCCAGTATATTAGGAAAAGTTTATTCTCCAAAAGAGAAGTCAGGTGCTGGAATGGGCTGCCCAGGGAGGTGGTGGAGTCATCACCCTGGAGATGTTCAAGAAACATTTAGATGTTGTGCTAAGGGATATGGTTTAATGGGAAATATTGGTGACAGGAACGGTTGGATTGGATGATTTTGGAGGTCTTTTCCAACTTTGGTGATTCTATGACTCTATATCACAGATTGGGAAGCACTCCTCTGTAGCAGAGTGCACACCTTAAAGATACATATGGCTCTATTAAACATAAGCTAGGTGATGTCATGTCTGTTGATCCTGTGCTAAGCAGCGAGTCACAGAGCGGAGTCCCTCCTGCTGGAACTTGAGGAACAGCATGGGTACAGCCGCAGAACTGCAGCATATACCTAATAACAATTTGATTTCATTTATCCCTTCTTCTTCTGCTTGTTGCTGTTGGCCCCAGCTCACTGCGAAGTGAGGTAGGTCCATCTCCCGACCAAAAGGTAAGGTTTATTTTTCCTTGTTCCCTCTTCCTGCTAGCAAGAGTCTTTCCTGCATATAAGGTGGTAGAACAATCTGTGATCGAGTGGCTGCTGTGCACCCAGGTCTCCACAACCTCACATCACAGCCTTCCAACAGCTGCATGGCCCACTCTGCTCCTTTCATCTCAATACAGGATCTCTACCACACACCCAAGGTTCAACTCAAAGTTCCTAATGAAATGCTTGCAATAAGCAAAATGTTCCATAAAATGCTAACCTTGGACTAAATAATTCCATTTCTACTCTCTTTTTATCTGTTATCACTGTCATTTCCTTAGCATACATCTGAAGCAAATTTTACAACTTCCTGCTTGGATGATCTCAGTGAAGACACTGGATATATACACCCCTTCTGTACATTCCCATCTGATGGCAAACCTCCTGTAAAGCATTTCACAAGACAAGTGGACACTGCAGGACAAGGAACTGATCTCTGGTACTTATTCTAGGCAGGTCCACGATCTGGAACACCTACTCCAATTTTATCTCAACACTCAAATTCAAATTTCTTATTTTCCCACTGCATTTGGAGCAATTATTTTGTTCTGGCCCCGAATCAAACTTGTCTAGATTTTTGACAGATTCCCTGTTAAGTTTGAGAAAAACAAGGAAACCATGAATTAACTGAGTTGGAAGTTGTTGGTTTGTTTTTTTTTTGCCTTTGCTATACAAAAAGCCATCAAAAGTGACTGATGGGATTATTCATAAATTATTTCAATGAAACCCATGAGATTTCTTCTCTTTATTGCTTGTAAAGGCTTTGAAATCTTATGGATGAAATTTATAATAACTATTTACAATTCTGCACAATACTGTGCACACATTTTATGAGAGCGACGCAGGTTTCATTATTTTTTTGACTTTCAGCCATTTAATCTTCTATCTCCATTTTGTTCTGGAGCTATGGAGCAATTTATATTTTTTCCCTTTGTTTAAATTACTAGAAAAGTGTTTTAAGCCAACACTTTGATTTCGGAAATTCATGCTCTTGAAAAACTATCATTAAAATAGATGCAATGAAATGAAGTTTGGGGATGACATTGTTTTCTTCTTCATGTTCCAATAAACTTCTGTATTCAGTGTTAGAAGAAAATTTTGTAGTGAGAGAATGAGGGCTCATTTTATCATCTGCTTTCCTGTAGCTGCCAACTTTACTTACCTGTGTTATCTGGGAAGTTACAAACAGCTTCCATAAATTACAGCCTTAGCTAAAATTGATGGCTGCATAAACCACCTTTTCTCAAACTAAACAGAAGGAGCAATTATAGCCCTATATGCAAGATAGTGCCACTATCATACAGTGAGCATTGAGTCTGTGTTGTAAGCACTAGGAGGGCTGCTATGGTAGCAAAGTGGAAATAAGAAGTGCTTGGCAAGCAGCATGCCCTGTTTGTGGCTGAAAAGGTCTACACAGTATCATGGATTGAACAGGTTTCTAAGCAAGTCCAGAACAATGAACCGCTTCCAAATAACTACAAAATACATTAAAAATAACCAGTTACCAAAATGACAAAATGTCTTGTGATCCCAAGGAGAAAAATAAATGGAAACTTCAAGAGATGACAGACTACTGCAATGCTAGCACATGTTTTAAAGAGAAATTTTAACTGCAGTTTTCACACGTGACCCTGTAACAGGAAGAAATGTGGAATGTCACACAACACGATGTGGCACATGGAGGACCTTCAACTTCTCTGTCCCCAGCACAGTGCCTGGTGACTACATTCAGAATTCCCTGTGAGACCAGGGCTACCTCCAGAGACCTTCTGTAACTAATACAGTTACAGATAATAATAATTCTGAATTTTGGCGCACAGCAGCTACAAAACACTTAGCAATGCAATGTTCTTTCATAGAATCACAGAATGGGGTTAAAAAGGAGAACAATGCTCATCCAGTTCCAACCCCCTGCTATGTGCAGGTTGCCAACCAGCAGACCAGCTGCCCAGACCCACATCCAGCCTGGCCTTGGATGCCTCCAGGGATGGGGCATCCACAGCCTCCTTGGGCAACCTGTGAGCAGTGCCTCACCACCCTCTGGGTGAAAAACTTCCTCCTAACATCCAACCTAAACCTCCCCTGTCTCAGATTAACACCATTCCCCCTTGTCCTATCACTATCCACCCTCACAAACAACCGTTCCCCCTCCTGTTTATACTCTCCCTTCAAGTACAGGAAGGCCACAACGAGGTCTCCCCACAGCCTTCTCTTCTCCAAGCTAAACAAGCCCAGTTCCCTCAACCTTTCCTCTTAGAAGAGACCTTTCACTTTTTTCTGTCTTCTCTTTCAAGAAGTAAATTCCATCTTTCCTGATCAATTTTCTTATGGTCACATCCTCATGTCTTTACTCACGATTTGGCAACTGGATCTGTGCACTAACCTCAGGGTGTGGAGCCCTGTGACATAAGCAAAGCAGGGTGGTACAGGAGCACTGTGTGTAGCCAACAGGTGGGCCATGGTCAGCCACCGGGACTCACAATCACTAGAGAGTTTCTAACCAGAGCCAGAAATAATACCACAGTGAAGTTGAAATGTCTGCCCAGAATGGAGAGGGAGTGCTGCAAGCCAAAATGGAGAACGGCTGTGCTGGATCTGGTCAGGGCACATCTACCTCCAGACCTACAAGTAGGTGTATGGGGTAGAGATCCTCTATAATCTCAGGGTACGTAGATTCAGCACCGAAACTGCTTATTCCCAGTTATAACTGAGCACCCCCTCCTGCCTGAGTGGCAGCCTTCCCGCAACACCTGGCTCTTCTGCTGCTTTTCTTTCCAAAGCAACACGGCAGCAAACCAACCTGCACCCCAGGGGATGGAAAATTACCTCTCCTGAAGAAATCTTCACTGTATGGCTTCAGCAGCTTAGTTCCCTGTTTTTCATAAGCTTGGGAGTAAGTAGGAAAGAAAAGATGAAACTGGCATTGGTGCCAGGAAAGTTTCTCTTGCTGAGTGCCACTTGTCTGCTGCACAAAGGAGGAAATAGCTGAAGCACGGTTATTTATTGCAGGACTTTGCCCCCAGTTGAGCATATTGTCATTTCCAAGTCAGGCGTTCCAGTAAGCAGGACAGCTGATTCTTGTCTGGGTGAACCTTAAACTTCAGTCTCTCTGTGTGAATCCTTTCAGATTTCTGGAAACCACTCCCAAGAGGAAACCCTTAAGCATCTGACCTTAGCTGCTCCAGCACCACTGACTTCCCTCTGCACGACTGTTAGCTCAGTGGAAATTGGGCTCTCATCTCTCATCCCTCACTTTGGTTTTGTACAGCTCCTTCTGCAAGGTCAGAAAATGCACATCAGTTGCTGTCTTGTGGGAATTGTGTTTCACAGTACCTACAGCTGATGGTAGAAAGTGCTCATGGAACTTAACTGAAATACCAGTGGTCACACCCATCTAAAGGGACTGTGATTTCTGGGCTGTTTCAGTCGTCCTGGTTTTGTTCTCATTAGTTGATTGTCTACCAAGCACTCTGTCGTTGTGTTTCAGCACAGTGCAAGTTAACTTTCTGTAAGTCAACTCCATTTCTTTCTTTCCAAGTGAGGACAGGACAGTTCTGAGTTACCTGCTTTCTAGTTGCTCCAAATATGCTGTCAGTAACCCTCTGCCCCTGAGTATGCCATTAATTTCCAGCCCAAGTTGTGATGTCCAGGAAAGAAAAAGAAAGGCAGTATGCCTGCAGTGAGGCAGATACAGGACTCCTCCAGCTATAGCAAGCACCTGGGAGTATGGCACATTTCATTCTAGAACTGCAAGCCCAAGCACTGGGGATGAGTTTTTTTACAGATCCCTTAAACTAATTGTATAGCCTTCCCTCAAACTTTGTGGTTTGCCTAACTACACACTAATGAGGATGACTTTTAAATCAAATTTAGAATGTGCAGCAATTGTGAATATATGATGGTATACCTAGTGCTTATTTTCCTGTTTCCTAGGTTTAATTAGCTACAACGTGCAATAGGAAAGATAAGAAGCATCCATGTCTTGGGATTCCTGCTGTAGTTCCACATGGGAATCAGAGGTCAGAATTCATGCACAGTGATAAAGAATTGGGAGTAATTTGTGTTACACATTACACGTCCACATTACATATTTGTATTTTAACATTAGCCTCCTCTATTTTTGCTATAAAACTTAAGCAAATAAACCTGAGATAATTTAAGTTTTATAGCACAGAGTGTAGGCTCTTAGGGCTCAGAGGCTTTCAGAGAGAGGCAGGAAACTACAAAGCAGAGCTTTTCTTAACTGTGCAAGTCATTCTTAAGGATTTTGTCTCAAGACAGTTCTTCAGCAGACTTTTGTTTTAGAAGTGTATGTGCTCTGTGTGAACAACCAAAATCTCCTCAAGAAGCACTGAATTTTCAGATGTAGGTCAAATATCAGAAAATCAAAATAAGCACCTTTGGACTGACAAGGTAGATGTCTGAAAAAAAGCTTTTTGTGCAATTAGACTGCAGGAAAACAGACTGACAGACAAACATGCCATATATGATTCTTCAACAAATGAAGCATACTTGCTGAAATTCCAAACGCAGCTTGTTTTGGGGCAGAGAATCACATTCTAAAATAGAACATTTTCAGTGCTTGTGACCAAGGCACAATGGCAGTGTTCTCTATTTCAGAGATAACCAAAGTATTCCTGTACTAACAGAATATGTAAACATGTATGAGATGGGAACACGAGGAACTCAAAGAGGCCTGAAGGAAAGCACAACTCATGGAAATACCGATTAGAAAGGAGATGGATTTCCACAGTTAAGTCTAGACGTACTCAAATGGCACAAACAAATGCTGAAGGAGCAGCAACTCCATCTCCCAAGCAGAAGCAGCCTAGGTTCTTTATAAAGCATGTGAGAGCTGGGCAGGCAGCTTGCTGCAGGCTTCTCCAGCAGAAGTGCTGGATCTCAGGTTTGAGTCACAGTATCAGGAGGTAGCAGGGATCAGGAGTTTGCCAGGGGTGAGAGCTGGAGACAGTTTGGTAAAGGACCCTGTAAGGCACAGGTACGTTTGTAGCTGTAGCTAGGTGCAGCAGAGGCACTGGAGCAATTTGTAGCACGCTCATAAATAATACAGTGAGAAATGCATTAATTAAAATTGGATAATCCCTAGTGAAATTAATTCTGCTGTTGGGCAGAACAGTAGGTCTACCCAGACGTGTTAACAGAACTGCATCTTCCTGACAGCTTCCTAATTAAGAGATTGATGCCAAGATCAAAGGGTTTAATTTGCACATGGTACTTCCTCTCACATTTCCTCTCCAGCCAAACCAAAGCAGCCTCATCATTCCCACATCACCCAGTCCTAGATGTCAAGCATAATTTTATGTTAAACTAGTTATTTTTATGCCGTTTGTGGGGGGATTGGATATAACAGTTTCCAGGTTAAACATTTCATACGGAAGCTCTCCTGTCTATAGTAACCGCCTTCCTCTAAGCAGCTTTGTAGGTTTAAGTCACTGATGTCTGTTAACTCTGAAGGGCACGCTGCAGAGAACAAAGCAAACTAAAGAAGTACATACCAGAAGAGGATTTTTCAAGTGCATCCCTTGATTGTCTTGAGCATTCTGTCCTTCGGGGAAAGGCTTATTTCATTCCAGGCAGTTCATGATGCTGGACTGAGGCAAACTGGTGAGGCACTTGGATCTGTGTCATTACACACCTCCACACTCGCCAAGTGGGTGCTGCTTACTCTGCTTGCTAGAAGACAGGTCACTCTCCTGCACTGTGCAATCCCATTATGGTCTGAGTGTCACTCCATCCTTCCTTTTGGGATGCAGCCAAGAAGGTATTAAAGGAATACGTTACAGGTCAGTAAGTGCCAAGTTCTGGCTCGTGAAGGACAAAGACATGCAAGCTTGCATGCTAGTGCACACACACACATTGGCTGCAGACCTGCTGTCAAAACTGACGTCCAGCTATTCACTGTTACTGAGATAAGGAGGTTGCTTGATACTGTGGTGCATGTGGGGATGTCACAGCACCATGCTTGTGGTTAGCTTTCCTTTCTGAGAGATGGGAAATTCATCACATTTAGGGAAGGCCTGCTCACTTTCAGCAAATGCAGGAATTATTTATTTTCTCATCACTGCAGCTTCACTGCAGCTGGAATTTGGGACAATGGCTTGACATCACTGCAGAACATGACATATTCATAAAGATCTAATTTCAGGGATGGTTACCATCGTACCCTGATCCTGCTTTATCTGGTGGGCTTCCATGTTTCCTAGACACTTTGGTACTATTTCCCAGCACCTCAATGCACATTCAGTCTCCTTTATGTTAATATCTATTTATGTTTCTCCTCCTTATTTTCTGTTATTTTACATTTCATTTCCTATTTAGTGATTTGTCTGCAGAGACCTTTACTGGTTGTGTTGTTAGGAGTTGGATTAAAGTTGTCATATAGCCTTCTATTTAAATTTCTTTATGGAAGTCAGATAAGTGAAACAGTAGGAGCCTCCCATCAGACACAGGCACATGTGCCTCCTCCTAGAAAAGATCTCAATGAAACTACACAGAGCAAAGAACTACAAGCAGTAAGAGTCACATCAGAGAAGGGAAAAAAGTCATAATTCAATTAAGAACACAATTCTGAGGAGAGTTAAATGACCTTTGAGGCTATCTGGAAAAGAGCTGTGAGGAAGAGACCTTCTTATGCTTCATGTACACAGAGTTTCAGGGGGAAAAAAAAAGGGAGAAGGATTTTTGCATTTCTGCTAATATTTCTGCATCAAAGAAATATTTGACTCCATTGCCAATTTCTCCTTCTAAGTGAGACAGAAGATTCTGACACTTTGAACAATGCCTTAGGTCAGACAGTTTAGCAGTATTTAGCATGGTAGAATGAACTTCATGCATTGTACTGTGTTTGCAGTTGGGGCGTATGTGTTAAGACAGGCTTAACTTCTCTGCCATCCACTCTGAAGTGCTTCGAGCACAGAAGAAATGATGACTCGTTTACATGTCAGACCAGAGATCTCAGCTTATTGAACTGTGATGTCCCTGAACAAGAAAGGAACATCAAATTATAAAAATCAACGTTATTAAAAATGTCTCATATTACACAGATGTTTTCTGTTTGTCACACACACTGCACCCACTGAGAGAATGAAGATACTTGGCACAGAATGAGAAAAGAAGATGAGCACCACATGGATTTATTAGGCTTCCCATTTTAAAATGTTTTATCAATGATAGAAGTCATACCTTGTAATCCTCAAGCTTTGGTATGCCAAATAACTGCATTATGCACCTCCTGTGACTACAAAGGCAACTAAAACTGAACACAGCAATTCCTGATGGATCTATCTGCCTGTTTACTCCAGAAGTCGTCAATTCAGAGAGGCATTCGAGGCGAACTTTCAGTTGATGCTGAAGGCTAAATGTGGAGGCACCACCCACGCATGAACTGCGTTGAACCACAGCTTCAGATGGGGCGGTCAGACCTAACTCCATCGAGACAACCACTTCTCATTCCTACTGCTGGCCTGCAGCATGCTGAGAGCTGCCAGCACCCACATGCCTGCTTGCTTGGGGGTTTTTCTCCTCCTGCCATCTCAAAGAGATACACGTTGCTTCTTGCTATCTTCATTTGCAGGGAGCAGATAGATTCATCCATTTCCTAGGTGGTATAGTCTTTATTACTGAAGGCAACGGATGAAGCTGGGGGGCTCCCAGCAGTTATCAGATGGGCAGAAGGGACACCCCAGGTTTCCAGTCCATTCTGGGTGTGTAGCCAGTCATCCAGCATTTTGGATCCCTATTTTTGGGCTCTTGGAAGCTCTCACACTGCCCATACGTGGAATCACCATTATTAGAATAATTATTTTACATTTATCTACAGTTACTCGTTGATGCAAGGTCTCAGTTTATTATTATTATTATTATTTTCCTCACAAGCTTCTTCAGTTTCCTCACAACTTGAGTCACTGAACTACAACAGTGTTCCAGAAGAACACACCAACAAGAAGTTAATTTTCCTGCCTTGTTCCAAGCCATGGGATTGCTTGGGGCACGATCTGCCCCGCCCATTGGCAGGTGGATCCCCAGCCTGCATAAAGCAGCGAATAATCAATCATCCACTGCCAGTTTGCCACCGTGGAAACCGGCGCTCAGTTCTCACCGCCTCCTACGGCACACCCGCAGCCCCCTGGCGCCGCCCCCACAGCGCCCGCTCCCGCCCTCCCCAACGTCTACAGCGCCCCCTGGCGGCGCCCCCGTACTCTCGCGAGAGTAACCGGGCCGGGGCGCGAGGAGAAAGGGGCGGATGCTACTCGCGCATGCGCCTGAGCGACCGGCGGCTGTTCTGAGGGGAGGCGCCATTTTGGGCCTGTACGGCCGGGCGGCAGTGCTGTTCGTAGGCGGCGGGTCTCGGCGCTGAGGGCTTCGCCCCGCCGTCAGCCCCCGGGTCTCGGCGGGGCCGGCGGCCCGCAATGGAGACCGAGTACTACAGCGGGGACCAGTCAGGTAGCGGCGCGGGAGGGACGTTGGGGCCCGGAGGGAGGGACGGACGGACGGACGGACGGGGGGAGTTTGTGGCTCCCTGTGGCCTAAGCAGTCAGTGTGTGGGGGCTGTGTCCCTACGTGACCGCACGGCTGAGCCTCGGCCCGGCTGCTGGGCCTCCCAGAGCCTTCAGTGCCCGGTACGTGTTGGGAAATGTCACCGAATTTTCCCTTGTTTTTCCCGTGGGTAGATGACGGTGGAGCTACTCCGGTGCAGGATGAAAGAGATTCGGGATCTGACGTTGAAGATGAAGGAAACGAGCAGCATTCTGGATCTGAGAATGGGAGCGTAGGGCACCGTTCAGAGGTACTGTTAGTGCTTCGTGTAGGTGGCTCTGTTGTTCAATGATTTTCGATTTAAAGATGTATCGCATCCTTAATTGAGTCTTCGGTGTTCATTCATTCGACCTGAAAGGGCTCTGTGTGGCAAAACTTTACTTGCAGAAAGAATGTCTTCTCTCATCTCATCCCTTGACTGTTGGGTCCTCAGTTGTTGTAACAGCAGTTTGCACTAGAAAAAGTGTGACACATGCACTCAGTTGCAAGAAGATAAACTTCCTGGATTTTAAATTCTGAGCAGTGGGTCGAAGGATTTGGAATTTTGCTTTAAATTTGACACAGTAATGTAAAACCATGCGTCATGGAGGTATAGATTCCCTTACCAAAGAATAAATGCTTTCTCATCTTCCATCTTTCCTTTTGGATGTGAGCCTTGCCTCTGAAGTCTGTTTGTTCTGTGATACGCTTTTCACTTTGTTGTTGTTCACAAAGGAGTAACTCTCCCTGCGTGGAAAGATGGCTCTTCTTCTTCTGAAGAGCTCTGTGCTTTGGAAGCTTGGCCCCTTGAAAAGGTGCTGGTGTTGTGATACAGGGTTGTATTTGGAGTAGAGGTGCTACCAGTCATGGTTTGACTCCTGGGGTTTGAAAGAAATTCTGATAAAAAAGTAACTCCTGTGTCTGGGATGATTCTGGGGTTAATTTTGAGGAATTTCTGGTGTCTTGAGATGATAGAGTGACACCAGGTTTTCCTTGGCATTGCTGGGAGGATTTTGGCCTGGGAAATCCCAACTTCTGCCATCGGAGTTCTGTTATGGAGGGCTCTGATTTTAATTTTGAAGAGCTATTTCACTCTGCTTTGCAAATTGTGTTGCATGTTGCACGAAGATCAGAACTGACATCCGTTGGCCTTGATATCCGTTTAAAGAAATTGCTTAAAATGCATGGGATGGTGTTTTCTAACAGAATGATGTTTCAGAAGCTCAACTGCTGTGGGGTAACTCGCAATCCTCATTTCTTTACTGAATTTGTGTTTTCATCAGAATTAGGATGAGAAGATTTGGTATGAGTGCAAAAGGAAAGCTCTCACTTCTTTGAATTTGGGTGTAAAGCACACTTGATTTGTTTCTTTAGATATTGATATTTGCAGTGAAAGAAATTGGACTGCAGGGGATGTGCTGTCAGTCAGCATCTGCCGTTGAGACAGTTGGGATTTCCATGTGGGGAAGAAATATGATTTTATGCATGACAGAAATAATTGTCTTTGATAGGAATCTTGTACTTCTGTTTTAATGGGGAAGAATCGTAATAAGAGCGTGGAGAGCCACGATGCTGTTATATTAAGCTTTATCTTCAGTGTTTGAAAACTTGATCAGTTGTTCTTCTGTGCTCCTGTTGCATTTTAATTTTGTTTGCTGTTATCAAACAACTAAAAATCTGCCCTAAGGAAGCAAAGATTTGACCATTTACATCTTCAGCATGACCTGTTGTCATTGCTGCTTGGTTCTCTGCATGTACCTCCAGCATTGTAAGTGCTTTGTTCCGTGACAGCTGTTAATCTTCCTCTGTAGGCAAAATAGAAAGTCCACTTAAAAATAAACAGATGAAAAATCCCCAGTAGCACTAAAAGAAACCTCTTTATCTGGTGGTAAATATGAACATCCAGGCCTTAGTGCTTGGCTTGATTTGGCTAAAATCATAAAAAAATGATTCTTAAGTGTTGTCTTTTAGTCTTCCATTCGTAGTAATTTGATGCTTTCCTACATCAAACTCCAAATGCAACTTGGCTGACATTGTGGAGCTTCTGTCTCTGAAAGGAGAGTAGCTTTCAGTAACTTATTATTCTATTTACCCTAAATTTTCTCTCATCCTATTATTTTTTTCATCTTTAGGAGTATGTGGGAGGAATGACATTCAAAGGTAATAATACCTTTGAGACAGCCCAACCAGTTAAGTCTATTTAATTCCTATTTCGTCTCGAATTCAGAGCTTGGATACAAAGAACTGAAGTTTTAAAATTTCCAACTTTTTTTACAGGTTCTTAACTTTAAAGAAAAGGGGGATCCTGAGGAATTACTTAAGTAGGTCTCAGGTATGTGGGTTTTTCTTTTCCACAATTCTTTTCTGGCTTTCCTTCCCCCAGCTCCACTTTATCTATAAATGCTCTCTTTGATGTCCTTGCTGATTCTGTTTCGGTCAAATGGAATCAGATGGCACATAATTTTAGTACAGTAATGAATATTAAATCATGTTTACAGTGTTTGTACAAGTCAGGTTCATATGGGAATCTTCAGGGACTTAGATCGTACGCTCTAAGCAAGTTGCTGCTGTCTTCACGGTTTAAGTTATGGTTTGACTGTGACTCTTAACAAACACACAAATATCTTTTACTGAAAACAAGCTTCCTGAACTGCCTATGATGGTTATGTGTACCTTAGTTTTATCAGCTGCCATTCATGAGACTGTATGGGATGGGTCAGTTTTGTTCACCTTAATGAATTATCATAGTAGTAAGTCTTGAAAGTGGCTGCATGTTGATCCAAAAACCTACTTTCAAGATGAAGTTTTCATGTAGAAGGATAACACTGTAAATTTGATTTTGATGTATTCTGTATTTTATACTGTACTAAAGCCTCATGTTACGGAATTGTCAGTTAAAAATATTAAGGACATCTCAATTTAAAAGTTTATAGATAAAGAGGAGGAAGAAAAGAAAGCAAAGGAATTAGAGAAAAATGTGGTAGCACTTACCTGAGACCTACTTGTTTCTGAGGATTTCTATTCTCTTAGTTCAGTAACTGGACAAATAAAAAAAATTAAAACCAGAAGACTCTAATTTACATCATTGATTTATTGAAACACATCTTTTTAGAGATGAATTGTTTTTTAAGGAAAGAGGGGGAGGTGTGTCAGGGAGGTAGAGGAGAGACCAGCACTTTCCAATGAAGTTTATCATCTTATGAAGTTGCTCTTGCTTTTTGTATGGAATACATTCAAAAGCATTCAAGGATGTATGTATGTATGTATGACTTTGTGCCGATGGCTGCGGACAGGGCCTGCTTGTTGTGCCTTGGTTCTGAGCGAGTCAGCTGTCTCAGCTGTGCTTTAGAAGATGTTCAGTCACTGTAAGGTAGTGCTGAGATGAGCCATTACCTGTCACATCCCTTCAGGGCTTCCCTGGGCTGGCATAACGGTGCTCTTTGGGTTGGCTTTGGTTGTTTTCCTGATTTGGGATCACAGCAGGGGATGCCAGTGCCCAACCTCTGTAGGGTTGCATGTTTTATCTGCTGCTTCCCAAGCTGTCTCTTAAGCCGTTCTGCTGTAGGTGACAATATCACAGTGGATTCAGAAGCTGTAATTATCACTGGGGTTTGTGGTGCAGAGCATGGTGTAGTCACAGCGGGGGCTAATTAAGATGCATGGATGCCCTCCTTCCCCAAGCACCTTCCTTCTCAAGTGTGACTGCCTGTTTGCAGTAAGGGATGAGAGATTCAGTATGTTGTAAAGTTCTTTAGTAATGCTGCTGTCTAATTGGAGTCATAAGTGTTTTGTGTAGGAAGTTCCTTGTAGCTTAGTCATGTATTCTGAATAGGTGGCTGTATAGCCTGCAGCCATGCTTTTGCTCGTAGAAATATTGAGTGATAAAGAGTCACTGGATTCAAGTTGCTTTTTCAGTTGTATTTAACATGTACTAAAGACTTTTTAGTCTTACAGCATGGAAGGTGATGACCCTGATAGCTTAAACAGTTCTATTTCTCTTGTGTTCTGCGGTGATGTTTAACAAAACGTTTTATTATAGCTGTCATAATTGTTAGTACCTGTTCAATATCAGACATCTGGAATCAGGAGAAAATCAAGCAAAGCACTGTTAAGTCAAACAAAGTTTAAGTTAAGTCAACTTAAATGTACAGCTGCATTTCAGCGTCTCTCAATGATCCGATCTATAATGCTGTTTTAAGCAGCTGAAGCTTTCTTTTATCTTAAGCAATATGGTGAGAGAAAATACATTGTATACCTGTTCTTAGTTTCAAGCTTGGCAGGAGAGAGCAGTCAAATTAATATTTTGAAGAACAGAAAATAAAATCCTGTAACAAACAGTGATGTGGGTGTGTGGTCTTCCTCAGTTGTGCACCCTCAAATCTGTAGATATTTAATCTTTTTATTTAAAACTCCTGAGTTAGTTGTTTAACTGAAACGTTTCCTGTCTGTGAGGAGGAATGAGAACTGCAGAGCAGTACCAGCAGTGTGATTGAGAAGGCTGCCAGAGAGGAAAGTGCTTGTGTTATGGTATTAAGGACCATGGAAATAGCGAAGTTGTATTTGAAGTGCTGGCTGTAAATTTATCTGGTCCTGACTTTTTTTCCCCCCCATTGTACGGTAACTTTCTTTCAGTTATATTTCAGTCATGTTGAATTTACAGTTGTATCAAGTGCTAGCCAAGGGAATAAAAGCATAACATCCAACATTTTAAGAATTACTGTATTGAACAGTTTATATAAATCGGTTGGGAGTAAGTCCTAAAAGTGATTGAAGTTTTGCTTTATTTAAAATTCCTTCTTATCCATATGTTATAAAGATTAATAACTGTTGTAACTGTAGGATATCTACAGCTGCTGTGTATGGCTCTGAGTGTGGGAGAAGAATGACTGTGGGAAAAGAAAAATAGAAAATGTGTTCTCCCAAGGAAAGTAAATTGGTAACAAGATTTGGAAGCTGTAGGATATAGAGATGTGTAATTATCTGCCATTCCAAGAAATACTCAGTTTGTGGAGATGCTAATGGAAGGAGTCTGCAGCTGAGAAGGCAGAATCACCCTAGAAAGTCTCTCTGTGAAGCAGAGAAGCACATAGAAAAGCAGTTCCTTTCCAGTGTCCTTTCTGGCTGAAAATGTTGTGGTGGCTGTGACCATGTAGGCATGCTGAACTAAGGAATGGGAATTCAGCAGTCTGTTTTCTCAGGCAAATGCAGAACTTAGATCTTGTGAAGGTAAAACAACATTCTGTTGTCTGCACTGATGTAGGCAGGTGTCTTACGATAGATTTTCCCAAAATGGCTGTTGTTGCTGCGTAGAAGACACAAAAGATTGTGTTCCACCACAGGTTTAAGAAGGTTGGTGTATTTACAGATAGATACCTGAGTAGGCACGGGGCTGTAAGCTTGAGAGACAGAAGTGTTGAAACTGTTCTTATGTTGTTATAAGTCGAGACACAGAGCTTGTCACTAATACTCTAACTGGTCTGACCAAAGCTTTATGTGTTTTTTTAATGGGCTTCTGATCTTGACGTGTTTTTAAATGTTGGAAGAGCACAAGCTCTCTTGAGCTTCATTCAGAAAACAGTGCATGTGCAGTTTCAGTAAAATGTATTTCATACAAAATAGTTTATTTGGCATCTTAAGAAAATGACCAGTAGAGGAGGTCGATTATTTTGAGGATAGTTGGGCTAATCCATTTTGAAGTTTGGACTTCTAGATTGAAGTCTTTAAGTATTCTCCCTTGAAGGAGAAAAAGGAGATGGACCTTTCTTGGACATCATAATTTGAGGGGTTTTTTCCTGTTATTGTTTCCAAAATAGATTTGAGCAGCAGGATGGGCACAGTTCCGTTGATCTCTGAAGATTTTCCTTGATCTGTGGTATTTGATAGTTTGTTGACACTGTTTGTCTAGCAATCCTTTCCGTAGGAGAAAGTATTTGAGTCTGTAGTGGGTTGGGCAATGAAAGGGGAGGCAGAACAAGCACAAGTTGGGAATGCTTTTTGTTCCTTGTTTTTTTCTTTGTTGTCTGAGATTTTTTATTTTTTTTTCCCAGAATGAACACAGTGATGGAGAAGATGATGGGCAAATGGGAGAGCCTCATGTGACAGACTCTGAGAATGAAGATGCACCGAGGCAAAAAGACAGTGACTCGGATAACGAGGAGCCTCCAAATCACAATGTGAGCGATTCAGACAATGAAGCAGCTCAGGGAGGGAAAGACAGTGACTCTGATACCGAGGACCGTCCAAACCAACACTTAAGTGACTCTGAAAACGAAGATGCCTTAAATCATCAAGCGAGTGACTCTGAAAATGGAGAACCTCCCAGGAATCACAGTAGTGACTTTGAAAATGAGGAGTCGCAGAAGCAGCCGGCCAGTGACTCAGAGAATGAGGAGCTGCAGAAGCAGCCGGCCAGCGACTCCGAGAGCGAGGAGCTCCACAAACAGCTGGGCAGCGACTCGGAGAGCGAGGGTGTTGCCAGGCACAAACCAGAAATAGAGTCTGATGATAGCGATGGGGAGGACAGGAAGGAGGAGGTGCAGAATGATTCTCACCATTCAGATAATGAACAAGCGAGGGAAGGATTTCAGGGTTCTGACAGTGAAGAAGAAGGTCCTCAGAGACGAAAAATATCAGACAGTGATGATGATGAGAAGGAGGAGGAGAAGACAGTGAAGAGGAAAACAGCCATCCTCTCTGACAGTGAGGATGAGAATGAGAAAGCACGTAAGAAACTTTAATGTGAAAATAACGTGATCTGACCAGCAGTAGTGATATAGTTAGTATCTAAGGTAAATGCAAAACCACAAAGTAGTTTTGTTCTTAGGGCACTGCTTTTGGGGAGGGGGTTGTTGTAAGTGCATTTCTGTGTGAATATGTATCCAGTGCTTTGGAGTAATAAGTAGGTTTAACAGAAGTAGAAGAATTTTCTACATCTATGATCTTGCTTTATGCTGGAATCTGTTGTCACATTGATTGTTTCTGTTAAAATTATTTCTTGATTTGCTGTTATTTCTCTGATCATATTTTCCCTCTAGTTTGTCTTAAATTTACTAGGAATGAGAGTTTTGAAAGTGAAAGTTCATGTGGACAGATGTGCTTTATGGAGTTTTATTCAGTTACTGACTGGATAAAACAAATTTCAGAATGAACGTGTTTTCTTTTTCCAAAGGGCTGTTGTTTTAGTGTAGGAATGCTGATTGGCTTCCCTCCTGTTCAAATTGAATTTGAGAGAGAGCAGCTGTTGGAGCACACCCATTGTCACTTCGGTTACCAGGGCAGGTAGTAATGCTTCTTTCCATTGGCAGCTGCAAAAAAAGTACGAATCCTTTCTGATGTTGAAGAATCAGATAGTGATGCAGCTTCAGAGAAGTCTGACAAAAGGAAGAAAAACATGGTGTCAGATAGTGAAGAAGAGGAAGAAAGAAAAGAAGATACTGGGAAGAAAAAGGAAGAGAAAGATCTGTTTGGCAGTGACAGTGAATCTGGAAATGAACAAGAGTAAGTGCTTCTGGGAATATGAATTCCTTCAGGGTTGCAGGGAGTGACACTGATGGTGAATAGGAAGATGGAAAAGTACCAGCCAGAGTCTACATTTATTGGTATTGCAAGGAGGAAGGTCAGTGTGGCAAAATCAAAGGGGTGGATCTGTACTCAGTCACATTAGAAATGTCATAGAAAATGTGTTCTCACTGCTGCTTTATAAACAGATAAATGTTGCTGTTATCTTCCCAGGAACCTGATCGCAGATATATTTGGAGAATCTGGTGATGAAGAAGAAGAGGAATTTACAGTAAGTGTTATTTGGAGGCTTGGTATTTAGTTGACAGTATAATCTTCATGTGAAGCTCTTCCCAGAATGCTGGTTGGGGTTTGCATCCTGTTGAAGGATACTCTGTCTCAGGAGGGAAGTCTTTTTTATCTTCTGGACTTTCTGAGGTAGACTCTGAGTTGAATAATTTTCACCACTCTGCTATTGAGAGTCATTGGTGTGAAAGCTGTAGGTGAAATCTTTAATCTTTTGTTCCTCTTCCAGATAATTCTGAAGAGGGTTTAGGGGAAGCTTTGAGAATGTAAAAGTCATGCACCTGAGTTGATGCTCAGTCTTAATTCCTGCACTGACTTGCACTGTCTTTATTGTCAGGGCTTTAACCAGGAAGACTTGGAAGAAGAGAAGGGTGATGCAGAGATGAAGGAGACAGCAGATGAGTCTGACTCTGATGATAACGTCAAAAGAGGGAAGCAGTAAGTTGGTGTGTTACATGCTTTGTTAATAGCAAACACAAGATTTTGCAGAAGAGCCTCTCCATAAACCAGTTTGACTTCATGCAGCAGACAGGCAAGGGAAGGGCAGTGTCTCAACAGAAAACGCATTCTCATTATGACATCAGGTTCTCTCTGCCCGTTCAGTTTAGTCACTTGGCAACCCATAACGGATAACTGGAGCAGCAGCACAGGTAAAGCATTTTGGAGTTCCCATCAAAACTTAAAATAACTAATGAGGCAAACATCTACCTGTACTTCTAGCAGTTCAGTACTAGGCTGCTTGTAGTAGCACTGGAGTCACAGTTCTGTTTCTTTCCTCGTAAGGGATAAGGTGTGATTTGACCTCACTTCTCTTCTGTCCTTGTCTCCTCCAGTAGTGTCAGAGGAATGTATTGCAGGTACAGGAAAGCTAAATCTTGGACAGCTTCAGTGACATCTTTAGCACTTGTGCCCTGGATGTCTGTAGCTGCTTCAGTAAGGTCTTACAGACTTCTGAGCACACCTCAGAACCACTAAAGCCCTTTGATTTCTTTGTTAGTGTACTGAAGGCATCTAATATCTTACAGGGACACTGAGACAGAACTCCAGCAGGGTTCTGGAAGACCTTTAGAAAGGTGATGCTAGAGAAAAACAAAATTATTCTCTACAAGGACAGCAAATTAAACTCTCTCCTATGAGCAGACTCTCTCCTTGCATTTCAGTATGGACTTCATGTCAGATTTTGACATGATGCTGCAAAGGAAGAAGAGTATGAGTGGCAAGCGTCGACGAAACCGTGATGGTGGGACTTTCATTAGTGATGCAGATGATGTGGTCAGTGCTATGATTGTGAAGATGAATGAAGCTGCAGAGGTGAGTTTTCTGGGTTCCAGAGACACTTAAAATTAATTTCTATTTTGTGTTCAGTGAAATAGCAGTGTTGTACTCAGAAGTAGTAATCTGTGTTCTGTGCATATCTAAACAGTTGATGACTATTTTGCTGGTCTGAATTCAATATTTTCTTTCTGTTGAAACTTTGATAAATTATTTTAAAGATTATGTTTAGTAAACATGTACACTTTTATCATTGGAGATCAGTTGTCCTATAGAAAGAGTTGAACACGTATTTTATAAGATGTATGTACATCAAACACTGAGAAAGGAACTGTATTTCATTATACAGTTTCTAGCATATAGAACTTAATTGTTTGTTCCGCAGAAAAAAACCTTTTCTAAAGTGCTTAAATGACAGTAATGTGTTAAATTATAGTAGAAACGTAGTTATGCACTAGCCCTTTTCCTGTAAATGCTATAATGGATGAGAATTGCTGATTTCTTCCTTTGATCATCTTGTAATTCTTCAACTCTCTCCAGGAGGATCGACAGCTGAATACACAAAAGAAACCTGCACTGAAGAAATTAACTTTGCTACCAACTGTAGTTATGCATCTTAAAAAGTGAGTGTCTTGGAGCTGCTTATTATCTCGGGGAGCAAGTGGAATTGGGTGGATTTCGTAGGGTGACATTACAGTTGTACTGAGTATGCAGGGAAACATTTTGGGTAGATGCTGGAGATAGGTGCCCTCCGAACTAAAGTTACACTTAGTTTTACCTGTTAAATTAAAATGCGCTGTTGCACTTGAAGGACCGTTATGTCTTGAGATCGAGATGTGTTGCATGGCTGTGAATTCTCTGTTCTTTAAACTTCCTAGGCAGGACCTCAAAGAAACGTTCATCGATAGTGGTGTAATGTCTGCCATCAAGGAGTGGCTTTCTCCTCTCCCAGACCGAAGTCTGCCAGCACTGAAGATACGAGAGGAGCTTCTGAAGATCCTGCAAGAGGTTTTAAACTGACTTCTAACTGTATTTGATCCGTGGTTTACAGTCATGCTTTGGGGAAATGTGTTGTGCTGACTGTGTAACACTGCTGGTGGGCCGTGTGCTAAAGTGCAGGAGGAAGCAAACCACAAATGTGATGATTGGTTTAAACGTTGCATCATTTTAACAAGTGTTCCTTATGTTGTAGGTATGCTGTCTAGCTGAACAAAATGTAGGTAGGGAATTGTGGACACTTAATTTGTTAGGAAGATTTTTGCTTGTGTTCACAATAAAGCAAAAAGCTTGCTAAGTAGCAGGCCAGGAGATATTTCTGAGAGCCTCTCACAAACTACAGCTGTCAAATTCTCTGTTCTCTGTCAAGGAGTTTCCATGCTATGGCATTTCTAGATTCTGGAATCTGGACCACTTAGTCACTTATCTTCCCTCATTGGCAGTGGCTTATATATTGTGATGGTTCACTTTAGGTTGTCTTTGCTGCATTCATATGTAGAGTATGGCATAGCCTTGATAGTGAAGCAGAAGTGAGATTTCTCTTGCAGCATCACTATTTGGCTATGAGTGTTTAGAAATATTGTCCTTGTTAAGAATCTGCACAAGTTCTGACTGAGTGAAGTTACACTGGAATGCATTCGCCCCCATAAACTTGAATCCTTATGAAATGCTTGTTTAAGAAGACAGTGGCTCTGGTTTTGAGTAATATAAGCACAAGAGCATTTGGAATAAATACTTAACAGAATTTTGTCTTCTGCAGAATTCAGTGGCACTGTTAATGTTCAAACCAATTTTTTTTGCCTTTTTCTATCTTTTCCTTTCTCTTGTAGCTGCCAAGCGTGAGTCAGGAGACCCTGAAGCACAGTGGAATTGGACGAGCTGTGATGTACCTTTACAAGCACCCCAAAGAGTCAAGGCCTAACAAGGACATGGCAGGGAAGCTGATCAGTATGTGAATCTTTTATCTCACTTCAGTGAGGTTTCTCTAATTTAATTGCTATCAGTCTTTCTTTTGCATGTTGTTATTGTCTATAGTAGAAGTTGCTCTGCAATGTAAGATTCTCTTTGGTCTCATCACTTTGTTTGCAGGGCTCTAAATGAGCAGTTGGGGTCCCATCTGTATGCACTTTTCCCTGTTTTTCTCTGTTCTGCTTTAAAATTAGAGGATAGCTTTTATTTTGCCCAAATTCTTCCTTGGCAAGTTGGCTGCATCTCCTACAAGTTACTGAGGATGGAAGGTGCTGTCAGAAAACTGTGTTTTCTCTGAAGTTCAGTGGGATCTTGGATGGCTGTCTAAAAATCCAGTATTAAACAGCTGTAATCCTTTGTGGTGTGTTCCATCTTCAGTGTCTACAAGACACTGAAACCTTTTTTCTGCTCTTCTGAATATATTTTTCTTATTTCTATAGTAACACTCACTGTGCCATGCAGGAGTGTCTGACGCTGTTCCTAGAGCTGAAAGAGTCCAAAACAAACAAACAGTGCACTGAAAAGTGAGCAAAAAGAGACTTTGTGGGTGAAATCTCTTTCTTTCTGAGATTTCTCTGAAATACAAAGAGTTCATGGATCAGCTGCTCATTTGAGGAGAATTATATATGAACCTTGTAAGGAATGGTTTGTAGATAATAAACACTGATAATGAATAAGTTTAACTTATTTACCTGTTGATTTACTAGATGAGTGGTCTCGACCCATCTTTGGTCTTACCTCAAACTACAAAGGCATGACAAGAGAAGAGAGAGAACAGAGAGATTTGGAACAGATGCCTCAGCGGAGGAGGTTAAGCAGGTAGGAATAGCAGACAGAAATGAGAATGCATTATTTTTCTTTCTAGGACTCTCATGAGGAAAAACTGTGTGCAGGTATTAGGGTGAATTGAAGAACAGTTATTTCTGACCTCAGTTGTTTTTCCTCTTACTGTATTTGATTGTCCTTTGAAGTTACTATATTTGTCTCTGTATGAATACTTAAAGATTTATTTTTCTTTCAGTTCTGGTGGTCAGACTCCCCGCAGGGATCTGGAGAAAGTGTTAACAGGAGAGGAAAAGTGAGTTGAAGTTTTCTTATTGATTTTTATTTGAACGAGAAAAAGGTATTTCTAAAGTACTGACAGTACGTGGTTTGTTTTGAGGCTTTAAAAATCAACAATAATACTCTGTTTCAGAATTACCTGCATCTGTATCAATCATAGTTCTTTCTGCTAGAGACTCCTGTATCTAACAGGAACTTTTCTTTCTTCAGAGCTCTTAGACCTGGAGACCCAGGTTTCTGTGCCCGTGCGAGGGTGCCAATGCCTTCCAACAAGGACTATGTGGTTAGGCCAAAGTGGAACGTGGAGATGGAGTCCTCCAGGGTAAGTGCTGTGGTGTGGGGTGTTGTTGGGGCCTCTTCTAGTGGCTGTACCTAAGCTGTCTGTAAATAAGCCTGGGGATTTGTCACCTTATTGCTGTAGATACTGAACAGCATAGTGATTCTTTTTAAGTGCCTCTTCTAATAGGAGTAGAAAACAAGTTTGTTTTCAGATAAGCCCATCAAATTCTTTCCACAGGTATCTTTGCTTCTCTTACCAGAAAGAGATTTTCACATTATCTGTTCTAGAACTACTCTCTAATGCGAGAGTTTGATTACAGGCCTCTTATTTTCAGAACATGTTGAAATAAATCAGCAGTTCAATAAGTATGCCACTGATATTTTCTATCTCTCCCCCATTTTTTATTTCATAATCTTCGGATAGTATTTTGGTTTGGGAAAACATCAAAGTTTTGGCAGCCATTAACAGCTTCAGTAGAGGCCTTTGCCCTGTTTAATTTGGTTCTTCCATCTGCTTGGTGTGGTTTTAATTTAAAGTAGAGTACATGGTAGAACCGATGTAAATGGAAGAGGTAATAACTATTGTAATCTTTCTGCTGTTATCTTTCCTTCTTTGCATTAATTGAGATATTGTTTCTAGCCCGGGACTATTAAGAGAGGTATTAGTCGCTTGGAAAAACACAAGAGACGGTTTGCTGAACAGAAACGACTCAGCAAAGTGCATCGGGCCATCAAGTTCAGCATTGAAGGCAACAGGATGCCCCTGTAGCCATGACACTGCCTTCCCCAAGTTTGAGAGGTATCCCTCAAGGGAGGTGTGAACAGTGCATGTGCTTCAGCTGTTGGCAGATTGCACATACAGGAAAGGAGTGTGTACACCCAAAAAAACTTGGAAAACTCTCCTTGTGTTCTCTGATGTCTGCACTGTGGCCTAAACTGTAATTTGTACAGGAAAAAGTCTGTAGCACGTAACACCTACCGTGTTTCCTGTGTCTGTTACTTTCATGGTACCCAAATGATGAGTTTTACATGAGAATCCCTGTGCTCGGAGTGGCTTCTGGTGCTTGGCATACCAGCAAGTCTGACACTTGAAACTTGTTCTTACTTGAGTTCTCCAGGTTTGCCTGGACAGATGCACAGAAATTCTTAGCTCTCAGTATAGGACTTTGGTGTTTTGCTGAGACAAAACAAGATGTTTGTCACACCTCTTTTCCACAGTCGTTGACAGAATTGAGATTCAGGGGGTGGTTGTCAGGAACAGGAGAAGACTCCCCTGCCATGAGTGTGGAGTGGAGGGAGATCAATCACTGATGTGCACCAACATGAGAATTGTTTGGCAGTGCTAACTCTGCATTCAGCTCTGCATTCAGCGAGCAGAGGTGTTACAAAGGAACAGTGATGTGAGGCAAGCACAAATGATAGATGTTGAGTTTAAACCTTGTATTTATTCATGTAAAACAATGATGAAAAACAAAACTCAAACCCAAAGCATATACATAGATATCTCCTTTGAAAATCAGTGAAATTCCAGATAGAATTTCAGTGAACTCTTTGAATAAATAGAGTTCTTTTTAAATGAGTGTTCCGTAGCGGTGGAACAAGAGGCTCACTTCCCAATAGCTGCTTTAGTCAGATGCTAAGTAGCATGTTCCAGATGTTACTTTTTCCCAAATGTAAAAGGTGTGAAATTTCCATCACTGTTTCTGCTGTTCGATTAAAGGGGAAATTGCATCTAGGAAGTGGTGGTTGGGGACTGGAATGTCCTTTGTCTTCAGTGGCGTTTCTCATCTGTGTGAAATAACTGCTGTGTTGTCTCTGTTCTTCAGCTGCAGTTAAAACACAGAGATGAAATGCAGTAACTTCTAGTAACTGATGTGATCAGTTTTTCTTAGGCATTTCTTTCACTTCCAACCTCACGTCCTTTTTTTCCAATAATTTCACGCTTTTTAAGTACTAATGAATTAATTTCAAAATAAATCACAGCTTGGTATTGATGTGTCAACTACATCTAAAACCTTCCACAGAAAGCCTGTATGTATGGCATTGTGCAACATATTTGTCACTGCACTCCAGACAAAAGCTATTCCAAGCTGTACGTTCTGCCAGTGTGTGAACATCTCGTGTGTCTGCTAACCTCTGCAGTGGGAGAGCTTTCCTCTGTGATGTGTGTGTGATCACTGCCATACATGGGATGGTACACTGGGGGAACTGTATCTCCGCGTGGGGGGAGCTGAGGGCAGAGCTTGCACGCCCCTCCCCACCCCAGGGACTTCTTCAGATCCCACTTGCAGGTTTAACCTTGCATGCGTCGCTTTTCTTGAGCCTATGGGACGTCTGCTTTTTTTCAGTGGTAATTATTAGTTTTGTTTTTTAAGTTCCAGGGGACCTCTAAGAAAGGGGTGAGTCGACTGGACAAACAGATGCGGAAATTCACAGATATCAGGAAAAAAAGCAGATCGGCCCATGCGGTGAAAATCAGCATTGAGGGCAATAAGATGCCATTGTGACCCTTCACAGAATACCCTGTGATCTCTGCTGTAAGACAATGCACCCATAGACTCTTTGGAGACCTTAACATTTTTTTTATCAACTCGTTTGGGTTTTTTAGTTGATCTTTAAATTGTTGGTTCAGGTTCTGGTATAAGATAATGTCCAAGGACTGTGAATTTGGGGACTTCTTTCTCCTGATTGTATTTAAACTTGCTCTACTGTGTCCTTTGTACAGATCACACATTTGTTGTATTGCAACACTTTAGACAATAAAACATCTGTTTTTTGGGGGCTGTCTGTTATTTGCTCAGGATGATGTATATGTGGAGTGTGGAGGAGAGAGTGAATACGTGAGATGTGAATTTAAAATGTCCGCTTGGTGTGTGGAGAAGCTGATAATTGCAGTTTGTTTCTTGTTTTCCATTTTTTTACGTGTCCAGTGCTTTTAAAATATTTATCAATTTTCCTGTCTTTGGAGATCCGCACAACAGAAATACTGACCACTTGAAGGACTTAATTTGTCATGAATGTGTGGTGCAGAGCTCAGGAGAGGATCAGCAGAGGCCAACTATTGAAAACCCAGCAACTTCCAGCTGAGGTGCTTGCAGTAAGTGAGCTTGATGCTGTTATTGATCTGTTGTGCCATGAGCACAGCCTTCAGTGGTGACTGCTGCTGGAGATCAGGTGGCTGCAGCTGAAGGGCTTTCCTGTGAAGCACAATAGTATAGGTGAGTTTTACAATAAGCCAGACCTCGGAGTGAAGGCTATTGGGGCTGCTGAAGAGGACTGACAGGTGGCTGTGCACTGTGTGCTGTGCACTTAGATAGCCTGGATGGAGCTTGGCTTGTTTCAGGTGGGATCTGTGTGCACTGACACAGAAGGCACTCAGGCTCAGCTGGAGATAATAACAAAGAAGAATGTAAGATGATGCTTGCATTTGAGATCTGCCTTTGTTAGCCTGGAGGGGGGCGTGACCTTTAGGCAAACAGCAAAGGATGCTTGCACTGGAGGCTGCTGAAGGAATTCCACCCATATGCATGGTAAGAGCAAATAAGTAATCGTATTTATGTAACTGAGCTCAGGTGTGTGTCATTTTATGCCTGCTAAGTGTTCCAAAGTTTTTATGTTCATTTTTCTTTCAAAGTAAGAATTGATTGACAGGCCGGCTTCCTTACTGCCATAGTGGCAGGTGAAGCTCTGAGAAAGTCAATGAACTGTATTCACATCCTGCTTCCATTTGATCTGGGGGTTAGGATGGCTCTCTCAGCCCTCCCCCTGCAACCCTCGGTCTTTATTGTAGTTATGGTACTGTGCCTATCAGACACTGGGGGTATTTATCTCAAGAGTTTTGTTAATTGCAGGCCATTGGTGGTCCATGAAGCTGAAGAGAAGAGCTAATAAAGAGTGAGACTTGGTTTTTATGGGAGCTTACTGGTGAATTGTAGGAAAGGTGAGAATGTGAGAATATCTTTGGAGGTGGGTGAAAAAGACCACCCATTAACTGCAGCAGAGGAAAGTGCTCCTGTGTGTATGCTGGTCTGCAGCAAACACTGGGAGAGAGAAATGATGCGTAAGAGGGAGGAGAGGAGTCTTGAGAATTAAAAAGCATGTGTTTTTTTTTCCTTCAGGGAAAGGGTGTAAAAATCGGCCCGTCTTCATTCTGCGCTATGCTTGGAGGTCTGTGTGCTGTAGCTCCACTTGTATAGTCTCTCTCCCAGCAGTGCAGCTGGTACAGCTTGTAGTACAAGATTCTACTCAGCAACTTCTTGTATCACAAAACATTTGTATTTCAGTGACCTGAATTATACTTGAAGCAACAGGCTCCGAGTACAAAGCATCCTTGATCCATGATCCCTGAACCAGCATGCTGCTTCACAGCCAGAGAGCAGCCAGCACAGCCTGCCACGTGCTTCCTTTTCTGAGTGATCACCCCTGGGATGTGAGCGTAGGTGTGAGAAGCAAAAGAACAGCCACCCAAGCTCTCTTTTCTACTGCCATCTTCAGAAAGAAGTTCAGCTGTCACCTTTGTTATTGCAGGAATAGTTCTTTATTACGTATGTTTTTTTGCTTAGTAACATTTACTGAGCAATTCAACAAGTTAAGGTAAATTGAGACTCAGCATTCCTTTAAAGACAAACCTGGCTTTAAAGGATGGCTGTAATGAAAGAGTTGTCTCTATTTTTAAGGTTGTTCTTAAGAAAAGTTAATGGAAAACTTTTCTGAATCTGCCACACTTTCAACAGTCTCTTTAATCCAGGGGATGTAATTGGGCACCCTTGTGTACACGCCGTATTTTCCCCTTTCGGCGCAGCCATCGCCCCAGCTTACAACACCTAGCAGGAACCAGGTGTTGTGGTAAGACACTGCAAATGGGCCTCCGCTGTCACCCTTGCAGGAATCCGCAGCTTCAGTGCCATATCCAGCACAGAACATGTTGTCTGTGACCAGTCTCCTTGTGGACTGCTGGCAGGTGTCCATGCTCACAATGGGCAGCCGCACCCGCATCAGGAAGCGCAGGGTGGAGCCCCGGCTGTGAGTGGCACCCCATCCACTGACCATCCCCACCCGTCCTTCCTCGGCCAGCAGGGCTGCCAGGTTGGGGCTGGGCAGGCAGATGGGAATGGCGTACTCATTAAAAACCACCTCACTGCTCAAGTACAGCAAGGCAATGTCCCCGTTGTAGTTGTTGGAATCGTAGTGTGGATGCGTCCAGCTCCGTTCCACGCCTATCTTCTGCTCCTTCAGTTCCCTCTGGTACTTGTCAAAGTCACCTGTAGTCATGACAAGTTAAAAGGGTAAGGCCATGTGCAATGGGCCTGCTCAGTATCTTTGGGAAGGAGCAGGAAGGTCGTGCATCAGTGCTTTGACAAAAGAAGGCGAGCTGCATGAAATAAGTTCTTGGAGTGCAGATATGATCCTGCAACTCACCTTTACCAGTTTGCTCCTTAGGGCCCAACCAGCTACAGCAGTAGGTTCCGATGTAGGAATTTCACCACCAATGCTGACAAGAACTATTTTGCAGGGCAGGACCCAGGATTCTGACATAAATACTAAGATGCAGCATTGCTCAGTGCCAGTTACCTGGGCTGCACTCTGCGTGCTGCTGCTGCCCCTCTTTTCCCTGAGGTCTCAAGCACAAGGCTGTACTGCAGCATGCCTGCTGTGAGGGTGCCAGCTTGCTACTGCAGCCAGTGCAGTTATGTTAGCAGGCACTGAGAAGTGGGCAGCTGTGAGAAACCAAGCCTGCTGGCCAATGCAACAGTGAGCTCACCTCTGGGCTGGTACTCACCTATGGTAACGTGGTGGGGTCTGACAAGATCGAGGCAGTGAGCAGCTGTGATCACCCAGCGGCTGTTGATCAAACTCCCTCCACAGAAACCAATATCTCTGCTGTCACGGATCAAAACCTGCGTGAGAACAGCACCGCTGTAGTAGTAATGACAAAGGGCACAAAAGAGGGATAGTGGAAGTTCCCCTATGTGCCATTTGCCTTCAGTTTGGGGTCCTCTGTACGAAAGGCTCAGGAGAAGAATCTCATCTGGGCACAGAGACTAAAAATACTGTCAGCCATTTCAGAAGGCAGCGAGCGCCACAAGCAGACAGAAACAGCGCGCAGGACAGCAGAGGAGCTGCTGCTGCATTTGAGAAAGCACTAAATGTGCAAACAGCAACAAGTGAAATGTGGATCAAAAATGCATCAGTTTAAGAAATAAATACATGGTGTTTGCTTCAATTACTCCTGACTTACAAAACCAACTTCAGTAACCATTGCTGAAGCTCTCCAGCTGGACCCAGTTGTACAGCAAGCATCCAGTTGTGTGCATTACCTGCCAGGGGCACTGTCCCCGATGACACAACGTTCCTCCAGTTATCCTGGAGTCCGTGTGCTCTGGGGGAGCGCTGCTGTTTGTCTGGGGACACTGAGGTGTGGCTGAAACGTCTGCATTGTCACTCTCACTGAGATCACCGGGCAGGTGCTGAGCTGCCCCTGTCTTGTCCTGCCCGGTGCTCTGCCCACTGTGGTTCTGCCCAGAAGTTTTCTCCACCATTTCCTCCTGCACGGCAGCTGCTGTTGGCTCATTCTGCCAGGCCGGTCCCTCTGCGGGCTGCTGACTGGGGTCCCCACCTTCCTGCCCAGCATCGTCCCCCATGGCTGTGCTTTGCCCAGATGCATCTTCCAGAGCTTCCTTTTCCCCAGCAGCACTTTGCTTCACCATGGCCTGTTTAACTGCATGAGCTGTGCTCCTGTTCCACGTGGCCACCTCGTGCCGTGCTTCCTCCAAGGCACGCCGGGCTCTAATCAGACCACATGGAAACGGGGCTGGGGGGAAAAAGAAAAAGGCTGTGAGCAATGGGTGCCTGATGCAACGTCAGGAGATGCTGGTGGGAGGAACGGGCTCACTCCTGGCCCTGCTGCTGCCTGCTCCCCACTTGCCCTTATGGGGACACAGGATTACAGGAAGGCTAACAGGCATCCAAATGTTTTTCCACACATCGAGCACAAACTCAGGAGGGTTGCACAGGGCACACAGTACCTGCCTGCACGCACTTCTTCCCATCCTCGTGCAGGGTGTAGCCCTTGGCACAGGAGCACTGCACCTGGAAGGAGCCGCTGTCCCAGCAGTACTGCCAGCAGCCACCGTTCTTGTACCAGCACTCCAACTTCTCTGCAATGGAAGCACAGTGCGAGGTTAGGGCTGCAAACAGGGCCCTGAGAGAGAGGTACTGCAGAGCAGTAAGTGGGGGGGGGGAAAGGGAAGGAAAGGGAAGGAATTAGGACTGAAGGAAAGGCAGGCAGGAAGGTGATGAAAGGAGGGAGGGAGGGGTAAGATAGGGTAGGAGGGAATGAGGAAGGAGAGGATGAAGGGGGGAGGGAGGGATGAAGTGTGATGGGAAGAGTGGAAAAGGAGGAGTGTGAGGGAGAAAATGAAAAACGACATGGAAGGCAGAGAAGAACAGATGAAGGCAGAAAGGCTGAAGGGAAGGGAGGCAGGGTGAGAAGGGTAAAGGGAGGGGTGGAGGAAATCATAAAGGGAGAGGGAATGGAGATAGGGTGGGAAGGAGGGAAGAGAGGGTTGAGAGAGGAGTGTCTGGTGGTTGGAGAAAGTAGGGCTGGAAAAGAGGCGGGGAACCAGAGGGAGGGTGGGAAGAAGGAAGGAAGTGAAATAGAAGGATGGGAGGGAGAAAAAGAGGATAGGAGAAGAGGGAAGGAATTGGTGAGGGGAAGGGGGAAGAATGGAGGGAGAGGGAGGGAGGGAAAGGAGTTAGGGAGAGAGCAAAGAATGGAGGATGGGAAGGCAGGGAGGGAATGAAGGAACTGAAATGTGGAAAGGAGGGGAGAAAGGAAAGGGAGGGATGGAATAACTGAGGTGGGAAGAGATGGAGAGATTGAAGAGTGGGACAGAAAGGGGAAGGGAAGATGGGAGAGAGTGAAGGAGGAAGGGAAGAAAGGAAGGAAAGAAGCAAGGCAGCAAGAGAGGAAGTGGGAGATGTGAGCACATGCTTTCTGCTGGGCTTGCAAAGATCAGTGCAAGAGTCCAGAATGACAGCTGCTGTGTGACAGACAGCGCTGCCCTCCTGTGCACAACACAGCTACAAGCAGTGCAGCACCGCCACACGATTCCCCTTCTATGATGGCACTGCCCCAGCGTGTCACATCAAAACACCATTCTAATGGGTTAACCTCAACCAACCAACCAGGTATGTATTGGACACACGAAGTCAGCACTGACAACCCCAATGAAAAGTATCCAGGGAACAAATTCCAGCCTTAATCCTTCCCTCACTGAATCTCCATGTGTGTGTTCCTCTACTCACCTGTTTCACAGTTGTCTCCTCCAAATTTCGGGGGGCAGATGCAAAAGTAACTGTAGCGTCTCATTTTGCAAACTCCACCATTCTTACAAGGATTTGTAGTGCATGGATTTAAACCTGAGAAGAAACACAGCACAGTGTGATTCCAGGGACTGGGAGATGTTTGCTTTTAAATTTCCACAGAATTCTTTGTACCCAGAAGGAACACAAGAAATAATTAATTATTTTTAATTTTTGTTCTACCCACCTTTGTAGTTGAACCAAAACTCCATCTGCAAGAAGAAATCATGAAAGAAAACAGTCACTAAGCGGCCATACTGGTTATCAGTCATTTAGAAAACAAAGTGCAGCAATTGGATTGCACTGCGATAAAACTCAAACTGCAAACTCCTGCCTTGAAAGGTCCCCAGCAGAATGCCTGCAGCCTTGCATCCCAGCTGGGTGCTACAGGGACGAGGCCCTCCCCCACCTGGTATTGGTCTGAGCAAGGCTGAGCCCTTTGAAAAGGCCAGAATTGTGCTGCTGGGCTGAGGTGCTCACAAAAATAAGTTCTGGATACAGCAGCTGCTGTACAGCTGCTTTTCCAGCAAACAGCTCTTTGAAGGCCCTGCTCACAGGCACCTAAGGCTAGAAAGCAGCCCAGGCTACTGGCAGCGTTCTGGATATTCCTGCAGATTTGATGCCTAAAGCTGAGAGCTGCAATGTGCAAAATCCTTTCTGCCAGCTCCCAGCCGCTGGCAATGCTGCTCCGCACAGCAGCACAGACACACTGCTCACCTGGGGGTGGAGCAGTGCAGCAATTAATGCCATTCTAACTTGTGCTAAATACTACAGCAATTTGTTGAACCAGGTTAAGGCAAGTGGGTTATGTAGTCCCAGAATAGGGCACGATGGTGTTGGAATGAGAGCACCCGTGCAGCAAGTTCATTGGGAGTATCGCCCACTCCTCCTCCTGTTCACCTGCCACCCAAACCAAGCTTCCCCCCGCACGTTTCCCTGCTTTGTGCCTTTATAGCCAACTACGGAGTTGGGATCTGGAATTAAAAGGACAGAATATTATTTCCTATTGGTAAGTCAATTGAAGTTAGCGTTGGGTTGATCTGCTGGTGGAAATTCCTTCCAGGACAATCCTTCCAGCTCACTGTTCACTTTTTCACCGTTTTCTCCTGCGAATGGAAGATCTCCTTTGCCTCCTCAAACGAGCACTTCTCCTCATTGCATTCTCTCTCCAAGTTCCCTGGGCGGATCTCTTCTAGAAAATAGTTGGCACGTTTATGGACCCTCAGCACCTCATGTGCTGCATCTTTCCTCATGAACACTAGAAAAACAAAATCGAACCATTAATTTCATCCCTAAAATCTCTTGCTATATTGAAGATTCGAACACCTTTACAAGTGCTACTTTTGTATTGAAGCTGAGGGAACTTCTGAAGGCCCAAAAACATTGCTATAATTGCAAGTCATAATTCAAATCTGGGTTTCAATGTCACAAGACAATACAGGAGAAACAGAACATGGGCCTAAGAAGGAAGTTACAGATGGCTGATGTCTCATGGAAACACAGCCAAGTACTCATTTTCCTCTTGTGCATTTCAGGAAGTGTTTCTTGAACCTGCAGGACAATATGCTGAGATTCTCTCAAGTCAATTAGGTTAAAAACATAATTAGAAGGACCCACCTGAATATGGATAGCTGCTGTCAATGGAGCACATCAGTAGGATGAACATCACCAGCAAGGATCTGCTCTCCATCTCAGTGGGCATTTGGAAAACTCTGACTTTCCTTCAGAGGGAAAAGGTGAATGAGATGGGTGAACAATGCCAGCAATGGGCAGCCAGCCTGCAAACAAGACAATGACAAAAGGGAGCAGGAGCAAGAGAAGGGAGAAAGAGAGCAAGTTCTACTGAGTTCATTTTGATGTGATTTCCATTGTTTCTCCCAGCAATGCCAATGCTGCACGCTGTAAGTACACCAACAGTTTGCAGGGTGATGTGCACAGATGGACCTAGCCCAGAAAGCAGCACAGGGTCTGATCCAAAGCTCACAGAAGTGAGAGGAGCTGAGATGAGGCAGCAGGCACAGGTCAGGCCCAGCCAGAGCAGCACTCCCTGCCACAGCCCTGCCTGCACTGCCAAGGGCTGTGGGTGAGCTCTGAGCTCCACAGCAGTCCGTGGTCTCCAATGACAGTGGCTGCTACTGAGAGTTCTGTCAAGTAAGGCTGCATTTGCAAGCTCCGATTAGGAAACCACGCACCACATGCCTGGCTCTAAAAATGCCTCCCTGTTACCTTCACAGGCTAATTAACAAGGCTCTGACAGCACGTACCTCTTTGCTACCTGTGTCATCTGCCAAAAATCAGGATCCAGAATGCATTCACTTTTACACAGAAACATGCATTTATACTCACTTTTTTTTCTTTTATTTTTTAGGGGCGACAGGAGAGAGATTTGGATGCGCACCAGGAAGCGCCGTGAGGTCACGGGGTTGATCGTTAACCAGGCACAAATATTGACAGAGGAGAGACAACCTTCTGGATTCCCTGAAGCCCACCCGCAATCCAAAATCCAAAGAAAATTCCACGTTTCTGCACGTGTGTGTATGGGAATAAAAGATCATTAAAAGCATCCCCAGCAATGAGAGTCACCTCTTTGGAGCAACCTCCTTTGGAATTTGATACTTTTGAGAGGAGATTCCTGGAGCCCCCGTTTTCTTTCAGTTGGTAAGATAAGTGACCTGGAAAATACACAAAGCTGCTCTGCAAACATCTTTTGAAACATGCAAAGCTGTGCAGGTGGATCCACAGCAGCCACCTGCAGACACGCAAACACTGCCTGCTAACAACCAAAGCTGTTCACTGACATCAGGAGTTCTGCCCTTGGTCAGAGCCCAGCTTTACTGGCTTTGAACACAGCACCATTTTGTTCTTGTAATTCAATGTGTAGCAATGCAAGGCTTCTCAGAGGCACTTATTCATGGTTCAGGTCTTGTCTGGAAGGCTGCCGCTCAAAGAAGTGCAATTCTTTAACATCTGTCAGTCCCTAAATTCATTCCAAATTAAAAAAGGAGAGGGGGAAACAAAGAAAAAGAAGGAGTGAGGCAGAGACTGGTGGCTCAGGTACTCTTTGGTTTCAGCTTACCTCCAACACAAAGACCTTGTTTGTTGTTTCTTGTATGTGTGGATCAACTTCTCCACTCGCTTTGTAACTGTGAGCAGCTCATAAGTCAACTAGACCAAGTCTACAGGCCTAACAATTCAATTCAATTCTAATACAATTGGGTTGTTCTTTCATTTAAGAATCTCATCACAAAAACAAACTGATTCAAACAGGGCTCCAAATCCCAAAGGAGATACTGGAAGCCTGCATCCACTACAGCACAGTTGGTTTCCCCTTTTCTCTGCAAGACCAACTACACTGAGCAGGCTCATGTGCCAAGATTAAAACCAAGCAGGAACTGTGATTGTATTCAACTTCATTTAGACTATTCCAACTTCCCTATTTTGTTTACTGGCATACCAACAGAAGGATTGATGGGGATGGAAACACATATAAAGCTACCAGTAAGTAAAGGGAACAGTAATTCAGCTTGCAGCTGAATAGAAATGAACAAAAGAGTTTGTTCAGCTTGCTAATTAGACGAGATCTACAGACATGGCAATAAACAGAGCATGCAAGAATTTGCAATTAAACCTCTTTCCTTAAGTCACAGCAGAGTTCCCACTGACTTTCAAGGAACTCTGGGTGGCTACAATCAGTCACTGTGTTTGCAAGGAACAGAAAATACAGAGGAGATCTACTGAGCTGCTGCATCAGCTTGACCTGCAAGCTGGATTCAAATGTCAAATGTTAAAATGATTTGAGGCAGTTATGAAGGAAGTTGAGGAAGTTATGAAAACTGTGTTTTGTTGAAAGACAAATTACACAAACACAAAGCAAACCACCACAGTTATTACGGCTGATGTGTTAGAACTGAAATGACAGAACTGTATGATGAAGTGTCCAACATTTTTTTCTCGACAGACCTCCCTGTCATTCCCCCCAACGCCCACTGGGTTCAGACATTTTACACCTAGCAGGCAGGTCTGTTGGACCACAGGCCATTCTTATTACAATACTGTGCAGCCTCTCACTCTAATGGAGTACTATCTCTTGCCTCTAAGGCCTAAGCAGGACCATGCTATGTATAAACAACAGAACTTGGAGAAAGTACCACATGAGGTTAACAGATACTCAGCATTTAATATTGTAGATGTGACAGTACATTACACCTCGTACCATCACTAGCACAGCACACAGCCGCAGTATTCCAGGCTCGAAGCATCAGAATCAACCCTTCCAAGAACCTGACATCTTATTTATGTGGTGCTGGATCCATTCCAGGTATTGACTAACTTTGGTGTACACTCCAAACTTCTCTTTTTTTCCACAGCCTTCTCCCCAGCTCACCAGTCCTACCAGAAACCAAGTATCCTTATATTTAGTGGCCATAGGTCCTCCGCTGTCCCCACTGCAGGAATCCTTCCTGTCTCCTAAACTCCCAGCACACAGCATGTTGTCAGAGATGGTGTTTGTCATCACTTGGGCACACTCGTTCTTGGGAACAATGGGGATTTCGATGTAGCTGAGGAGAGCGGAGTAATTCCTCATTTCATCGTTCGTGCTGCCCCAACCGGTCACCAGCATCTGCCTGCCCTTCGTTGTCAGCTCATGCTCTGCCAGGTCCCGTGTGGGAAGGCAGATGGGCAGGGCATATTTGTTATACATGACGGGCTCTGCCAAGTGCAGCATGGCGATGTCGTTGTCGGAGGTCAGCTTGGTGTAATTCTCATGGCGCACGTATTTGTCGACGCGAATGGTTTGCTCACTGGCCTCGATACGGAGACGGTGGTATTTACCTGCAGGAGCAAAGAGAGAGATGAGAGCTGCTCCCGGACCCCCCGATTTGTCAGAACGAAGGGAGCCTTCCTCACTTCCATCACCAAAGCAACTGGATTATATCAAAGGTTAAAAGCGTTCTACTTGAGAGACAAAGTGCAAACTTTCCAGATCTGCCCACGCCATGAATGCGTGCTGTACTGAGTTAATGCCCTACAGCTGTGATCAGCTGAGAAGCTGAAACTACCTCTATATTGCCCTGCTGTGTTCGTATTACAGCACACCTGTGTAACTCGGGAGATCTTCATGGGAAGGAACCCAGCTGTCCGGGAGCCAGCACAGCCAGCACGCAGCAAAGGAAGACACTGACATCATACATGAGATTTGTGCTGTATAACCAGCATCTGAATGTCTGAATTTCAGGTTCTGAAGGATAAATGTGACTAACTGATAACACCACCCCTTTCTAAAATTGTGCACCTGTATCTTAAGGATTCTTCGACCACTTAAGACTCCTCTATTTTTATTTATGCTGCGTGATCGCGGCCACTTCATGGGGCGAGCAGTTGTGCAAAAATAAGCTGGAAACTAAGCTGAAAGAGGCCAGAAAGGGAAGAACAATTCATTTATGATGTGTGATACAATGGAGAAGAAAGATATCTGATAGGATATCAGGAAATAGCCACAAAAAAAGTTGCATTTCTGTGCTATTTAAGCTTAACTTCAATGTCTATTTCCATATGTACATGATAAAAATACTCCTCCCTTGGGAATCCATTCAATCTGCAAACTCAAGAGTGCTTTCCATCTCAGTCCCTCTATGGGTGAGCTGGAAGTTGCTCTTTATCATCACCTTTCCAAATTCAGGCTTCACCACACCATCCTTCCTGTTTGCCCCGTTCCAATTCACTTTTCAGTTCCCTCAGTCCTACTTGGATCCTTCCAAACAAAACCTTTAAAGTTCCTCTGACTTTGCACTACCAAGGTCACTTGCCATGTCTGAGCCTGTCAGCGGGGTACTGCTGCTGCTGGTGTTTCTTGTCTGTTTTTCTTTTTTCTGTAACACTGTGTTTCCAAGAATGGGGACTTTGAATCTTTCCAGCTTTGAATCTCGGACTTCTAGACTCCTTATTTCTGATCCTCTCCTCTTGTCCCTTTGCAGACAGCTAGTGGCCATTTAATATGTGGCCTCAGTAGGCAGTTCAGACTGCTCACACCCCTCTAGACATCACCTAGAGAACTTATCACCGAGCCATCACTCACAAAACAAGTGTTTTTCTTCCACCTTGACTCCTCTTTGTGGTAGCAGCACCCTGGGAGCACATCTTGCTCTGTTCTCCCACTCTGCAGCTGCTGTGACAAAGGGCCGACTGGCAGGCATCCAAGGGTGAGGGGCAGGGTTCTGTTCTTCACACATACAACTCTGCTTTACATGCAGGAACAAGCGCCACAGGAAGGTTTGGGATGTTCTCAGATCCATCTTCCAAATATCTCCTCTGAGATCTAACTTTCCCCTTCAGACATGAACAAATCCAGCTACCAGTCCGCTCTCCGAGATCATGAGTGCAAACCCAGATGTGAGCCTTCCCTCCATTTTGTTCTTACGGTTGGTGAACAGAAGGTGCAACAGGACAAGGCCAGAAGACCGATGGGCTGGAGGAGGTCAAGTACCACCTCTGCAGTCCCAGTACAGACACCCTCATTACTGCTCCAGAGCTCACATCTGCACCTGCAGACGTGGCAATGTCTCCACTCAAACTGTTCCACGTATCTCAAGGTTGTAATGACAGATATCTCCAGGTATAGAAAATGTGCATCCTTTGATGAGAACTGCTTTCCCAGCTGCAGCAAAGGGCCACAAAGACGCATCTAAAAGGACAACCATGTGATGCTCAGGTGGGTCTCACAGTTCCTTTCTGCTCGACCAGGAGCATAACTTAATTCTCTCTTCAATATTAGTGAAGACTCAAGATGTTCTGCACATCCACCCTCTCTCCACTGCCTCCTGCACCACAGCAAACCACACTTATGTGGTTTCCATCTCACCACAGTAAGATTCCTCCAATTTAATGGGAGGGCTCCTCTCACATATGCCATAACTCAGTTCATAGCCACACACTTGTTTTTTCCTCTATTGATGAGGAAGGTCTTTCAAGGTTGCTGGGAGAGTGGGATAAATTTGAGCCCTTATTGCTGATTATCCTTGCACCGCAAATTAGTCTGTATACTCTAAATTTAAAAACCCTAAAACCCTAAATTTATGTGTGAGATGTTTCTTGAATTTCATTTATGCAAAAAAAAAATCAATCTCTCAAACCATGGCTTTCAAGCACTGACACTCCTGTGGAAAATCACTTATGCTCCATCTTTGTATCTGATTAGCATGCGACTTTCTGGACAGTGTTTCTTTGCCATCCCAGCTGAAAGCTTGTCACACTGCACAGATGCCTGCCAGGACCTGCAGTATGAGGCCAAGTTGGAGTGATTTCATTGAAACCTCAATACTTTCCCTAGTTAAAGGGCAGACGTGGCACTTAAGGACACGGTGCGGTGCCCGTGGTGGTGATGGGTTGACAGTTGGATTAAATGATCTTGGAGGTCTTTTACAGCCCTTAATTGTTCTGATTTTCCCACTAATGAATTCCCTACACGTAACATCAAAGCTACATCTAGCACTCCCAAGCTGGTTGGAACTAAATGAGCTTCAAGGTCCCTTCCAACCCAAATCAGTCTAAGATTCTATGATTCAAACACCACATCTGATGACTGCTTTTCCATAAAGCATTCCAAGGCTCTTTACCAAGTTACAGGCTTTTGCTTCTTGGGAGTCACTATAACTGAATATATGTATGTTAAGCAAGAAAATAACTTTTAGAAACAAAGTGCTTGGAGATGTGTAGTCCGTATGCAAATTCCAAAGCTAGACATTCACTTCTATTTTGACGTCTCTCTGTGGAAGAAGTGGATATTCTAGCATTAAAATGACCCAAGGATATATCACATGTTTCTCCATCCATCCTGTGTGTTGAACAAGGAATGACTGACATAAACACACCCATCCATATGTGTCCTGGTGTCTCAGGTCTCAAATACGTGCACATCCATGCACACAGACAGCACATTTCCAAGGTTTTCCACAATTACTGGGAACAACCCATCTCTTCACTAAAGGACAAAGGAAGCAGTAAAGCTGTCATGTCTCCAATATCAACAGCGGTACAAAGAAAACAGTAATAAAAACAAATCTACTTAAATGTGAATGGAACTCTGATTACTTTTGTCTGCTAATTGAGAAGTGGTACCGCATTCAGAACAGATCTTTTCATGCTTAAGAGTAGCAGTGCCAGCAAGGCAGTGCTGTAGTTCTGCAACACCTTCCTCCTTTTTTACTGTGACTATCTCAAGTAAAGCTGTTTAAATGCATCAAAAGGTAGGAAGAGGCATTGTGACATTCTCCTCCCCAGCTCAAGGCTTTACATTTTTTTTTTGTCAGGGGAAGTTTTTTCCCTCCCAGTATCAGGACAGTCTTGAATATTTCATCAACAGAAAAGCACAAGCAGAAGAGATTTCTCAAAAGTGGCTTCTACGTCTTTCTACTACACAGACAATCGGCAGTGTTCTCAAGACACCAGCTCACTTCCCAGTGGCTCAATTGAAATCACTTTTGCTAATCCTTTTCGATCTGTGCTGAGGTGCATGCTAAGTACTTCCTAGACAACCCACCTCTCCATCCAGAGGGACTTTTGCCTTTATAACCCACTGGTCTTTTCTCCCGTGGTGATGTAAGCTGGGAATTTTCAAAGAGGCGCTTGAAAAAAAAAGGGGGGGGGGCTGGATTTTTTCCATACCAAGTCTTACTTTGAGAGTCTCTCCTGCCTCAACGCAGTGTGCAGCTGTTAGGACCCAAGACGGATGGATGAGAACACCTCCACACAGAAATTTCCCTTTCAGATTTTGCAGCATAACCTGAAACAAAGAAACCCTGAGGTGTGACACTGCAGGAAGGCTCACAAGATACAGTATGCATTTTTCTTTGTGGTTGAAATATGCACACACTCATCAAACACCAAAGCAAATCGTGCTCACTGAAGCCCAAGCTCTACAAAAGTACTAAGGTTCCTGTAGAACATCTACAAAAAAAAATATTCTTCCCAAATAAGGGCTGGCTTCAGCCAAATCAGCAAAGGACAATGCTGGTCACTGCAAGGAAAGGCTATGCTACTTCAAAAGGGCACATGACCACAATTTCATCTCAGGCTCCAACTCTCCTACAATGGCATAAAGGGGCCTTCAGTATCAGAGACAGGCAGGCCCTGATGACAAACATCCACCGCTTCCATGACACGCTCTGTGAGGTCTCCTCTTTCTCTGTGGCATCTCAGCCTGCTCTGTAAAGCTATCATGTATTGGGCTGATTAAACCCGATAACTTGAATTTATGACAGACAAGGCTTATAGGAAAAGATTTCTGCAGAAAAAGGGGAGAAGATTACCTCCAGCTCCCACAATAATGCTGGTACAATAGCTGGAGAGAGCACCAGGCAGCATGAGATGATTAATGGCATTCCCTAGCATGAAGCAACAGAGCAGTAAATGCCACTATCCTCCTCTCAACATTGCTGGCAAAGTAAAAAAAATCTTGTAAACAATGACAAGGCCAACAGTTCTAACAGATATTTCTCCCTGTTACACCAAATTTTGGGCTACTTTTGAAGGAGCTGAGCAAAGCAAATCTCAGCTTGATGTGATGCCAGAATTATTAACAGAAGAGTGTTGCTGGAGCAGGCAGAGAAAGACTCTTTCTTTACTCCTTACCTGCCAAGGGCTAAAACCCCTTCCTCCTGAATTTCCCCCAATAAGCCGAATATTGAATTCTGCTTTGCCTTCAACGTAGTCCATTTTCACTCGTCCACAGGGGAACTCCACTAGAGAAAATGCAGAGAAATTAACTGGCACAGAGCAGCTCACCCAACAGAACATCTCTCAAGGCACCCCCTCTGTCTCTAATCTAGGCAGTACTACACACTGTCTTCAGGAACTCCTCAATGCTTGTAGAGGAGGTAGTTTCCTGTTTCCCCTGTGAATCTCCATGAGGCAAACACAGGCACAAGTCAGGCTCTCAGTGGCCACAAAGTGGGTATGGATTTGGGAAATACAGGCATGGAATTACCCTCACAAAATGGACGATTAGTACAAAGTGCACTGCAAGCATATTTTCCTTAAAAGCCTCTTATTTCACGTCCAAATAATTCTCTGTGACATCTCCCACGAACATCCTCCTCTTACCTACAGGTGTGCACATGTTATGGTCGTTCATCAGCTGATAGCCGGACGCACAGCTGCAGTAGCGGCACTGCTTGGCAGGGTCTTCCTTGCAGAAATGCTGACATCCCCCATTATCCACAGAACAGTTACTGTATTTGACCACTGGGAAAAAAGGAACAAGAAGAAAGACTGGACGCGCTGGGGAGCCAAAGAGTCACAGGAGGTGGCAAAATGACATCTCGATTCAAGTGATAAACACCTGACAGCAGATTTGGGGTGAGAGCTGCGGGCTGTTGTGGCAGTAAGGCCCTTCAGACAGCAAACAGACCTTGAATAAGGCAGTGGGGAGATGAAGAACCCAGACTACTGGCAGGCTGGAGAACAAAATTCTCTGTCACTGAGCATGAGCCGATGGTGGAAGGTGGTGATGATACAAGATACAGATGCTCATAATTAAATACATTACTCAGCTTTTCTCCAGGGAAGACATCGTCTCAGTAATGACATTTTCAGTGGATTGTTTTTCCCTCTCTATTGAAAATCCACCAACCAACCAACCAACCAACCAACCAAACTCACCTGTACTGACTGTTTTAAAGTCACTGATCCTTTACAGAACCATTTCCACTGTTTTTGTAAAGCACAGATTTCTCAGATTTCCAAACCTCTCACATGGAAACACAAACTTCAGTAAGCACTGAGGATCCTTCTACTGCATTATGAAGTAACAGAGAAATCACACCAGTAGTGAACGCGAGCATACCTTGCAATGGCAGAACTGTTGATCCCTATATGCAGAGATGCCCATCACAAAGAATGTTTTTTTTATATATATCAGGGATTAAAGACTGCATTACCATAATTGCACTGAGCTCCCTCCCAGCCTTTGTCACAGATGCAGGAATACGATCCAATATTGTCCTTGCAGGCCCCATTGGAACAAGGCTTCTGTGCACACTGATCTCCATCTGGAACATGCAGGTTAGTCCCTGAGCTCAGAGCAAACACCAAAAGAAGCAGATCCCCGATCCCCAAGCACCACACACAGCTTCTGCCTCCACATGGTGAGAACTGTGGGGCTGGCCCAGATAAGGACATTTGTTTGTGCTCTGAATTACAGCTGCAGAAGGAGTTGGAGCGGGCAGAAGGGAAAGAAAGTAAAACCTGAGGCAGACAGGGCGGAGGCAAGTTACTGCAGGAGCAGAGAGCAATGGTGGCACTTCCCTTGGGCCGTGCCAGGCAGGGTCAGAGCAGCAGAGATGGCTCTTGCCCGGTGCCTTAGCTGTGGGGAGGGGACTGAAAATGGGCACAGATGCACGTGAGATTTTTTAAGAGGCTGGTTATGCAATAGGACTGGAAAACGTACTTTGCATGCCCCATTTAACAGAGAATGAAAATACAAACTATTAAGTGACACACGGCAGCAGAACGCAGAGCACCAGCTAATCTTGAAGAAACACAGATGATTAAGAAAGTAATTTACTTACCTACATACTTGTTCCAAAACTCTAGCTGTAGGGAAACAAAGTTTACAGTAAGGCCAGAGGCAGATTTTTCACAAGCAAGGGATTTGAAATGTGCCACAGTCTTGGTCAACCCAGCACAGCACTCTAGTCAGCTAGGTCTCTTCCTTCTTGGCAGCACAGTGCCATACATGGTTAACAGAAGTGTGTCCATCTGAAAATATGAGGCTGGGAGATGTGGGGTGGAGCCAGTGATAGGAGAAATGTTTGCCTGGCACAGATGGGAGACTGGCGACATACAGACTAACAAAAACACAGTGGCAGCAACAATAGGCAGTGGGGTCAAGCAGGGATTGGGATGTAAAGCACAGTATTGAGTCTGGTGGGACACGTGTGAACAGCCAAGTGCCACAGCCCAAACAAGCAGTTTTAACTTGACAGTCGCTGCACCACATTACATTCAGAACCATGCCCCTACCTTCAGAGTCAGGACTGCTGACAGCAACACTTCCTATGCCCCAGGCTTTGACAAACTTTCTACTTTGACAAACAATCTATTGCTTTAGTCTTCTCTTCCTCCAACTTACTGTGGCCTCCTTGGTTTCAAATATCTCACTGGCCTCCTCAAAGTCGCACGTCTCCTCGTGGCACTCACGTTCCAGAGAGCCTGGTTTCACCTCCTCCAGGAAGGAGTTGGCCCTCTTCTGGATTTTCAGGACTTGGTTTGCATCCTTGTAGCTGTAAAATACTAGAAGCGAAAACATGGGCGTAGGAAAGCAGGGAAGAGAGCAGCCTGAAAATTAGCAGCTGGCAGGGAGCAGAAATCATGCTCTCAGTGACTAGAATGGGGTGAAGGCACACTTACTCGAGGTGTGGCACACTGGTGAGGAGCAGGCAGCGAGCAGCACCCCTATAGTGATGAGCTTCCACATGCTGCAGCAGAAGTCCCCTAGGAAGAACAGCCAGGTGTGAAGGGGAGCGTGCAGTGAGCTGGAGGCCAGGTCTGCTCAGGCAGCTCAGGTTTTCCTCACTTCTTTATCACACAGCAGCTCCCTCACAGAGTGCTGTTTCTCTCTGATGTCAGCTCCAACGTGGTTTGTCAGAGCCCCCCAGCCTGCTTCCAGATCCCTCCAACCCGGCAGCAGCTCGCCCACAGCATTCCCTATTGGCCCCAGTAACTCCTCTCGCCATCAGACACTTCTGACAAGTTCTATGCTTAATTAAATTAAGCTGTTCTTTGAAACCCTGAGTGATACGATATCTTTGAGGCACTTACTGCTCTATTCAGTGTGAATCAGCGTGATTTATTCTTCCGCCATGAGCTCTGCTGGAACTTGGGTTAATCCATAACTTCAGCTATTTACTTTTTGGAGTGACATGAAGTGCTTTCCCTTTAGTCATTAAGCAAACAGTGCTCAGGGGGAGCCCGACAGTTTACCTGCATGGAAAAGTGAAACAGTCGTCCTCTCTGCCTTTTCAAATCCATGTTGTGCTTTTTTCCCCCATCAATTTAGGACTCGTGGCATCCAAACTGCAGCTGGGAAGGTGTGTTGTGTGCACTGAAGCTCTGCTGATTTATTCTTCATCCTTGATTCAGCCGCTCAATAAAATTCAGCCGAGATTAATGGCAACAGATGTGTGCTGAAAATACATTTTATAAAGCGCATCTTAAGACAGGGAACACAACAGGAAACTCAAGAAGAAACAACTGGGTTAATGCCTGTTCTACCTAGCACACAAATAATATTTGCACCTGAGGTAACTGTGTAGAAATAGTGCTTTACTACTGCATAACTTGCACGCTTTGAACACATTTCTGTGTGCAAGACTTGTGGCTGTTTGGAATTCAGGACAAGCACACCAGCTGTCCGCATAAAACATTCAGGAGTGATGTGTCAGATGCTAAGAACCTTTCTGTTGTTTCGTTTTTATCTTACACTGGTATTCAGAACAGATGCAGGTCCTGAGCAGCTCTGGCAGCCTGCTCACACAGGACAAGAGGCTGAATGCCTCCCATCTGCTCCTCTCCTGTGCAGACACTACGACTCAGTGCCCGAAGGGTCACTGTAAGCCAGCTCATGCTGGAGTTCTCCAGAGAGAAGTTGCTAGACAATTATGGGCTATTTTAAACGCTCATTTCCATTACTTCCTCATTCTGTGCACATCAGAAACACCCCAGTTTGCCCACGGCCAGTGGTGGGGCACAGCTGTTCATCCCCAACAGCTCACACAAAACAGACAAATGAGGAATGTACCTCATGGCCCTGAAGGTGCTCTTACAGGTAAGGAAGGGCAGGGTTGCTTTGGAACCTGCTTGCTTCCATGCTGCCCAGCCAGGGGGAGCAGAAACAGAACAAATGTCAGCAATCCCAACCCCAAACACGTAGACCAAGAAGAGAAAAAAGCGGGGGAAAATATTTTAAAATACAAATCTTACTGGCACTTCTAGAGCACACAAACCCATTGCCAACCTTCCCGAGCTCCATCTGATGGCTGTGATTAAACCAAGGGGCCAGCAGCACTCAGCAGCAGGCCAGACAGCACAGCAAGGACACCTCAGCGGGGCCAACAGCTTCCTCCTCTTTGGAATGACCAAGAGGACCAGAATGAGCAACTTGCATCAGAGGAGCGACCACCCTTCTGTCTCTCTGCTTTCTTTGCATGTTTCTATGATGCTCAGTGCAGAGCTGCACACTCCACTGCGCAGGTGAGAGCAAAGGCAGTCGTTTTATTTCTCTCGTTATTCCTAAGATGAGATAGCTGACATTTTAATGATGAATTTTACCATTTTCATCTTGGAACAGTGTACAGCATCCCTATGACCTTTTTTATAATGCTCCTCTCACCTTCAAACAAGACTCTTTTCAAACAAAATAATTCCTTCCCTTTAACTAGCAAGTGCAAAGGCCTTTTTCACAGAGGAAATGCAATCATAAACTACTTTCCATCTGCTTTCAAAACTATCATGGAACTCTATGACCGCCCTCTCAGATCAAAAGCAATCTGCTGACAGTCTGTTGGCAGCACCTTACAAACACATCAATCCATACAGATTGAAGGCAGTGCTCACCGCAGTGTGATACACGGACTGCCCACCCAAACACCCCCAAATCCTTTAGTTCCAAGTGTACAGGCAGCATTTTATGGCAGTGCAGCTCCATACTTCATGAGAACTCGATTTCTGCCAGGTCTTTGCGATTGTTTTCTCACCCGTTACTGGGCGCGTTGCAATGAACTGAAAGCAGAGCTGCCTGAGCAGAGCATCAGCCCATCTCCTGCTGCACAACAGCAGTGTGGTCACAGCATACAGATCTGGTGCCTACAAGCACGTGGGCATCCCCACTGCTCACTCCTGAAAGCACAAAAGGGGACAGAATAACCAGCATTCAGACACAGGGCTTTATCTCAGCGCACCTTCCCCTCCTGGTTTGGTTTTGCAGACAGCTGAGCAGCAGCAGAACCACCATTCAAACCCCTCTTCTTTTGCTCACTGCAGAGAGAGCCAACAACAAATACCTGCACGATGTTTTCTACCTCGCAGCAGTTAAACCAACACAAAAGTGATCAGCAATAAGGAGCGTTTACCATTTCACTCCTCTCCAGGGAACAGCTCTGCGTTCCCAATGCAATTCAGGATGAAGCCATTTGTCACAGCACAGACGTTTATTAGCTGCTCCCACCAGGTGGGCACCACAGCCTTCTCACACAACGAAATCAGTAACAGAATCTTTACTGGAAGCTCAGAAACATTTTTACTTTATATACAAGAAAAACTTATTTACAACAACCAACAGCAGACTACGTACAAAAAAAATAATAATAATAATACAAGAGACATTTCCGTGATAATCACTGTATAAATTAACACAATAAATAGGAGGGAAGCAGGTCCCATTCTTAAGGCACAAAACCTTCTTCCCAAGACTGTACAGGGATTCATGTGCTTCCCTATGCTTCCGACAGGATCACAGAACGGCAGGGAGACCCCTGAGGAACAGCAGTTGCTGGATGACGACACAGACATGCAGTCATTGCTGACAGGTGTAGAAAAACATCCGTTTCCATCCTTTCCTTTTTACAGTACGCGCAGCTTAAGATACAAAATGTTTTGTAAACAGTCTTTTTCAATCACAGAGACGGTATGCACAAATGGAAACACGACTAAAGCAATGAACGGAGCTCTCCATACAGCGTGGCACGGAATGATTCCAAGGTGCTCCCAGCAGGGAAAGATCCCACCAGATGACCTGGAAGACAGCATCAGCACTAACAGCCCTCGGCAGGGTCAGAGCAGGAGCTGGTCCATGAGCTGAGCCTCCCTCTGTGCCCTCTGCAACCCCAGTGAGCCACACCATCATAGCACGGGGTTATGCCAAATCCCCAGAATTTGTCACAGAGGGTGAATTTCTGGGGCCAGAACGTGAGATAATGGGCTGAAAGCTCTTCCCAGCACAGGGCTGTATGCCCAGCTTGTTGTGGGCACTGCTCAGCTCCTTCCCACTCACTGCCAGCCGTGAGGGCTGATAACCAGCAGGTGGCACAAGGCTTGCACAACACTAGCATTTCTTAGAGACTAAACAGAGATGTGGCATGTGCAGTTCTAGCTTCTCTCAAGCTGGTGTTTTACCTGAGACTGCAAGAGAGTCTCTTTTTGGTGAAGCAGATTTTTTTTACTGCCTGTATTTCCTGAGTTTCTCTCCTACAACAGAAATGATGGGACAGCAGAAGAGGAACTCGGATGAACGTGGCCAGAATCCAGCCCGGCTCCCTGCTTTGCAGATAAGCTCTCACTGATGTTTGACACATTGTCCTCATCTGCCCACATCTCCACAGCAGAAATCAGCACTATTCTCAGTGAGACACAGAGAGCTACAACCCTTCTGTTAGGCAGAAACCTTAATATTTAAAGGCACTCAGGTTGAATATAGATCCCATTTTCTAGCTATTAAAAGAAGGTGGAATCCCCTCCTTGCCCTCAGTAACAGGCAGGGACAGACTAGCTATGAATGCTCTGATAAAAGGTGCACCTGCACAAAAAGCATTTGAACCTATCTACAACAGACTATAAATGTAAAAGAAAGGAAGATTCATCTCTGCAGGAATCATCACCAGGGCGGATGGCAGGATGCCTCTTCAGGCACAGCACTAAGTAAGGAACACGCCTGTATGTAAAGCTCTCTGCATTCCCTTGTTACTCTCAGCAGGGAGAGTAGAGAGGAGCCCTATCTGTTAAGAACATAACCCCAGGAAAGACGGAAGGCGAGTCTATACTGTTTATGGACTTTAAATATGAGCTTCCTTGGAGAAACTCCACAGCTCCATCGCCACCCAAAGGAGCAAACACAGACCTCAGCTCCAGAGCCAAGACCTGCCTTGTGCCCCCTGCCATGCACACTGCCAAGTGACAGAGCTTTGTACTGATAAGGAAGAAGTATGGCCAGTGAAGCAACTGCTGATGTACAGATAGGAAGAACAGTTAGGGAAAAGCTGAGCCTATTCCTTTCTTGGTCCCCATGGTATTTACACCAGAATTTTGACTAGCTTGTTCAAGAATGCTTAGTCTTCCAACTTCTCATGAGCAAACCCTGCCAACTCACCAGGCTGAGAGAGATGTGGGTGAATTAGTTAAAAAAAGATAGGGAGAGTAAGAACTACCCTTGGTGACATCCTAAAGGTTGCAATGGAGTTTGCCCAGCATGAAATCAGCCTGCAACCTTTTGAAACAGACAAGTCTTGACATAGAATAACTTGACTGACTGCTGTCAGACTACACAGCTGATGTAAAGTTGACAAAATAAATCCCCAGCAATAATAATGGAAATAGATGTCCTCAGGAAATTTTTTTTTTGCCACTGTGAATGTGAACATTTTACTGTCTGCAGCCAAAAGCAGACAAGTGCTGCACTGTAATAATTTAGAAAAAAAAAAAACCTACATACAAAATTACAAAGCAATTGAAAATTCCTGCTGTCTCTCCACCTTTATAGCACTGAATGTTCCCAAATTTGCTCTGCAGTGATAAACATGGCAATACAATTATGCATGCTGGTCTCTGGGCTGTACGTCACCCAATTGGGGTCTGGCAGTACAGAGGAGTTTGAAGGCCATCTAGGAACTCTGATTTAGAGGCACTGATTTCTCCATACTCCACTGTTGGTGATACCAAAGGCTATGTACCAGCATATTCCAGTTTTCATTACAATGCTTTTCTGCTCTGCTCTATAACAATCACCTTTCTCTCAAAGCTCTGGCATGAGCCCTGATGTTTGATAGCATGGTTGCTCCCATAGGGGTACAACCCAGGAGGACTGAGCCACCCTAATCTTTTGGTATCCAACTTGGAGTGAAGGAGCAAGGCAGCAAGAGAAAGAAGCAAGGTTCTAGCAGCTTTTCCCCCAGGACAGGTGGAAAAATGCCCATACTACAGATAGATTGTATCTTCTGCAACTACAAGTAGAAGTAAAGCAAGAGCTTTGCTGTCTGCAGCCATCACAGTGGCACCAAATGGACAGCACGACACTCCTGATGCCAGTCATGCTGTTCCCCAAATTGAAGTGGAGCAATTTGTTCCACATCTCACTTCATTCCATTACACTTCTTGCATGGCCCAACAGCTACACGGCGTTCTTCTCCCTTTAATCTGTCTCCTGAAGATGAATGCAGACAGAGCTGATTTCTTGTAATCTTTCAGCTCCTGAGAACTGTCTTTTCTTAGCATCAGTAACTTCCAAACGCTTGTTTGTGATGCCTGAAAACCTCAATGTTGTACCATTTGACTGGCTGAGAGCAGAGAGCCAGGCCCAGCAGCAGACCACACACTGGTGCAGCTGCTCTAACCATGTGCATTGTTAGTTGCGAGGGATATCTGAGTGAGGATCACTGGGTATTCATCAGCAAGGAGAGGTCTGTACTGGCTTGGAATTTCTGACACAAATCACATGCAACTACAGGTGTGTTAAAAAGGGATCAGTAAGACAAGGACAAGGCTTTGTTCCACTTAAATGTTCTAAGCTACAGATATGACACACAGATGAGCAGGCAAGTTTTCAGTTCAAAAAGACTGTCAGATGCTTCTGAACTAAGACTGGCCAATGTATCTTTTGCCCTGAATAATTGTACTGTGATGAAATTATCCAGTAAAGGTAGCTGTGTTGCAATTCTCAGGAGTCCTGCACTGTCACTGGAACCAGAACTTCCCACACTGGGGGACACAGTTCTTCAAACTGAAAGCAAGTTCTCTCCCAGGAGGCTCTGCTCGAATGCAGGTAAGGTGCCTCTTGATTGGACGCAGCTGTACCCCACAGGAAAGAAAGGTAGCACCATGCTTGGTTGATATGAGCTCTGAACAGTTGCAATTTGGCTGTTCAGTGGAGACAGTTGTGAGCACATCTGCTCTGTGAGGTGACTGCTGTGCAGTTAGGGGGAATGGTAGACACAGGCTGTGAAAACAGAGGCTAAACCTCGCTGGCAGGAGTACTCCGGCTCAGCTCCTTGATCCCATGCAGTATCCTCTTCATGTGACCCACTTTGGTCACACCCAGGTCCTGAAAGACAAGAGAAAAGCTTACCTGTGGAGAAAGGAGGGAAAGATACCAGGGCACCAAGCAGCAGTTACAAACCAGTCAGCCAGGTACAGAGAGGAGGAAATCAACCAGAAAGGTTACAAACCTGATGGTTGCACACAGAACCTCAAACCACGTTTCAAAAAGCTATCAGAGCACAACAGGGTAATGAGCAGAGCAGGCACAGAACAACAGAGGGAAACAACCACAGACCATTAGCCAGAAATGCAAATTGCTCTGTTAAAAGCCGAAGCATGAGAAAAGGAAGCACACACACATCTCAAGGACCTAAGCTGGTAGCCAAATGCATGCAGGAAGAACCAATGGATGAATGGTCACACCAAAAAATGTGTGAACACTTGGGCACTACACAACAAAGCACACGCTGTAGCTGGATGGCATGCAGAGGGATCAGCTACACAAATTAGAGCAAAACCTGGAACACAAAGTTGGTCAAAAGCACAAACGAAGATCTAAAGGTCACTCAACTAATGCCATGCACTGCTTTTGGTCAAAATATATTTCTGCCATATGCAAGTCACTAGAGTGATGACAAAATTATTTCATACATGCAAAGAACCACCACTTCCAATTTTCCTGTGAGGTCAAAGCGTATCTCAATGAGAAGAAAAACTGTGCAATATCCTTACTAAGTACTATTTCTAGGAGGTTCTCTCCATCTAGCAGTATTCTTCTTTTAAGGAAGTGCAATGACCTATCTGTCCAGTGACTAGAACACAAGACCCAAGTCTCCCCAACCAAAACGTACTCTGCAAAGATGGTTCAGCAGCTGAGAAGTTGAAAACTTAAAACTCTCAAGAATGCTTTTTGCAATCTGTGTGCTGGACTGTTTTCCATCTCCAGTAAGCTGTGGAGAGTTACACAGCTGGTCTCTCAGCTAGCCCTCCTACCCCTCTGCTATTCAATATCAGATGATCCGAAACGGCAAGAAAATAAAACAAGGCTGCAATGAACCCATTCACCTTGCCAGGACACATGGAGTAACCAGTGGGCAGACCGTTTCCAAGCACATTCAGCACAGAAGGTCATGCAGATGGAGCTGGCTATTTCTGATGAGCCTATCATGAAAGTACCTTGAGGTCCCTCCGTTCGAGGTGCAGGAGCTCAGAGCCCCGGACGTCATGCCGGATGAAGATATCCTTATACTCACAAAGACTGAGATGCTCAAGCCAAGCCGCAACCTCCTCCGTTCCCCAGAGGTGAACTGTTAGAGATGGAAAAGCAGGAGTGCATTGAGTACCCAGAATCCCAGAAGAAAGTGAGAAGTGAGGACACCATCAGCACTCAGTGCCAGAGGACAGCAAGCAGTACACCACAGCCTCAGAACAAAGAGAGGGAAAGAATCTGTAAGCAAAACCTACAGCCTCAAACATAGGAGGTAGGGTAGAGTAAGATCAGAGTTCTTCTCTTAAGTAGAGGCTACAGGTGCAGTAAAGCCAGGACAAGGTACATGTTTGTTTTGATATAGCACTGAATATCCTTTTTTTCTTCTTCTTCTTTTTTTTTTTTTTAATTTACCCCCATGCTTAAGAGTAAATTCATCCATATCCCTTTACTTACAAAATGGTCATAAAATAATATCAAGAATCAAGCATGGGTTAGCTTGCTATTATGTACTGCTTCTATGTATGAACGTTTGTGCTCAGTAAACAAAACAGCAACCCCACTACCTAAAGTGTGAGGAAAAGCTTGGTATTCCACCTTCTTGCACAGCCTCTAAATGAGAGAAGAAAAATGTTCCCAGGTTCTGAGAGGCAATGAATGAGCACCAGCATGCTAGGCAGGAAACTGTACAATTCCATGACAGAGGAAAGGACCCAGGAAACCACAGAACAGATAGTACTTCTGAATTTTAGGAGGAGGTCTTCATAAGTAGCATATAAACCAAAAATCAAGTAGCCCAATTGGGGAGAAAGTGTTCTGATTGACATTTTGTTGATTCATGGCCAGCATTCACCTACTGACCAGTAGGATTAAAGGTCAGGGTGCACCTGGTGATGCTGATTCCCAGCCATTCAGACATGAAACCTGATTAAAATCTTGAAAGTGAGTCACTCAGAAAAACATCATTAACCATATCACAGAGAATCAGTAGGGAAAAGACTGGAGTTATGCGGACTTGGGCCCCACAGTCGTTTTGATACCTAAAATGCCAAAATCTTCAAATTCAAATCTTCACTAAGCTCCTTAAAAAATATCCCAGAAAATGGAACCTCCTGTTTCAGCTCAGAAATATCTGCTTAGTACTGAGGGACCATGACTCAGAACACAGCAATAAACTACTTGGCCATGTCAGAAAGATTCCACTCCAAGAAAAGGCAGAAGCAAGTGAAATGGAAGAGAGAGAAAACACGAGAAGAAACAGAGAGAGAACGTAGTGTTGTGACCACAGTGGTATGACAAAGAGAGAGACAACGCATGAGCAGACTTGGTACCCGGCAATCCCATGCTACTATGTGTTTCCTTATTTTTGTTGTTCTTCTCTTTTTTAAACTTGGTCACCAGCCGGAATTTGCCACTGCGGCTGCGTTTAGAATAATCCAGCATCTGATTCTATAGAAACAGAGAGAGAATGAGGAAAACATACATAAGATCACTGGAACAGACCAAAAACAAGAACTGTCAAACTTAGGTCAATGAACTTGCAAAAGAGAAAAAAAATTCTAAACTCATTCTGACTAAGACATGGAAGGAAACAGAGAATGCTGATCTCAAGTCAGTCAAGGAATGCTAGCAGGAAATTACTTTCTTTAGTCTTAGGGAGTCAACTTTCCTTCTCAATAATTTTTCTCACAACAGTCATTTATTCACAGAAAGTCAAACACAACCAAGTAGTGAGAAACAGCTAAGAAAATAGAGCTGTGGTCCTCCTCACCTCCTCATCACAGGGCTCCATGAGCTGCCACAGCCAAGGGATGTATGCCAGTTTCCTCAACTGGAGGTCCATGTCTGCCAGGGCTGCTTGGAGCTGCTCCTTTTGGGGAGGATCTAATTGCTGGATCAGAAAAAGAAGCAAAGTAGAGTTAAAAGCCATACAGTGGAACATACAGTCATGTCCTTGCCTTGAAATTCCTAGCTGACAGAACAGTTCCTCGTTTTAGAAGGATACTCACAGCAGCCAACCCACTCAGACACTGCCAAGTTAATAATTTGCATCTTTTCTAAGCTCCAAACTGAGCAAACTAGCCTGACTGCTCATCATATCTATCCAGCAACACCATTCCAATTCCTGTATGACATTTTAATTTACTTGTTACAAAGATGACCACGACCAATACAATGCTGTTGTCAAGGCCACGGTAGGAGAGGAGAGGAAGTGAGAGGCTGCTTTACTCCTGTTCTGTGCTTCTTACCAGTGCCATCTTGCCTGCCAGCAGTAGTTCAGTCTCATTATGCAGGGCTTTGACATTATTCACCATCTCTACAACAAGGCTGCAGTTCAGACCCTATAGGAAACAATTCACATGCAAATTAAGCCTGGAAATGTAGAGGTTTGAGCAGTCAAAAGGAAGAAGTCTTAGAGGAGCAAGGCCTACTTTTGGTCAATCAGAAATGGATACCAAGTCCTACAGAACAAGAACCAGAAGAAAGGTGCCAAGGGAGTGAAGTACCTCTGTAGACTTGGATTTTGCGTAGACTTTGTCCATAGACTTGGAGCTGGCATTGACAGCATGGGCAAGCTCCTGTTCCATGTCCTGGTAGGACTGGGCTATTTCCCGAATGCTAGAGAAAGAAATACAGATTGCATCAGCATATGCTCAAAGCAAGAGATCTTTTCTGACTGGGTATCTCCTTTAATACACATCAGACTGATGGGTACAGAGAGGCAAAGTCTTCTCTGGCAAAGCAGGGCTGTTCTCCCCTCTATTTTTTAGGTGAGCATGCATAAGCAAAGCAAGGCAGATTTCACATGCACAACTCCAGACCCATTCAATTCTGTGCATGAGTTGAAATCAGTTTGAAATGCAACCAAGATATTTTAATGTGACTGCAGTGACTTAAAAGGCAGTTGTGCACACAGCAGTTTAATTGACATTTCCTCGGTATGACTCTGGGCATTTTCCCTCAAAAGAGGGAAAAGACCAAGGGGCAGAATATCTGAGAAATAGATGAGTACAAAGTGACATCTTCCTGATGCTGGGCATTAGAGCTAAACAAAACCAACTTGCCACGGGAGCTCCTAGAGAGGACTGTTTCTCTTCTGATGTCACTGACAATCAAAGCCATTGGGTTGTTCAAAATTCAGTGATCCCTTTTTGCTCATAAAGGTACTTTATTTTATTCAGAGTAACTTAAAGTCTATTCAACTTCAGTCCTCATCTAGCTGGGATAGCGCATAATGAAAATGCAACTCCCAGCAATAGGATTAGCATGGTAGAAGATAAAAGTGAACAGAAATGTAGGACAAGAACATTAGGCACCAGAGAACAGCTTTATTCACCAAAAGCAAATTGAGCCTCACCTGTGGATCAAAGCACCTGCAGTTTGACCAAACTGGTTGATCTGGGTGGATTCTTCTTCGGACATGATTTCTGGTTGCAGAGAGAAAGAGGAGGGTCGGGACAACTCACACTTCTGTTTGTCCTCCCAGGACTTCAGGGTGCTCTCAAATGCCTAAAAAAAAAAACCCACAGCAAACCAACCGTAAGATACTGTCAGATAAATCTCTTATGAAACACGAGGGTTTTAAGTGGCCAATGCCTGTAAAACATGCATGTTTGGTATAGTCAACTTTTGCTGTTCAGCTGTTGGTAACTGCTAACTTTAGCAGTTTGAGCAGAAATTTTCCATGTCACTCCCTTGCCTTGGCTTAGTTTCTATATGTCTTATTTTAGTAAAATTGTTAGTCCACTTCTGTGTGCCAGACCCCAATTCCCCAGTGTCTTTGCTTTGATTATCTAAACTGCCTCTACACTTTGCAACAGGAATCTGACTTTTGACATGTGTCCCCAAGAAAGCGTCTTCTGTTATTCAGCAAAAATCCATAAAGTTGGACAAATTACAAGTTTTGGGGAGGGAGGGAGCAGCAGAATTACCGCACATCTCTCTTCAAGTTACATCTCAGAGCTGAAAATTAAAAATGTTCAAGACTTTTCCTTATCTGGAAGTAAACTGAACTTCTGCAGTAAGGGCAGGACTAGCAGCTGAACAGAGCTAGGGCCTGTCCTATTTGCAGCCTTACCAATATTTCTGCTGCCATCAGCTAGTGCTGAGGGAGCAGAAGCAAAACAGATCCGATGCAGAGGGATCTAAACTGGATATGGTGAGAACAAGAAATGACACACAATTTCTTGGCAAGAGGAGATGGATCAAGGAGCACATGAAATCAGAATAGAAAAGGTCAGACAAGGGAAGGGACCATGAAGAGCACGACTAAAATAGGAAGAATTCAGAGAAGAGGGGGTAACAAGCACAGGGTACACACCATTCACTGGTGGAAAAAAAAATCAGAGATTTGTGGAGCCAGAAAAGGAAAGGAGAATGAGTGTAATGGGTAGAGGGGAAGGGAAAAGAAAATGGTAGTCATGGATCCTGGTCTGGAAATTCAAGTGAGATGAGCACAAACTAGGTCAGGAGCACAGGGCTAAGGAGGGAGGAGATGGATGGAGCAGAAGATCCAGTGTCTAACAGAACACAATTGCCCTGGGGACACATCATTTTCCTGCATTTGCAAATACCTATGAAGTCCTGAGGTAAAGCACTGCCTTCCCCTGCTGCTTCTCACACAAGATAAAAACAAGCTTTGTCAGCTCTGTAGAAGCTATCTGCTGATCTCAGTCTTGATGATGCCTCTTCAGTGGTTTAGATAAGGCCATGAGGTAATGTGAGGTTTTCCAACTTCAGTTTAGAAGAAACTAAACATCCCATACCATATTTGAGAAATGATACCAGAGGTAAGAGGTTGCACACTCAAAAACAGGACCCCACCTCATCTACTTCACAGGACAGACTGATGTTGTGTCATGAAGGAAGAAGGGGTGTGCAGTGACAATCACAAGGACAGCAGGAGAAATAAGGATAAGCCTGTGGTCAAGATAAGAGTTGAATGTCACTCTGTAAAACTGAAACTTGTTGATCACTGGCAGCTCCATGCCTGCAGAACCTGATTTGCAGGCAGGGAGAAGTGGGGTGGCACAACAATAGCTTCAGCTAGGCCAATATACACAGCACACTCTGGGGACTCATGTGTCCCATCTGCCTTTTGTGCTTCCTTCTCCTTTCCCACTAAGATCCATATATAGGCCACCTTTCCTTTTCCCTCTCCCACCTTTTCAGCAGGAATCCTGTTCCACTTGACTCTGTGCTATCTTATTCTCCCTCTCAAAAATGAGTCATTGAAGAAGCTCTCTGCCCCCCCAGGGAAGACTGTGCACATGTTTCTGTCTCTTCCACCCTAACATCTGCCAATACCCACTGCTCCCTCCCAGCTAAAGGGGGGGCTTGGGTATTTCCCCATCCTACTACAACAGGCACCTTGCAGGCCACCTTGCCTTTCTTTTCACACTATCATGCTTGCAACTTCTTGACAGGGAATGGCTCTGGTCTGCCTCAGGCTGCTTTTCCTTTTTTTCTGTTCTTAGTTGTTCTCTCTTTTCTTGCTTTTCAGCAGGCGTGTCCTTTGCAGAGGACTTCAGTTTGCTCTCAAAGCATGTTATGCTGGCAACTATTGAGAACTTCTGTCAACAAAACTGCTTATCAATGGACAATTACAGAGCTGTCTCACTACAGCAACTCCTTTGTCTTCTCCCTTAGCTTCCCACCACTCAGTAATACTTGAAAATAGCAAGAAGGCTTTCCTTACGTGCTAGTACTCATCAGATATATTTAAAACTTAAGAAAATAGATAGGCACATGCTGCTGAACCAGGCATGAGACACACTTTTCTTGGCAAAGGAGGTTTAAGTCACATACTGAACAATAATGAGAAATGAAAATATTTAACAGTTGAATCTAGCCAGTGTACTGGCTAGTCTAGCACTCAGCTGGTTAGGTATCCTGTGGGACAATCAGCATGATAATAAACCTTGTGTCACAGGGCACCTAGAAAAATAATGCAAAATAAACTTGTCAAAGCTTTACTTCCACGATACCCCAAGTAGTGAATGCAGGCTCAATCGCATTCTTTCCAGAAAGTTTTACTTCTTGCATCCACCAACATAAGCTTTCATGTGTGGCCACTGACACTGCAGGAACACGTGACATCAGAACATGAGTGTGCTGTACAATGCATCCAAGGCAGCTCTTACCCTGTCTCGGGTCAGGGTTTGTGCCCTGTTCTTATGAACAATCCAGATGTAACCCGGAGGCTGGATCCAGGCTTCTCCATCCACTTGGACAGGAACTCCCTCTTCTCCCAGGATGGCTATCTTCACAGTTCGACACTGCAAGAAATGATTGCAATACAGAAACGCTGCTTTTCCAGAAGCATGAGACACTCATTCCAAAACACTTCCTCAGGTACTGTAGCTTTGTTTCTACTAGATCACGCAGGCATCACTTTCTCTGTCTTTGGACTATCTGTATTTAGAAATGCCCATCTAACTCCTTTCACAATGAACACCAGAATAAAACTCCGTATCCACATTGCCCCTGAATATGCACCTTCTCAACCCCAGTGGACCTTCTTTCATGGGCAAGAGAGAACAGGAAGGAAGGCTCTACAGAATGAAACTGGCAAAAACATGCCAGCTGGAGATGGAGATGGCAAGAAGAGCTCATAAAAGCAGTTGATACCTGTGCAATCCGATGATGCTGTAGGTTTATCACTCGTGACACTGCCATCTGCATGCTACCAAACACAGCTACCACCTCCAAAATCTTGTCATCGAAGGAGGGGGCTGTAAATGTCTAATCAAACACAAGGGAGGGAGAATTCAATTGACATACAGCTCTGTTAGAGAGATTTTCCTTTTCCCCCTGTTGGTACAGAGTTAGGGCTTAGTTTTCAGTTGTACTATTTAATCTGCACAGAATCAACAACGAGGACAGAAGCTGAAGATTTGCAGCTATACCAGAAAGATAAAAAGAGACTCAATATTTCCACCGTGCTTCCAATGGCAATGAAAGCATAATTCTAACACAAAGACTGTATCCATAAGGGAATAATTATTCTTATGAGAATAGGCAATTCCTTCATTTCAAATAATACAATGTTTCTGACAGGATCCAGCTCCCTTTGCCTCCAAGGGGCTTTACTTCTCATGCAGACTGAGGGCAGAAGGTCAATTTCATAAAATCTCAACCCAAGCCATTCTGTAAGTGACCTTAAAGCCCATCCATTTCCAAACTCTGCCACGGGAAAGGTTTCCCCTCACTAGATCAGGCTGCCCAGGGCAGCACCCAGCCTGGTCACGAACACCTCCAGGATTGGGGCACCCACAGCTTCTCTGGGGAACCTGTTTCACTGTTTCACCATCTTCTTAGTAAAATTTAGCACACTTTTTGGAAGTGAAGTGCTCAGGACAGCATCTGGTTTCTTTCTGAATCACTACACATTTGCTTGGGTGCAAAGCTGCTGAATACCAACTTTTCAGTATTCTAGCCAACTCACAAAAGAAATACAGGCAGACATGCCCCTTGTCCTCTTCTGTTCCCAGCTGTGTTTTGGAGCCATGACTCCAGAAGCAACATCAATTTAAAATATTTCCTGAGATATCTTAAGAGAATACTTACATCATCTTCCTTGGTTCCACCCCAGAAATTGGTGCCTCCTGCATAGCTGGGAATGTTGAGTACAGCGATTCCCTGGAGGCTGGGCAAAGGGATTGGCCTCCCATCACACTGTACAGAAAAGAAGGCATCATTACTCTCAGCACAGCAGTAAAGAACGTCTTCTGCCACTGCATATATTCTAAGAACAGCCTGTATGGAATAGCTAAGCAATAAATTAATTCAGGTTTCTTCAGCTTATTCTTCCATCTAACAGAGTAAAAGAACATATTCATTCATGTTTCACGAACCACCTCTCCTTTGGCAGAGGTAGGCTGTAGAGAGACTATTGCTTCTTTACCCCAGACAGGCAAAAGGAACACCTGAAAGGCTTGGCACAGCCTCTTAGTCTATTCCAGAAAGGAGAATAAAACTTCTGAACCACCTATCAGTCTGCTGAGATGAGGGTCTCCCCGTTACAGTCATTTATACTGTGGGTAGCCAATACAGGAATAATTATTTTTCTTTTTGATCTACCTTATAAGCACAGTTAAATTCAAAGCTCTCCTTCACATCATCTAAAATGCTGTCTTCACATGAGACACCACATATAATGATCATACACACATATAATACACATACACATATAATGATCTGTGCTTAACATGGAGCTGGGGATGGCTACCACTTGCCAACACGATGATGCTTCTTATAACGGGCTGAGAATACAAGTTATTTTCCAGAACTAGGAAGAACCACTTCCAGCTACCACAAAGATACAGCAAGCACATTGCATTGAGCAGGCAAGGGAAACATCCTAGTCAGCAAGAAGAACCACCATGCCAAAAATCAAAGGATCTGAAGGAGATGTAATTAGGTGTTCCAGTTTAAGCACCAGAAGGACATGCTAATTCCTCACCTCCAGCAACACCTTCTGCTCCAGGTTTTTATACGTTCTGTGTAGCAGCTCTTTGGTCCCCAATACTCCATACCACATCATGTTTTTAGTACGACTTCTAAGGGAGCAAAACAAAAGAGAAAGGGTCAGGAGTGGCATTCACTTTTTCACTCAGAGGCAAAAGCATCCACATAGTTTGAAATGCCACCTCCTACATCCTAAAGTACTAATGACCCTTCCAAAAGGGTCAAACACTCAAAATTACAACACTTATGTTAAGAAAATATTCACCTTGAAAAAAAGTGTCATGAGGAACTTGGGATAACTGAGTAACATGTATTACCAGACACAAAAAGAGATTCCCACAGCACAAAAGGGGTCAGTCTGATACACCAGGACATCAACAGTGTTTTGCAACATTAGCTCATGTCAAGAAAATGTTATGCTATACAAATCATCTTCTAGTTGCCCAGGTATTTAAAAGGCCAAAGCCTGTGACTGGTACAGTGGTTTGTTTGCATTAATTTAGTATCAAGGCCAAATTCAGCCTCAGCAGCACTTAAAGCTGAGATGTATTCTTATCTGAGCTAAACATTTAGTCCAGGAGAAAAACCGGTGTGTCAGATTACAATTAAACAGAAACAAAGCACTGTATCCACACTGATGTAGCTACTCAAAGATCCACAACAGCATAATGAATCAGTAGTAAATTAGAAAAATCATCTCCTCCATCACAATTTCAAGCCTTTCTCCTAACTTTCAAAACAGAAGATCACACAGATGAGACCGATGATGTATCTACTTAGCATATTTCCAGACAACTGGCTTCAAAAGCACATATGAAAACAAACTGATTTAATTCACTTCTGGCAATTTTCAGTCAATATCAAACCCACCTGCATTTCTCTGGGTGCTCGTCACGTTTGTTGTTGAAATCCAAAGAAATCTTTGCATCTAGTCCAATCCCAAAGTAGTTATTCATCACACACTTCTCTGTGTAACATTCACTGTCAAATAAAAAAAAAAACAAAAAACACAACCCCAAAACTCTCACTCCTAAGTCTACATACCATGTGGGATACATCTCATGTGTCCCACTTGGCCACCTAATAATTCCCTTGTATAAAAAGGTGGAGAACAAGAAGGCTGTATGCCAACATGTCAGATGAGCACTGCTGGGGAGTGCCTAAAACCTAAAACCACAAAAAGGATAACTGAGCAGAGGTCCCCAGTCTGCAGCCTCTTATCTGAATACTTCAGAGCCACAAGATTTATGGAGAAATTCTCCCCTTGCCACCAAAAACATACTCCAAAGTCTACATTTGAGTTATAAAAAGCTACGTCTGGTCACTGGAGTTGAAAAAAAAAGGCACACAAAACATTTGCAATGCTAATTGCTAAAGTATGTATATATTAGGTGTTAATTACAGCCTGACAAATAAAGTCAGAAGTAACCTAATTTCAGGGAGACTGAATCCCATGAGGGAAAAAAAAAAAAAAGAAGTATTAAATATGCATTAACTCCATTTTTCTGTTAAATAATTTAGCAGAAACAATTTGAGAAAGAGTTCATATCACATTTGCTACCTGTTTGCCCTACTGTGCCCTATCCACAAGCTTTCTTTGACCCCCATGGTGCTGATTCCCACACAACTTCCTGCCTGTTCATTGAAAGCTGGAGTAATCTCTGAGTGTTGGGAGAAAACTGATTTGGATTTCATTCTCACACCTAAAACCTGAAGTCTTCTACTGTGAGTCTCACGTGTCACTGCCTATATAATAACTACATAAGATGACCTTCGCTGGCACCAGCATATGATTTCATTTACGTAACTCTGAGTTGCTACACTCCATTATTTAGCTCTCCAAATGTCTCTACTTGTCATCACAATGCTGATGTTCATTTGGAAATGCCCACTGATTTCAACTGGGCATACTCACAGATTTTCAGGCTCAGAGTTGAAGGGATCAGCATGGATCAACAAGCGGCTGATGACAGAGCCCCCAGGCAAAGACCCGGACATGCCAGCACGGATATCTGCAGGAAAATTGGCAATGGGAAGATCATGATAGTAAATAAACTGAAAATATGTCAATTTCAGTCTCAGGCTACGTTAACTCCAGTCACTCACTGTGGAAAGCAACTAGCAATAGCGTTTTCTCCCACTCCAGAAGGCTCAGCACTCTCAACAAGAAGATTTTATGGGATTGCCTGCTGGGTGACACGATGTCACCTGAGGCCAACAGCATAATCATACGGACACATGAGAATGGGCAATGGCAGTGTATTCACTACAGTAGGTATTCTGCTCCAGGGCGAGACACGCAACACCCTGCTTCATGGAGCAGGAGAGGAGGAGGATTGAAATTACTCTCCTTGTCACACAAGAATTACTGTCTCCAGCTTCTAAAATTATTTGTTGACAACACACCAACATTAACTTTTTGAAGAGAGAGAAAACAGCTTCCTTCCAGAAGAATCAGTCTGAACCAGTAACTGGGGGAGGAGGCAGAAGGACAGCACTAGAGTGATAGAGAGAAAGTGCTACACAAGATGCATGAGGCTGGAATTTTGCTGGGTCTGTGCAGTCTTCACACAGATTACTGCTCCCAGTCCATGGCTGCCACTTTCCCGAAACTTCTCTCAGCTGCCTGGCACCTTACCAGCTTTCTCAAACTCCCTTTGAGCTCAGATCCTCCTTGTAACTGATACATAAATTCTGCCACTGCACAGTGTTAATAAAAATCTGTGTTTAGGTCTCAGCTGCATTGAAAATTATTACAATCACTCCATGCTTCCACTGTTCTGTTCTAGTGGAAAGTTATCTACAAAGAGACTTATTTCCAAGACCCAGCAAGAGGACATCAGGCAGAAAATTTCATGTTTCATGCAGAGGCTTAAGCCTGTGCTGCAGTCACCCATACTCCAGTGGGCTACTTGAATGAATAGTGGTATTACACTCACTTGGATAGAGGATTTTTGTGTTCAGCATTGGCAAGTTGTCCCGGTTTCCTGTCTGGGGAGGAAGAGATGCAGAACTGCCCAGTGATAAACTTCCTTTACTTATCTGCCTTTCACAAGGAGACTTGGATACTGTAAAACGTAACACAAACATGGCTATTGACAAACATGATGTGATTCAGACCAGCACATAACAGCACAACATGAGTGAGACTGGGTTAAGAATCAGTCAATGACAACAACACTCCGGCCACTGTAAAACAGCTCACAGAAACTGTCATGAAGAGACAGAGATGTGGCATATGTGCAGCCAAAAAACCTCAGACTAAAGGTACAGAAACATGACAGGCAATTATTAGAAATAGAGATGAGAAAAATCTTTTGGTGCCAGCAGCATGACAGACAGCATATCTGGCTCCCAGTTCACTCTCGGTTAAGTTCCAAATAAATTTGGAGCGATTGAGGATCCCTAAAAGTATTCACATAACAGACTGATTTAAACTAACTGCATTCTGTTCCCTGCCATCTGTAAAAGATGGCAGGAGCTTACAGCAATAAATCATCAGGTAGATGACGTGAAAAATTCTCAAGGCCATTTTTTGTCCAAGCACTGGAAGCCAAGAGAATGCAGATTACTGCTAAGCGGTAAGAAAATTTTGGAATCCTATGTGTCATATGCTAAGAAATCAGACCAGCAACATATCAAAAAATGGTGCATATGAACACAGAAATATGCAAAGCCAAGCAACTGAAGTTAAAAAGTAGAGAACAGAATTTGGAAGGTCATACACGTAACACATCCCTCACTTCTTACAACTAAGAGAACTGCAATTTGCAGGTGAGAGCTGCACGGTAGCAGCCCTGAAGCAGTACCTTTCCTCTGGCTCCTCCCTTTGGACAATCCATAGCTGCTGCTGTGTGATGACTGCAGGGAGATTTTGTCCTCATTCCTTAGCTCCTTGCCCTCTTCAGAGGCTGAGAGACTAAGGAGGAAGCCCTCCTGCTCTTGAGTCTGGGCATTCTGTTCATCTACAGCTATGAAGAAAGAGAAAGTAGGTGATGATTACAACGTTTTTAGGAAAAGAACACATCCCCACTGACAGAAATAAGATCTTTAGAGTCCCATCCTACTGTGGATTACTTATATGAAAGCATAGCAGTAACAAAAAGTGCTCCTGTATCATCTGCCTCACCTAAACCCTGCTCTGGAGAGCTTTTGGAAATGGGATGGCTGAGTCTTTTGCTTTCTCCGCAAAGAGCTTCAGCAATGAGGTTCTAAACAGAAGCATCCAACTTGAAGCCTTTTTTTAATTCAGGCTTCCCAAGATGCAAACTGGGCTGCAAGTTATGAGCTTCCACTTATTCACATTCAGATGCTGCCAGAAATTCTAACCAGTGGGACATTAAATGATTGATCAAACTGAATTTTCTGTTTGCTTAATCTGTAGTAGGGCAATAAAACAAATCACTTGAAAAGGTCTCTTAGACACATACAATCAGGAGGAACATGGTAAAAAAAAAAACCACCAACAAAACAAACAAAAGAAAAGAATCAAATTGCATTCTTTTGAAGAAGGAAAACAGTCTGGACAAGTTGAATAAATACATCTGAAATGTAAATGGAGTTCGCTCAAGAACTGACAAGAATTAAAACTAGCACGTTGCTTAAGTAATCAAATATAAACAACAGTGCTTCCTCCCAAGTGACCTCTCACAGGGTACAGCTGATCTACCAGCTCACCACTTCTTTCAGAGCCTCTCCCCCACCTTGTGCTGACTTTGCAGCTCATGAGAACTATCCACCAGGAAATCCAACCTGCTAGCTGAGCAAATAAATAAGCAAGCAAACAAACAAGTATTGTTTGATTAAGCAAACTGATTGGGCTAAAAGCATGAAATCAGCACAAGGTAAGCAGCAGCAAAGTGAGGCAGCACTGAAGTCAGGATCTCTACTTCAGAGAAGCAGGCTGTTTGCTCACCTTCCATCATTTCATACATCTTCTCCTTCAGCAAGGCTGCACACAATGATGCAGCGCTGAAAATCCAAGTAACACTGCAAAAATTTATAACTCACTACACAGTTGCTCTCTACAGTGCATATTCAGGTATACATGGACAAACATCTGCAACTTCAATGCTTTTATCTTCAATAAGAAGCTGTTACATACTTCCTTTGGTCTAAGTCAAACCACCAGGTTTATGACTAACATCTGTGAGACCGAAGCTTTTTGAAGGAAATGAAACTTAGAGCTTGGGGTGTGAGTGGTTGGGATCATAACAAGGGCCAAGGTGAGAAGAGAATCACCTGCCCAGGAAGTTAACACAGGAACAGGATTGATTTGTATCAAGGTGCAAAATTACACCATTTTCTCAGTAAGAGAACTCATTTAAGAAGTTGCTGCATTCTCTTTTGCCTTGTGCTACAGTTCATTACCCTTTCAGTTGTACCACTGCACTGTTTTGCTGGGCTGTACTACAAAGAGATTTCTGAAACAATCCAAGTAAAAATACTTAAAATACTTTCCTCCCAAGTATTTTCAGATCTGTTTTACAGCAAGACCACACAAACAGTTGCACTGACACAGTTGTGGTATGGGTGGGGACAGACAGGAAACCCAAATTAACAGACTGTGGGAGGGTAGTGACTTCCTAAACCAGCCCTTTGGAGAGAACATACCTTGAACTTCAGACTCATTTACCAAACAATGTTTCAAACAGGTGGGCTTAGCAGAGATGGAACTAGACAGCCAGGGCTAACAAACAGCTTCTGCTGCTAAGGAAAGCTGTTATTAATAAAGAACTCTACTCTCCTTTGAAATAATAGAAACACATACTTCTCCAGAGCCCACAATAAGCCACAGGCAGGACACCTAACAAGTTACCTTTTTCTGCATGCTCTATAATCTGACGAATGGCTTTTTTCAAGCTGTTGGCTCTCAACATGAGCTGTTCCCGAGGGCGAAATATCTGGGGCCGTGCAGTGCATGATGAGCCCACTGAGCGGTCACTGGAAGAATCACAAGCACTGCCTGACCCATCACCATCTTCAGTTTCCTCTGCAATAGTGGGAGGAGGGTTTGGCAGAGATGAAGATGCTTGAGATTCATCATTCAGTGTCTTCAGTAATGAATCCAGCTTCTCCTTTAGGACAGAGCACTACAGGGTGAAGAAGAAGTAGTTTTAAGCAGGACTAATAGTGGGTCTAGATAGCTAAAGCTTTTAGAGCTTGCTGAACTGCTGCTACCCTATTTCTCTAAAAACAACAGTTTTCAACATCAGAATATGAAGCTGTAACCATTTTTTCAATGTTACCTTCCTGGCCATGACCTCTGATTCTTCTGAGCTTTCTGTTGCCTTCTCATAGGCTTTCCCTACTCGAGCCACAAAATCCTTCACTGTCTCACAAAGCACCCTAGACAACGATGGTAAGGAAAACACAGTCATGCAAGGATTGTCTCGGGGTTTTCACAGTGCAGTTTTCACTTAGAATAATTCTCCTTTAAGTACTCACTTGGCTGAGGAGATGACCACTGAATGTTGGTCAGAAGTCAAAATTTTGGACAAATGAGCAGCAACAGAGTCTTCATAGAAGAGAATCTTCTGCACCTGTTGACAGTCAGAAACAAGCCACTGAGGTGCTGCCTCCCAAAATCAGAGCACACAATGTTTATGTCCAGCTCCCCAGAGAGTACCTACCACAATATAGCTTCTTTTTGCCTTGGAAATGTTCTGTGGCCCAGAATCCCTTTACCTACTAAAGACTATATTTTGATGAAGAAACTAATTCTGAACTTAGAAATCATCAGCAGTGCAGTTCTCAGCATCTCTACAGCCCGGTGTTTAAACCCACAGTAGATTATAGCTCCTGTGACTACTGTGCAGCTTTCCAATTTCAACAACATAATGTCATGAGAGCACAGTAGACAATTATTTCCTCTCTCCTGTCCCAAAGCACTCCCCAACTATGGTTGCTGACTCTGGTTAACCTCAACATCCTCTTTAATATTTCACTGATTTAAAGCCCCAGTATCCAGAGATAGGTCCTATGACATCCATCTGAACTCAACCACTGCCTCTCATTTTGTCCATTCTGAGGCTATTACTCTCAGACCCTGGCCCTTTCTGCATCTTGCAAAATACCTCCGAATCCTCACTGAAATCTTCAGTGACTGTGGAACTGGAGGCCTGCCGAGGGAGTTTGGTTTCATACACCATAATGCTCCACCTGTTGAAAAGGAGGCATAATAGATGTCACCACATAGCAGATGATTTCTTCCTTTACCCAGAGGATCTAACTGGTTAGAAACTCAAGCAAGATAAAGAGCACTTTGTTAGGGGCATGAATGATGTAAGGAAATCACAGGGATGCACTGAAACTGCACAGGGCTGAACCAAAGGCAGAGAGAGGGACAGAATTATGAACAACTATCCCACAGTACATGCACCTTCTCTTTACAGCTTCCCTTCCTCACAGCAATTCAATGGGCATTACTTGATTCAACATACTAGAGGCCAAAATACAGTTCTAAACACAAGAAGTTTAAAATGTAAGAAGATATAAAGGCTACATCAAGAGGTAAATGTGTCCATTTCCGTGTTCAGCTTTCAATTAAAAGCCAAACTCAAGATAAATAGCTTCAAATTTCCCAAGAAAAAACAGTTTGAAACATCACGTGTGAGGCTGTCAAATTAAACTGACAAGAACTTTGGAACAAGGGTAACTCCAAAATAAAATCCCACTCAAAAGAAAGAAAACTGCACTGAAGAGAAAGCACAGACACTGCAATTGACCTTGCATTCCTAAAGGAAAGTGGGCCAGTTTCTGGACATCCATTTCCCTTACTACAATTCTGCAGCAGTGACAGAGAAAGCAAGACTACCTTTCGTTGATAAAAGCTGACAGATTATCACAGAAAATTCAAACTGAAATTACTAAGAAGCCCAACAGACGCAGCTCAGCACTGATTATTCACCTGTCCAACATTTTGGTACTCGCCCTCTCCAGCTTTTCCAGGATCTGTGGCAGCTGGGTATCATCATCACAAGCAGATCCCCAGCCTAATACGCGAGCAAGATCATTCCCTGTTCCCAGTGGCAGCACTCCCAGCTGGCACTGCATCAGAGAAAGGGAAACAAAAATTGATATTCAAATGGAAAAGCACAAACCACAAACAGCCAGAAGTAACATGACTGATTCCTTACAAAGACTGGTTATTGAGAAATAGCTAGTCCCAGGGGGAGGGGAAGCAACTGGATGAAGAAAACAGTCAAAAGAGCTTGAAAATAAGGAAAAGCTCTCTCCGCTTTTAAGTTATCAGTTGAGTGAAAAGTACATTACCACTACCATTCAGAGCACCTTCGTAAAAAGAGGTACTGCATCCTACAGATGGAGTAATTTAACCATCAGGTGGCGATATTGCCTTTTCTGTAAAATTAGCATGGCCATCTCCAAGACAAAATGGAAATGAATTAAACGCTGTATGACACCTCTATTCCAGTGAAATTTCTAGGTATCCCAGGGCTTGGAAACAGCACGACAATTAAAGGGAATTGATGAGAATTGCTCCTGTAGTCGAAATCCCTGTTTTCTAATTGCAGCTCTTTCCAAGTATAAGTTCCTGCTGACAGTGCAGAAGAACTAACTCAGAGCCACTCTAAAACTGGATCTTGTGCAAGGAAATTGCAGAGGAGCACTGTAGATAGGAATAATCAATTAGTCCAGTGATGCTTCTCTCAGAAAATGACTGCAAATACACAGTTATAGTAAGCTTTCAGCAGCTTCAGTCCCAGGGCAAACTACAGCTGTATGATCAGTACAAGTCCTCTGCTGTTGTTACTTCCTTCTTACACCCAACCAAGTTCATGGAGCAGGTACCTGCTTGTGAAGATTGAGGCTATCGATTTCGGAGAGAACCCAGCCAACACTTCCATCCCCACCGCAAACCAGGATCCGGAAAGTGTCAAACTTCTGGAATAAGCGTAAACTACAGAGAAGGGAATGAAAAAAAAGCAACAAGAAAGATGAACGATCAGCTGCTACAGAAAGGAATGCTAAACAATTCTAATCTAGGTTACTATCACACCAGATTTACTTCAAGCAGGCTCTGATTTCGCAATGAATACAGGCCACTGTCAGATCACAAATGAATTCAAATGATTATAAATAAGGAATTACTAATATAGCTAAGCAATTTACAAAGGCTATTCACTACAGAAATATGGCCCAGACGGACTCTTCTTCTACAGCAAGGCACTTTTGTCTGAACAGAAGAGGAAACAGGCATGTGATAGTTATTACCCATTGAATTCATTCGTCTTTGCACATTTGCTGCTTTCAGCCTAGCACTAGTTATTTTTCACTACTGAGAGTGCTCTGATGTCACTGCCTCTACACTCAAAGCCACGCCAATTAAAGCAAGACTTGTAGTAGAGTGGGAACTTGATGGAGTCTTTCTGAAAGCAGACGACTACAAGAGCATATAAAACCTCACAAGCTTCAGAGCTTCTTCTGGGAAGGCAACATCAATGAACTCTCTGGCGCCTCATCTGTCCTGCAGGCAGCAAACAGCACTCCAAGACAAAGGTGAATTTCTTTCATTCACTCTTTCCAGAATACTAGATGCAAAAACAACCTCTCCTAAAGCTGTTTGAAACGGTGTCTCCTAGTGAACACCTCCCAGAACTATCGCCTATTCGTTTTAATCTATTCTTTATTGTCTACAAAGTATTTGCTGTAGCACATGAAAATCCTTACTTCTTCAAGCATTACTGACACATCTATCAGCAATGACAACATCTTATGGTACAGTTTGACTGGGACAAGTTTAGAATATTTAAATTATTAAGAAGCAGACTTTAATCCGTACCATCACTTCCTTTCTAAAAAAGCAAACAAGAGCAATCTTGTTTAAGAAGTATGTACCACAGCTTTCCTTTCCTTTGCTCCTGCTTATAGGCACTGTCCAACTGGGGTGAGGAAGAAGAAAAATATTTAATTTTAGAAGTTCTCTGTAAATTATTTATCAGCCAAGCACATCCTTTGGATAACACACTGCAGTTTTAAAGGTCAGTCTTTTGCAATGCACTGTGGCAAGGAACAACAACTTATGATACCAATAACAGTTTGGAGCAGCTCTTAGTGATCACTCGTCCCAGAATGGATGCTCCTAGATTTATCACCCTGCATCTGCAGGTCATAGACTTTGAGTTAAATAAGAAAAATACAATGGAGGTTCATCCTGTGTTAGTTCTTATTATAAAAAGGACTGATTCATAAGAAAGTTACTCAAATCCAATGCAACAGAAGCGTTCAGAGGGAGCAAACTAGAGATCAAACTTCTTTCTTAAACAGAGCTGCAGAAACACAGTAAAGGGATTTGTTCCACAGTTCTTCTCATTTTCTTTAATCAACACTTTTTCTAGTGAAATCCTGTAAACAAATCTGAAATGCCACTTAGATCGTTAGGCAGAAGCAATTGAAAACATTCTTAAGTGACACTTCATCAGCCTTGCCATTAAATCTTGAAAGGATGGACGGTTCACACACTTACCAGGTTATGTCTGGATTTATCTAATTTTAACAGTATTCATTTGCTATCTCTGACATCTGACTGTTCACTTGATTTAACTTAACACTCGTTGACAAAATTTCAAGATGCCTGTTACAAGTCCACTGTTGGACTTCTTCTGGATTTCATCTTTCCATGCTTGGTCTTCTTCCAGGGGAGTGTTGCTGGAATTCCCCCAAAATCCCTCAAGCTGTTCTGCTATTACTGACAAACGGATACAGCAGTCTTTTTCAACAGCATATATTTTGAGTTAATCAATAGCACTAAACACTGAGAGGTGAAAACTCCCTCAAACTTCACGTGTCCAGTCTTCTCGCTCAGGAATAAGTTCTTTCTTTTATCTGAGGATGAGTTTATAATCAAATAAGTCCCACATGCTTTGCTGCTATTTACAAGGAATGTACACCTCTATAGAATATCTGCTTACCCAAGGTGAGGTCCTCCATTCATAAGGTCAAATACCTGCGCTGGATTCAGTAGCTGCTTGAATCTTCGTAGAAATTTTACTCCCTGGTTGTCTCCACTTTTTGAGTTGACGAAGACCAACAAAGGACTTGTGCAAGAAGGCGGGCAAGTAGCTTTCCAGAAACCTGAGTTAAGGCAAATGCGAGGAGGAGGGAGGAAAAGTCAAGAGATGGAGTGAGAAAACAAACAAACAACACTCCATACCCTAGTTTGAAAAAGTTAATACATTCCCTGTGCTTATGGCACTCATTGGGTACGTGCCAAATGTGCACAGCCCTGAATCCAGCACGAACCACAGCTCATGTTGCCAAATGTCACACTTATCACCTAGCAGTATGCCAAATTTCGCAGCTTCCCCAGCCCTCCCAAACCACTTCTGCAATAGAGTTGGTTCTTCACAAATGTTAACAGCTGCAGCTCAGCAAAAAACTTGACAGAGTAATAAACTGAATGCAAAAGCCAAGCAAACAGCTCAATACCATACCCCAGCAAGATCTTCTCGTCTAGAATTGCAGCAGCACCAAAAGCAGAATTTTAAGTCAACAGAATCTGGCATTAACAGCGTTAACTGGAAGGACTGTGACTGAGAGGGAGAAGGCATTACTCAGTAATGATACTTACCATCTGAATCAATGCTGTTAAGAGCAGTAGGAGGAATGACAGATACTTTGCATAGCCCAAGAGGGCACTTGCTTGGCAACAACTCTTTACATGCTGTGTGTACCTGAAACAAACAAATTCATTTCAAATCCTTTTGGGAACTGTGATGTACAAATAATCATCCAACAAGAGGTTTCAAAGGGTAAGAAGGAAAGAAGGAGGGAAAGATCCCTAGGAAATGTCAATCAGTTAGGTTACATTAAAGAATGGTCTATCAGGCTTCTATTAACTCTCCTCTGTTCTACATTAATATGTACTTTTTCTAACATCACAAGACTATCATTGTGAGTTTGGAGATGACCAGAGAACAAATTATGTGATTTTAAGAGCCTTCAGGTGCTGCTGCTTTCAAAACCTCCTCCCAAAGAAGCTGTGGATGTCCCATTCCCAGAGGCATTCAAGGCCAGGCTGGACAGCTGGGCAACCTGATCTGATGGATCGCAGCCCTGCCCACAGCAGGAGGCTGGAACTAAAAGGTCCCTACCAAGCCAAGCCAAGCCAGCCTATGATTCTGTGATCAAAAGTAGCTACAAAAGAAAAAACTAGGAATGCAAGAAGACAAGGCAGGAGCACACGAAGGATACAAGAAGAGAGAGAAGAAGGGATTAATCAAGCCACACAAAAGTGTATGAAGTAGAATAAGGCACTTAAGACGTTAGAAGACTGCAAGACAGAGGGTTTGTATGGGGTCACAGCATCCCCCTGTAAGATTCCATAGACTCGTACTTTGTAATACTTCCCTTATTAATCTCAGAGACAACTGGAAATATAGCAAGACCTGTACCACTACAGTGCTTAGGCAAGAAAAACCAACTGCAACGGGAAAGTAAACTACTATTATCAAAATAGCTTTGTATTCTTTGTAATCTTTTTTGATGCATCTTTTCAACTTGTAGAAATGCCAAATAGCAGCTCTTTAAAATCTGAGATCTCCCATACCTGAGGCACTGATCCATGTCTACAATGATTAGATTCTTCTACAAAAGCTCGATATCAAAAGAAAATGAGCTTGCAGAGAAGCCAATTATTAATTTCAGTTCTTACTTTTATGCATCACAGCGGTGCTTTTCAGCACAATTTATATTCCTACCTCTTGCGGACTCTTTATCACCTGGAGAAAGCAATGAAGTCCTTCAGAGCAAATACTGTCAGCGTTGTTAGAGATTTCATTTCAAGTAAACATCATTAAGGGAACACACCATAGAGCTGATCAAAGACTAACCTTTTACTGGAATTATCATGTTCATTCAACTTACCATGGTTTTGCACCAAAGGCAGCGCCAGTCTTGCAAACGCAGGACGCTGCCACAGGTTTTATCACACACAGTGCATTTGGCACTCACGGGCAGGTTTCCTTCCAACCACTGATGTGGCATTGAGATCTGCAAATGGAACAGAGGCAGAGAACCACCATGGACCTAACGGCACGCAACTCAAGGCTGCAGGATGCACTGTGGCTTTCAGATATACACTAAGCAAGTCTTTACATGCACTCTCTGAGGACACATGGGCAATTTCTAGAAAACACCCAAAAATCTCTTCTGGCAGTTTACATCATGCTCAAACACAGAGACCAGGTGATTTACCTCAGGTTACACAGGAAACGAAGACTTGCATCAGGCATTCGATATAATAAGATACTGTTCCAACCATTCATTTGTCTTTCCTTTGCCAAAACTCAGACTAGGTTCCCTATGCCTCCAACCATACAACCTCAACTCCCACATGCCCACAGCGAATGTCTCTTGGTATTAAAGAGTCCTCACTGCCTTCTCACACTGAATTTCTTGCCTATACCACACCACCAACACAAGTGGTATTTGTACACTGCAGAAAGCACATACAGTGCTTCCACATCAAGTTAAGACTAGAATAGTTAAGATTAATGCCTACCCCATCTTCATCCTCAATGATATCTTTCCCAATAGAGGCCAGAGTTGTCCACTTGCAATTATTGGTGGCCCGCACAGCGCACCGCTTGTGGGCTTTAAACTTGCACACTAGAGAGAAAAAGAACATATTAATCCAGCTTTAGAACATATAATACAGCAGTTTGTACAAAAGCTTTCTCCCAGATGACCATACTTGGCTCCAGAAGAAAGCATAGGCACACATCAGTTTTGTTAGCACTGCCAAAACTACCAACTCTAAGCATACTGAGTAAGATGAGCTAGCTATTAATTCTTGCCTCATCAATTTTGTCAGTTGCTTGTACAAAGTTTCACTATCACCTTGTTCAACTTTGCATGATTTATGAAGTCATATTCTCCTACATCATTTTACAGAGTGTGGAAGTAGCCTCATTCATGCTAAAGGTATGAGCTGTGCCCAGGCAGGCATCTCTGCTATAGCTAAGTTGAAAAAATAAAATCCAATCCTCCTAGCATTATTTAAGCATCTAACAAGGATGTTCTTATAAATATATTATTATAAACAAGAGCATTCTTATTAATATTTTATCTGAGAACTAAGAACTACATCCTTGTTAATTTAAGAAGTATGATTTTACTAAGGGATGGCAGTAGTTGGGTTATAAAAAAAAAAAATCAGCTATGTTATCATCAAGTCCAATACTAAAATCAATATGAAGACACCATCATTTCTACTTAAAAACAAACAAAGAAACAAAAAAAAAAACCCAACAACCAAAAAGCCAAGAATCCCATTCTGACTTCTATGTGAAACTTGTCTGAGAAGCCAAAAGGGATTCAGCAGCCAGAGGGATGCGGACCAGATCAAAAAAAATGATCTCCAGTGTCATACACAACCTGTGGCTCCCTCCAGTTTATTATGCAGTACTTTTCTACATCATCTTCTTGCAGACTGTTAACAATATTCCTCTTAAAAGTCCTCTAGGACACATCAACAAGCTATCAGATGCAGTTCCCAAAACTGAAGACAAAGCAACACTTACCTTCACACGAGAGCCCATGTGATGTGACTCCAGATAACGCTTCCCGACACACATTGCAGTATGTTGGCCGAGCGTGTGAGCAGGCGTACCAGTTGTGCATCCCTGAGAAATGGTCCATGCTGTACTGGGTAGACTAATAAAATAAACGTATTATGGCAAAATCTAACATAGCAACACAAGATCTTTTTTCCCCTTAGAACAAAGACTTGCATACAGCAGTGAGAAAAGGCAGAAATACAATGCTTTTACTGGGGAATACTTTGGCCACGTGCAGTTTACACACGGTAGCTCTAGAAGCTCTTTAAGCCAGAAGAGATTGCTTACTCCTGTGCTACGTCCCCTGCTTGTCTCACTGCAAGTGTGCATATGCAAACAAGCTGGAGAACTTATCTGCTGATGTTGAACCTTCCCCCTTTCCCCCCCCCTTTTTTTTTTAATTAAGTTTTCAGCAGGACCAGTTCCCTGATGCAGTTTATGGCATAGCAGAGGAATGGTTGTGCTAGCATAGTAGAGGGACAACAGGGAGACAAGCTTCAAGGAGGGAAGAACACAGACAGCTCATTTTTGGTTGCAGTGCTGCTCTAATTAAAGCCCTAGAAAGTGAACAGATACAATAAAATAAGCCAAACAGCAAGCAGGCAAGATGTGAATTAAGGCAGGGAGGTTTCACACTGAAGAGTGAAAAGACAATGGAATAATTATGTTTCATAACAGGCTGTTGCTTAGGAGAGGATGCACAGAGTACAATGAACACATTTTCCCATTACCTCAAAATGTTCACGGTTCTGTACAGTCTTCAGTGCTGCAATCCAATCTTCCATCTCTTTTCTGTTATCAGCACAAAGGATGAGCTTCCGACATGGAGTGATAATCTGAAGAGGGAGAGACAATTAATGAGTACACTGGGCATGTCAGTGAGAGATGGGAGAGAACATGTTATCATAAGTGCAGCTTACTGAATGCTATTTTCAGAGATAACAAGCTGCACAACACAAGTCATTTACATCTTTCAATTGTGTTTCTCTTCTACCATAGCTTACATTAATTCTTCTGCTAAATTTACAGAACCACAGAGATATTAGTTCTCATTCTCAATGCAGAACTGAGTAAGGAAATGTCTCACAATGAGTAATAGCACAACACAAATCAAGCACAGAACAGTAACGGTGAATAAACTGCACGTGCAGATCTTCTGTAAATTGTTTTTTTTTAAGTACTTTTTAAATTGGCTACAGCATTAAAATACTTGGTTAACAGTACAATACACCACTTTCTATCAATTAACAAACTAGATAACATATTTGGTATATCAGACTGAAAGTACAACATTAGGCATTTAAGAGGACAAAATCCGAAAACTAGCAGACAAACCAACACCTTCAGTCAGCTCAGTGACTGCCATACCAAGAGTGATCCCAAAGGAACACGTGTTTCTACTCTGGGCTGCTGCTCCATGGTAGCCAGACCCTGTGCCAAGGATGCTATCAGCCCCGAGGCAGCCATACTTCCACACAGCCACTGGTGTTTTCTTGGTTTACCAGATGGCAGCAGCAGAGAGAAATAAAAGCTCCTGGCTCTTCAGGGGGCCACATCCTTAGGGCTGTCCATTCAGCTGGGGTCCAGACTTGACAATAAACCAACATCTATTCTGCCTAAGACAAAAGCCTTTCTTCCCCACACTTCATAACGCTCTCATATGCGTCAACTCTAAAACCTTCCCTTCTGCATCCCCCCAATTGTATAATTCTTAAGAAAAAAAATATTTGTCCATACGATTTGCTTTTCCAGCAGATTGTGCCCATCATCTGAAACTCAAGATTAACACAAAGTAGGACGAGGTGAGGTGGATGAGATCCGTGTGCCCTCACAGGCACACCAAGGGGTGCTGCTCAGGAACACGATGAGCCCACACGCACCCCTGTGTAAGACCTGCTAACTACTTGTTTTCTGCTCTCTTTCTCACTTCTCTCACTATGATCCATATAACAGATTTTAAGACATCAGAAGTTGAACATCAAACTTCTTGCTGACGTCCAAATGGCTTGGAGTGCATGGTAAGAAGCACAGATGTAACATCAATGCAAAAAAGATGTATCTAGAAGATTCAGCTTTATTTTAGTTTTCAGAATCTATTTCCTTTTGTAGGACAGACATTAGCATCCACCTGCAATAACAAATTTTACTGAGATGTACTGCCAGCCCCTAGAAAAACACACTACAAACACCAACATTAATGAGGCATCCATTAGAATCACAGCTTCAGCATGCATGTTTGTAATTTGAACAAAACTATCCAACAAAAATTAAGCAGAGCAGGGCCCCATGCTGGAACATCCATAACTGCCTACGTACAGCAGTACCCTATGGAAAGTCCAAGCTTCCAAGAACCTCTTATTGCTTCAAAAAGAGCAATTTTGGATGAGGAGCTACCAATTCACTCAACAAGTCACTGGCATGCTCTTGGGCAGAAGGAAAAAAACTAATTTAAAGCAGCTGATGACACTAATTATCAACAGAACACACTCATTCAGTGCTGTACTTCTTCCTGTTTCTCTTTTCAGTTAAAAAAAGGCAAACAGTATTATTTTTAAGTCACTCTGGAAGACGTGAAGTCTAAACCAATGGTATAAAAGACAGAAATGCAGAGAATGTAGCCAAGAGCTCGTTTCTGAGGCTACAGACTTCCTGGATCATTGAATAGAGTCAGAGGAATCATCAACACCTGAAAACATCCAGCTTTAAATCTCCATGTTCAACATCAGACAACTTTCTGATGAACAAATAGAGTTCTAAGGTTGTAAGGCAGAGGACAAACAAAGAGATCAAGGTCTTCATACTTGAACCATCCAGACAAAGAGTCACAGAATTAAAATAAAGGGTCTATTGTATAACTACGGAACTGTAAATAAAACACCGCTTTGTGCAAGATGGATTTAGGAACAACATTCACCATCACTCAGCACTAAACCAACATTTGCATTGGGATTTAGCAGTATTATCGGAGATGGGAAGCAGAATACAATCTCAGACCTCACTCTTGTCCTAAGGAGGACCAACTGGGACAATCAGGCTTCACTGTGAAGGACAAGTAAGATTTTAGCATAACCAGCATAACGACTCTTTGGAGAAACGAAGCAAGCACACAAAGCTGTTTTTTTGCTTAACCTGGAGTGGTGTTACACTTGATTAAATGTTTTACTGAGGATAATCAGGAATCCAGGAACCATTACATACTCTGTGCTGGCTGGATGAGGCCAATCGTCAGTCTGACATCCCACATCAGCAAGAAGCCATCCTCATCACCACCAGAAGGAGCCTTGGCAATCTTCCCCCTAAGAAGCTGTCCTCCCCAGGCAGGAGCCTCAGTGGTGCTCACAGCACAGCTGTTGCTCTGAGCCATGTGGCCGGGCAGCCCCTGGGGCACATGCAGCCAGCAAGGAGCATGCTCTGGCTATTTTTTATGTTCCAGACACAGCTTTTGACTAACATCCTGGAACAGTGTATTCCACAGGATGACGACGCACTAGGTGAAGCAGCATTTCCTTTTATTTGTTCTAAATTTACAAAGCAGTAATGTCATCCACTGACCTCTTGTTCTCATATAAATTGAGAGCACAATAACAACGACCTGATTGCTTCTCAGCTAGGACAGGGGGGTGCCTTGATTGGAGTCAGAAAGAAAATAAATGTAACGACAATACAAAGTCTTCGGATTTATTTATAATCTCACATCGTTTTGGCCTGCCTGGGGACTGACAGCACTCTGAGTGCTCCTGCGCTGAAACAGCTCTGAATTTTATCTCGATATGAGCAATTACGTAAACTAAAAGTGCTCATTCTTCCTAAAAAAGGGAATATGAAAAACGAACATAATGTTTGGATCCCAAAATGCTACTGAGCTCTCTGGGTGCGGCTCTCCAGATTTCGGTCCTTGCAGGAGCCGGCTGCCCACCCAACTGCAGCTGGGCCCAGTGCTCAGCACACGGTGACTTCACTGAGTCCTGATGCTGATAGCAAAGAGCTCCTTAACAGCCACGGAACAAAACCTGCTCATCAGCTATCACTTCTGTGAGCCATAGGGCAGTCAGGAATGCCAGGAAGGCCTGAAGACATTTCCAGTCAGGAACGACTTCATTTACGAAACCTCTGATAAAGCCCCCAGCAAGCACTGTTGTGCAGAGGAGCTACCCAAGTCTGCCCAAGTTTTCAACAAGCCCGATCACTCAAAATTCCACATAAAAAAATAAAAATAAAAAATCCACATATAAAAAAACCTAACCACGGCTTCTCCTCTGTCTTGAAATACTGATATTCCCCTGATGCTTCTCCATAGCTACCCTCACCCCCCCCAGTCCCCTCCCCAGCAGTGCATGCCCCGCAGCAGGCTGCTCATCTCGCCCCACACCCCATGTTGACCCACACGCTCCCATCCAAAACTAACACTGCTTTGTTACTGACATTTCAGACCAGACCAGCTGGCAAACAATAGAGCCAACCCCCCAAATTTTCTCATTTTACATTCTGAAAACGGACTGGATGTCCCTGGATGTCCTTCCCCAATGAACAGCTGTGAATAATTGGATTAGAAAGGCAGCTCAAAAAAAGACTACTTATGTTAGACCCAAATTTTAAATAGAAATCTGCTATATTTCACCCCCTGGTGCCTTCCTATCCCGAGCAACCCACCAGCTGGAGGACAATCCTCATCTCCGCTCTTGCTGCCATCAAAGGCAGCTTTGCCACCTCTGCCCATTTCCACTTTGGCACTTGCTGGCTGCCCAGAAGCTTCTCAGCAAAGAAGCAAAACCCTGTCTCTGTGCATTGTTTGCTATCAGAGCCGTGTTGGTGAGCTCAGAGACCACAAGAGACAGCAAGCCAAGCTCAGATCACAGTGCCCAAATGGCAGAGCTGGCTGGGGCTGCGCTGCAGGGGGAAGTGGTGGCGGGGGGGGGGGGCACCCAGCTCTGCTAAATATAGTTTTTCTGATGTGATACATTTCTCGGATGAGCTAAAAGTGGGTGCATGAGAACACCTGCTCAGTCCGACTGCTTCCTTTTTACTCATATCCCGTTCAAATATAGTTTTGTGTTCAAAGGTGTAAGCTATGAATCCCCCAAAGAGATCCCAGATTATTCAAAACAGCTGATCTGGATACAGGGACAGCAGGAATTTCTGGAGCTCGGGCCAAGGAACTCAACTATAAAAATAAAACAGCTAAGAAAATGGTGCTGGTGCAAGCAAAAATTTCAGCTTGATCACACATGGCAAAGGCGGGGACAACAGCCAGCAGCTGCAACTAACTACTGCCTCTGCTTCTGTATCTTGGAGTGAGCTCTGGGCATCCCAGGAACACAAACACGGAGGATGAACAGCCATCTCACCCACTTCAGCTCCTGTTCAGGCAGCAGTGAACAATTGGCATATGTAAAAACAGCTCACCTGTGCCCATCAGCAAGGTTCACAAACCAGCAAGGTCACCAGATGCACTGAATGTGACTGGGGTCAAAATGGGCTAAGTATATTCATATAAAATTTAATGCAAGTAGGAAGGGTCAACAACGTGACTCCTGGTGCATTTGCTGCATCCAATCTTAACTTCTGGAAGAAATCAAATGACCCACAGAGCTCTCTGGTGGGATCTCAAAGCACTGAGTAAGACAGGCTGGAAAGCGTAAGTTGAAACCCATGTAAAAAGTTACATGGATGAGGGTGAAAGTCCACACCACCATTTGCACGTGCTAAGTAGAAAACACAAAAACACCATGTGAAAATCATATGAAAACAAAACAGATGAATGTGAAAAGCAAGTGCTGCCTCCCAAATAAATACATTAGGTCAAAAAGAAGGCTGTGTGGGGTTTTAGGCAACCTGGCGTAGTGGAAGGTGTCCCTGCCCATGGCAGGGGTAGGGACTGGCAGGACTCCAAAGTCACTTCCAACCCAAACCCTTCTGTCATTCTATGAAATGGAGAAGAAAGGAAAATGAAATGGTGAGTTTGTTGCTCCAACCTGTCCCTGACACTTAAAAGCCTACAATGCTGTTGTCAATTCCGAAACAATGAGAAGCTGAGCACTAGGATAATAAAACTTGGTCAACATGATTTTAATGGCCCTCTATTATTTGAAGAGAGAAATAATATGAGTATCAGCCCTTACATGCATGGGGGATGGAGGCTTGTCTTCCTCCACAGAGAGCATCCCTCCTCCCATCTGCAGTGCAGCCTTCACCCAGTTTTGCCAGTAAATTCAGTTCTGATAACCCACTGCTGAGGTCAGTTACAGCTTCCTAGACCTAAGAATCACAACATATATTTACAAACACCAAAGCACACCTGAACATGTATAATTCTCTTTCCTTGAAACCTGGATGTTACCCTAAAGGGGAAAGAGTTGTACTAACACTTCAGGAGCAGTTTTTTGGTTGTTTTTTTTTTTTTTTTGTATTATTAGGTTAATTTCTTGCAGTATGGACTTCACCTGCCAGGTGGCTCCATGCTATAAAGCCACCTTCTCCAAGCACTGCCACTTGCATGTCCTGCTGCTGTGCTGTGCCTGCAGATAAAGCCCAGCTCATGCTGACCCTCTGTCTGTGTTTTCTCCCAGTCCCTATCTATCCTGATGCAACAGTGGGAAAGCAGACCAGACAGCAAGTTCCCTGGGAAAATGATCATCTCTCATACCAGGGTCACATTCCTACATGCTTCTGGAAACTCTGTTCCTAAACAAGGCACATTCCTGCTCTTGGCAATTGGTGAGAGGAGCACGGACAGACGGAGATTTTAGGACTTCTGGAACCACTTAGCGGCTGTCGAAATCTACATTATGCAAGAAGAACACTGTCACTGATAGCAGGTATAAAATGCAGACAATCCTGGTAGTCCGTGCATACTAATCACAAGAGATCTACATGGATGCAAAGCACCAACAGGGAACCCATACGGCTGCCATGCCAAGTGCCAAAGCAACCCAGCACCAAGTGCCAGCTCCAATCCTCCCCTGCTCTCCTCTTCATGAAGCAGATGTACACGTGCATCCTCATCTTCATCTGCTTCCAAAAGATGCAGTCCTGCCAGGAACGGTTCCCAAACACAACCATATTGCTCAAAGACAGCAGTGCACTTGGGAAGGATATTTTAGAGAAATCTTCCTATCTGTCCAAACAGGAGCAGAGCCATGAGGAACAGAGGGGTAGTTCAGCGCTCCCCTGTGGTACAGCTGCTGGCTCAGTGGTCCCACACACATCAAGGCTGGCAGCCAATAAATCACAGGATAGAGCAACAGGAGACCTTGCCTACGGTAGGAAAATGACCTGTTACTGACAGCCTATTGTTAGCAGCTCCTCACAACCACAAACCTCTGCTGAGATGAAGAGGCTGGTAGCTAGCACAGAAGGAAAGGAATTGTCTTCAGCAGCACAAGGAAGCCAGCAGCTCTGCACCCTGGGTTCATCACCCCGTGACCAGTCCTCTTACATGCACAACAAAGGTGGAAGCATTGCAGGCACATCAACCAGACAGAGCTCCTTCTGTCTGATAATTCACAAGCCTCTCCTCATCCATCAAAACAGAGCAGGATGCATGCAGCAAGAAGTCTTTCTTCTACAGCATGTAAAAACACACCCACGAGACACTCAACTGACCTCTGGTGTGCCAGAGTTTCTCTGCCTGTGTCCTCACCTGCAAGGGGAGAAAGTGCTGGAATCTGCAGGCTTGTTCGGGGAACCAGAGAAAACCCCAGCCACGGCACAAAGGTTACACAGAGCAAACAGGCTATCAAATGCCTGCTCCCAGTGCTCAGGCACCTGGGCAGTAACAGGCATTAACTTCAGAGCAGTGAACTTCCCTCCAGGGAACAGCTCTTCACAAGCAGCCTCCTTCACTTTCCAGCCCTCCATCTATCCCATCTCATGGCAAAGTTCGTAACTCTCAGTCTGACCTCTTTCACTTGCAGCAGCAGCTTCTCCTTCAAAACTTTGTAGCAGGCTGCTGAGCCATTCAGTAACAGACAGCAATCACCAGATCTCCCCACCCGGAGCAACTTCTTCCAGACTCTGACTCTCCTTCCAATGTGTCCTCCCTCAGATGTGTTTTTCTGCAGAACTGCCGTCTCTCCAGTGTGAGCAGCCTAATGACCAGTTCCTGCAGGAGGCTGGATTAGGAGTTCTAAGAATCCTTGACATGAAAGGATTTTATATGACTATTTTCACTGACTAACAGTGACTCAGAAGGGTCTGTTTACCAAAGGGCTTTGTCTCAAGCAGAAAAAACTGTTCTGAAGTCTGGATTACAAACAACTAAAATAGCAAAGTATTTTGAAATTGCGGTGGTTCTGATAGGAAATGGGGACTGAACTGCACTTAATGAAAGGATGGGGGGGGGGGGGAAGCAGAGCAATCCCAGGCATGGCAACACACGGCTCCAGTCATATTTCAGTTGCTTGTAAAGGAAATTCTGACAGCTGCCAATATAAACAGATGAAGTGCACTAGCAGAGAGCGTACGATTTCTGAATGTGTGCACACATGGGTGTGGAACAGACAGCAACCCCCAGCAAAGGCTGACTTGCCAGCGGGCACTGTAATTTTTTCCAATTTAGAAAAGACTGTTTAAAAAGAGCAGGGAAAAAAAACCTTCTTCTCTGATGTATCTCTTCTCCAAACCTTAACAAGGCAATCCAAACCTGTGTAGGAAGGAATGGGGTGGGGAACCACCTCCCCCAGGACACCGGATGGCAGCCTGGTGTAACTAAGCACATCCCGTTACTAGGAAGTCTTTTTGCCCACTCTGAGAGTGGACATTACTCTCTAGGCCTCTCATTCCATGCTGGGGAGGAAGATGTAGCAGAAAAGCTAGAAGTCCAGTTACTCCCTGCACTGTAATTTCAGGCCCACCTCTTTCAAAGTGTGGAGGTAATACAGGGCAGTTTGGGGAACCTGAGCACATGCCAAACCATATAGAATTCCCTGATCCCTATGAGCCCAAGCTTCAAGTTCAAGCCTGACATTCTGCAAGCAGCAACAGAAGTTCTCGTATTCTTTCTCCTCCAAAAAGTCACATGCTCTTTCTCAAAGCTTATATTTCAAACCAGCACAAGTAACCTCTGATCCAGGTTCCTCCTGGATCATCTGGTTTCAAGTTCCTCTGCTTCAAGTTCTGAGCTATACAGGCACACAGCTCCTGAACTCAACGTGGGCAGCAGCCCTGTGCTGACAGGCAGCCTCCAAAGCTCTATTCTCTCCTTCAGCACCCAGTTCTGCAGAGAAGACTTCACTGCCTTCTCTGCAAAAAAGGACATAGGTGCACATTAAAAGCACTAACATGAACTATTTGATGTGACACATAATCACAGGAGAGACAAAGGTACTCTCACTTCTTTGTAAAGCAAATCTGCAGCCATCAACACACTCTCCCCACAAGGGAACGCCTTCAGCACTTCTGTATTTTGTTCAACTCCAGCACTTTGCCCTGAGTTTTAAGGACAGGTTAATTACCCCCAAATGAAGATTTATGCTCTTTCTCCACAACATCAACAACTCCTGGGACAATACAGCAAAGCGTTCGGTCTGAAAGAGAGAAGTCACTCACACAGAACTTCACAAGACAGGATCCAGAATCTTTGCTGCTGAATAAAGTCAATTCTAATTAACAAAGTGGCAATAATAAAAATTGCAGCACACCTCAGGCTTCCATCCAGCTGAAGAATGACACCCACACTGCCTCTCCAAGGTGACACTGTGCTCTCCATAGGAGCACCAGCAGCCCTCTGCTCCTCAACTTGCCACAGCCCTCTCTGTCTCCAGTCATACAAGTGCTCAGAAGAAGAGGTACTGCCTTAATCTCAGCACTTCCTCTCTCCTTTGACATTAGTTAGGGTGAATCATCAGTTAATAAACATCATTTCTTAACTGATAGGTGCAGCGTTTCCAACACTGCAGACGCATTTCCCTTTACACCAGTTCTGGAGAACTTCAGTACGTAGTACAGACAGGAGAGATCACCAAACAGCGGGAGAGTGCCACACACCTAATCCAGAGAATCTGAGCTCCTGATCATCTGTTATGCTGGAACAGGTGCTATTTTTCTCAGTGCTCTATCCAGAAAACTCTAGACTCCCACTCTTACCTTTAATGTTCAATCTTCCTCTAAATTAGTGTCCAGAGCAGCCTACTCCCTCAGGAAGACGATTAACCAGATGGCTTGACATGCGATGGTCAGGATTAGTTCCCTCTGTGGTCAGCCTGACCGAGCTGTGTTCCACTTGCCAAGAGCTTATTAGCTGTCTGCTTAAGGAGGAGCTGGGATAAGTCTCCTTCTGCTGGCAGCAAAGCAGAGGGGCAGGCGCTGACTGTAATAATACGCTGCTTCCTGTCTGTAGCTGAGCTGAGAGGTACTTTCCAATAGAAAAGGCTTTGCAGGAGCACAGGAGTTCAAGCTCCACCTCTTCCACTGAAGAAACTTTAACTTATGTAGGAAGGGTCAACAGCATGACTCCTATGCTTAATGATTTGTGCTTAATCTTAACTTCGGGAAGAAATCAAACTGCCCACATTTCTCTCCACAGAGCTCTCTGGTGGGATCTCAAAGCACTGAGTAAGACAGGCTGGAAAGTGTAAGTTGAAACCCTTGTAAAAAGTTATATGAATGAGGGTGAAAGTCCACACCACCATTTGCAAGTGTTAGGTAGAAAACACAAAAACACCACGTGAAAATCTTATGAAAACAAAACAGATGAACATGAAAAGATCTAAGGGCTCTTCCTAGGCCCCCTCCTATTTATAATTGTTTTATTACTATTATTATTACATATAATAGATTTTCTCCCCCCTTCAGTTACACATAAATCCTGCTCAAGCCAAGGAAGGGTGAATGAACTGATAAGAACTCATTCCAACAGTTTTGCTCATCACAGTGGAAGCAGCAGGACCCATTCACTCGGCACCTTCTAGAAAAGAGCAGATGCTCAGCCAGCACACCAACCTGAGAAGTAAGGATTTGTTCACCACAGAAAGATTTACAGAAGTGGGCTTATGGAGTTGGCCCAAAGTTCTTTCAAAGGCTCTTGAGCTACAGTGGCAAAATGTCTGCTTGGGCAACATACAATAAAGCAATCATACTGATTATTCCCTACCCACACTTTATGGGCTTTGTATCAGAGGAATGGGGGTGCTAGATAGTTTAGGCCCATGGCACAGGGGTAAAGCAGTCATTTGGAGAAAAGTATCTCCAAAAGACAGGTTTCTTGTCATGACCTAGAGAAAAAGCTATAGTGGGTTCAAAGTGTAGAATGCATCCTCACAGGTATTTTGTTTTCATGCTCCCAGAGCACCTGCAAACAAAACATCAAGTTACTGTGAAACTACACCATGCAACTAAAAACAGTTCATGGAAACAGCTGACATCTCACAGGAAAGACTCAGCATGCCCACTGTGATCCCAAATCATCTGCTTCTTAGAGCTCACAAGAGGCTCTGAGGGTATGGCTGGGCAAGCTCTGCTCAAAAGTCAGCGTCAGGCATTGAGCTCACCCACTCATGCTGCTGACCTCCGTTTCACAAGGCATACAAGTGGAGACACACTGATGGTGAGCATTCAGGATGAGAGCTGACCGTGTCTGAAGTACCAGGGCAATACGCAGAACTCATCCTGGAGTAATAAGGAAGGCTCTGCCTTCCCTCAGGAGAACGCGATTGAAATCAGTGTGTCCCACCAGACTGTGCCACAGATGAGCAGCTCTTCTTTCTGCATGAAACCAAAGGCATGGAGAACTCCCAACCTCACTGTGTCTGGCCATTACTGAAGGGCCTCACAGAATGCAAAGAAGTTTTATGATGGTGTAACAAAAACAGAGCTCCTTTCTGTTCTCAGTATAAAAAAATGGTGTCTGGAGGTTCAGACAAACGACTGGATACTTTTAGTACTGCAAAATACTGCACTGCACTTATTCTCAGCTCTGCGAAGTGGCAGTCACCCTTTAGTGCCTAGAATATCAGTAACCACTGCAGCCAAGTGCTGCACAAAGAAAGCTACATCTGGTGCACCACGTGAACCAGCTACAAGTGACCGTTCGCTCAGAAGTTCACCAGGAAGACTGCTGTGATGCCAGCACAAAGCTGAGGGTGCGTGCCATGGTTATCCCTGCGTAGCACTACAGCAGATTCACTCTGAGGCACTGTGGAAGATAGCAGCTGTAGCAAAATGCTCTGGTGAGAGATCTGTACAGCAGGTGCTGTGGGATTATACACGGAAAGAACCACTCACGTAGAGCCCAGACATCCACAAAGAATTAATTCTGTCTTATAATGACAGAGATGTGACAGAACAAGCAAGTACTGCATCTACAATCCTCCTGAGAAAGGAGGCCTGCTGTGGGGCTGCTATACGATCTGTTCCTAGAGGCTTCCTGCTAAATAACTGCAGCCACTGTGCCTGACCTACTGGAACAATAGCTAAACATAAAGCTTTTCCTTACACCTCTCAAGGGACGCAGCTGCACAACATCTTACGCTCAGAGATGCTCCTAGTCACATGTTCCCACAACATTTTATGGTTATGGATCCATTCACTTTGGGTAGCAGTCCTGAAAACTGTCCTGACTACAGCCTGTGCAAACAGGATATAAACACTGAAAGAATGACCAAGTAAACAACAGCAGAACCCGTGTCATATGCTCTCCTTTTTAAAGGAAGAGGTCTGCATCTTAATACTCACTTTTCTCTCTCTCCTGCTGGCTGCCAGCAGTCCTATGCAGAAAGTTTACTAGCAACTTTATTTTTTAACTGTATTCTTTGTTGAATGAGGAACGTCACTCATGCAGCTCTCTCACAGAGCTGATCTACTCTCCTATGCCTTCACTTGTATCTTTCCATTTGAAGTGGAATCAAGAACTGACCAAGGAAAGTTTAAGAGACTGAAAAAAGAACAAGTAGTAGCGATGAGATTCCAACAACAAAAGCACAGTTTGGAGATCCAAAGTGTTTATGTAATGCAAATTGCTTTGGGGTAAAGGATAGGTAACCTGGACAACAGATATAGAACAAGCAGACAATACCAAGTGTGAGCTTATTCCACCTTATGAACTACATCAGATACCTCCTGCCTGGTAGAACATCTACCTTAAGATGCATTGACAGCAGATGAGTTTACTCACAAATAAATCAGTTTTTCCTAAATCCAAAACTACCAGTCTTCCCCTGAAGAAAAAGAAAGACAACCAAAACATATCCAACTCCAAAGTAACTGTCTCTGTTTTACAGCACTGGCTGTTTGATGTTTCCACTTTAGGGCAAAACCTCACCAGTGAATCCCACTGATCTGAAACAAGAAAGAAAACACCAAGAACTCTGCATTTTAGAAATAAACTAAGCTGGGAAGGTATGGGAGGGAAAGAGAGTGATAAAAAACAATCAAACAAACAAACAATAACAACAACAAAAAAAAACAACCCAAGAGAAAATTGCAAGAACGCAAGGAATCCAACACAGTGATGTGGCAGATCAATAGCAGTAACCTGATTTTCCAAGCACTTTTACAGCTCATGGTAAACTGCAGTCAAGGTTCACTGGAAGGCATGGTAGACAAAACAGAGAGACACAAAGAGAGAAGAGACTTTTTCCTGTAATTCACTTGAGCACCCATGATACAGTGATCACCTGGAGACAATGCAGACTCTCTCTGCTGCTTGAATATTCAAATAATCTTTAAACTCTTTACCCCTTAGGAAAGGCAGGAACTGCCAGATAGTGACACTGTAGTCATGGAAGTTACTCCTCACTTCTGGACTCAGAAGGGGACAATTTGAGAGCACACCCACAGTATCTCTTCTTGTGCATAAATCCAGTGCTTCTGACAGAGATTACCTCTCTCTCAACTACAGTAAGAGGCAAAAGCACATTTTTCTTAATCTGAAAAATCAGTCTTATCTTACATATGACAAAAGCAAAGCAAGACCCTAGAGAAAATGTATTATTGACAGGAAAATAACTTTACATTCTTGAAAACATTATCTCCTACAGAAATTGCTGCAGAAGTCTTCTGTCTGTGCACATGCACTGACACCTGTTCAGTCTTTACTGTCAGATGCAGATGGGCATCCTACTTGTCCAATTACCGATGCAGAAGATGTTTCAAACATATTTAATCCACAGATGGCACCATAGCTACTTTGCCCAGGTAGTACAAAGCAAAAATTACAACTGCATGATGGAAATACCCTATGCTACATATGTCAGTTTAAGCTGTGGGTCACTACTGCAGAGCAAGCCACACTGTTCAGTCTTGGTCACCAGCAGGATCAGTTTCACCGTCCTCTTGGATTGCACCATTCTTCATGCTGCCTTAGACCAATATTGCTTCCTTTCTCCACTCCCTCCTCCCTTGTGAATCCATGGGAGGCTGTGTGTTTCTCTCTATGCAACTTCTTTCTCTGTTCCTCTTTTTGCTTTCCTCTATACGTAGCTTGCATGTGTAAACACACATACATCCACATACTAATAAAGTCAGCAAAAAAAGTTTACATATCTTCAGAGCTGAAGGGAAAAAATCCTTTAGCAAAACTTCCAGTATAAACACCCCCTCATCCTGAACTCCCTCAGCATAACACATTTTTCTGTCCCACAGTGTATACTGATTCTATCAAACTCTCCTAGCTTTTAGGTAAGAGCTTGAATGCAAAAGTTCAGCATCATATGTAGCAACTTGAAGTACTTCCCATGTGCACAGAGATGAATTATGGCTGATGAAAGGAAAAATAAGTCTAGATAGTTTTTTTTGGAAGTAAATAGGCTGTGAAGTTTGTTCAAATGTTTTTAAACTGTGCAAAAGAGAATGGAAGTAACTGAAAGATGGAAGAAGAATGGAAAATAATGTGACAATCTTACCGTGAAGCTGTTGTTGACGTTCTTAGTGCTGGATTCTGCCACACTGGCATCTGTCAGATCCACCTCATCAAAAATAATGGACTAGAAAGAAAAAATTGAAACCCTCACTGAATCCAGTGTATAAGCAACAGACCGTATGCCTGCCTAGTACACTCCATCAGAGCCTTGAATGATTCAAAGAGAAGGCCCAGTACGAGAGCAGCATGAGGACCCAGAATCCTGGCTCCATACAGCAGTGCTCACATTTGCCTGTCTTCAGTCAGTGAAACCAGTGACTTGATTTTTATTAGGGGACTACTTAGAAAAATTAAGTAAATAAACCAAAAAACATTGTAGGCTTAATTCTAGTAAAAGGAGACAGAACAGTATCTAGAGAACTATCAACGTACTAAAGCAGATGCATGGTTGCCCTCTGATTGTGTGATAAGTTCTTGCCTTCCTTGTCCCCTCCATTTCCTCCTTCCTTTCATTCATGTTCTCTCCCTTCTACTTCATTTTCTATAGATTCACTGCCCATTTCCCAGTAAAATGCACTAAAGGGGAAAAAAAGGTATTGCAAGTCTACATGGTGCTTTACTTAAAAAACCTCCGGGAGATCAAAGTGTGAGGTGAAACATAGGGAGCTTCCAGCAGCTGGAAAACCTGAAGACAGGTGCTTTCAGGGCACATGCTCTCTTCCCATGGTCCGCCGCCCAGACTCATACACTGACTTTCCTCCTGTAGAACAAAATGTATTTTTAACACCTTACCTTAGCAGTCTTTGCATAGTACAGTGTTCGCCCTCGCAGCTTAAAATATCGTCTCTTCCAGCGCTGGAAGGAGCTGGTCTGTTTCATTAGCATCCCCTCTTTGATGACAGTCTACAAAACAAGAAGAGGAAAGAGGTGAAACCCACATTTTACTTTCCAGAAGCTTTTACATTCTCCCCATACATACCAACAGAGACCGCAGCTTGAGACCAATAATCTTAGTGCCCTCTGCTGGAAGCGCTTAACGAATTCATTCATATAAACAAGAGGAACTGATCAAGATCAAACCATCCCAACACATAACCCACACGGGGTGGGGCCTGATCTTTGTCTCCAGCACTATCACTATACCAACACAGATAAGTCACTTATGACTGAACTAGTATTGCAAAGTCTAACAATGACTCGGGGGCCATAACAGTTAAACTCACTGAGGTCAGATTGCAGGTGCAGGTAATCGTGCCTTTCATCTAATTGGTATTTCATTACAAGCACGGCATCTCTGCCCCTGTCTCCAGTTCTGCTTTGTGATACCATCTGCCTCTACCTGGCCAGGAGCTGGCAAGCTGCAGGCACACAGGATGGAGTGAAACTGGAGTGAAGGAGCTGTATCCAACCTCAGTGCTTGGTGTTCTTCAGACAGCCTTGGCTCTGCCTCAGCACACTCTGGCTGCCTGCCATTTCCCAGGGCTGCAGTGCCAAAACTGTCTACGCACATGGCTTATTTTTTTTTTCTCCTTTTCTTTTTTTACTGCTTTATAACTAGATTGTCATACCAGCATGCACAGTCCCATATGCTCGCTCACATACTACACATACATGGGGTAAGTATTTAATCCACATGCACTTCATTCTACTTTGCCAAATACATCTGGTTCATTTGCTGAGGACAGACTTGGAATACCAACAGTTACAACCAAACAGCCTCAAAAACTGCAGCTTGGAGAGGCGAAGAGCAGAAAAGCCAGAGCTGAGGGTTCAGCCCCAAGTTACTGATGGGAAGTACTGCCTCAGTGCTGAGTGGCACCACGGGAACCCACCTCCCTCCCCAAGAAACAGCCCCTGGAACCCACTGCTGTCTGAGAGAGTGTGACAGGCACCCAGTCAGAGCGCAGGAAACAAATGGTCCAGCAATCTTGTAAGACAGGTTATTCTGTATCTTGATGCCAGGAAAATTACACCATTCCAACAAACCCAAGGTCTCCAACCAGCTCGGGTTTGTCACACTGTTAGGTCAACCGATGAGCAGCAATTAATTCACCACACAGCACTGCACGTCCACTGCCAGGCTACTACAGAGCACAAAATAAATGCTCTTGCTCGATCCAAAGGGTTTACACTGTTACAGAAATCCTTTCCAGGGCACTAAACTTGTTTTCAAAATGCTATATATATTTCTAATGTGGGTCTTTCCTTTTTGAAACAGCTGCAAATTTTAATACTTTCCACACGCACCGGCCCTTGCCAAGCTCAGAGTTTCCTCAAAAAGCACTTGGAAGAAAGTGCTGACTCTAAGGAGAAACATCCGCCTGCCGACACGACTGCTCTCCTGCTGAACGGGGCGTCCCCAGATTGCAGGGCCTGCAGCGTGGGCTGGAGAGGAGCGGGCTCTGTGGGATGCTGGACTCAGCAGCCTGCGCTGCCCTCCTGCACGGAGCTGAAAACAAGGGTGGAGAGAGAGAGAGAGAACAACATGCCCAACCAAAGGCCGAGCTCCCGTCTCCCACACGTGCTCTTGCACCTCCAAAGGCTGCTATGCTCCTGCTGTCACTGGTGCTGCAGAGATAGGGCTGTGGGAACACGCTGCACACAGCCATAAGGCAACTGGCAGTGCCTTTAGCGTTCAAAGTTAAAAGCGCTGCAGAGATACTCAGAACCAAGATTTTAAGCTAACTTGGGGCTCCATATTACCATGCAGAGAGCTGTAAGCTCAGCCATGATCTTAATCTGAAGCTTCAGCATAACAGAAAATGGAAATCAAAGGCTGACCCAACAGCACCCACACTGCAAGGTCACTGACCAGACCAGAACTAAGAAACCAAGACAGGTACATTCACCCCAGGGGCTTTTCACAAGATACCCCACAAGTCATTTGCACTTCCCATGCCACCATCTGCCATGCAGGACATCAGCACTGCCCAGCTGTACAAGTACTGCATGCTGTACAGCTACCAGTGAGCTCCTGGGCCCCCAGCACTGGGCTCAGAGACAGAGCAACTGCACCCCGACTGCTCTGCTACACATATCGCACACCTCTGCAGTCTGCCTCAGCCTAAAGGCTACAGGGAAGGGAACGGAAAAATGGCAAGAGATCACTCCAGATTAAAACGTAAACACGGAGGGATCTCTTTGCATTCCTTGGCCAAAACACATACATTAAAAAAACGAGACAGAGAAAGCAGCCACTGAATTCTGCAAAGCCCTGAACTGAAGGCAGAAAGGAATGGGGAAGACTCCCAGGATGCAAAGCCAGAAGATAGCAAGTCAGCCAGCAGCGCGAGCAAAAATAGCAGCTTGCAAGAGGAGATGTCAGACCTTTGCTGCTCTGCTTATTCACAGACATTCTTGCACTGGGGTCAGCCAGAGCCCCACGCTCCTGCCCGTGCCAGCAGATGTGCGACGCGCAGTGCAGCGTGCCCTGGGCTCCCGGTGCTGCTGCTCCTCCAGCTGCAGGGCTCACTCACCTCTGCACAAGCCGTACATTCCTCCATGCCTCATTTAAACAGCATCCTCTCTCTTTTTTTTTTTTTTCTCTCTCTCTTTTTTTTTTCCAACCAAAAGGCAACAATTCCGGAGGTCACTTTCGCCCCTCCCTAACCAGCGGTGTGTGTCACTGCACAGTCCCTATCTATAGCAAACCTCCCCGCTGCATGTTGCAAAGACCTCAGAGACGAAAGGCCGGTGAGCAGCGGCTCTGACACACGCTGCTCAGATACAGCCTGGGTTCCGAGCTGCCCAGCTTCGCACGAGCTGCTCTTCTATTTATAGGCACGCTGCTCGCGAAGAGTTTGGTGGGTTTGGGCGGAAAGGGCTGGAGATAAGATCAAGATGACTTTATGAAATGATTCAGACATCGCTGCCTTTCTCCTCCTCTGTTCTAATTTTACAGCCAAAGGACTTGCTGCTTGCAGAGGAATGCGGCTGAACAGAATGAGCTGGGGAGAGGGCCTGGCAGCATGGTGATGGCTGAAATGAAAGAGGGGAGAGAGAGCTACTGCTGCTCACAGCCCCGCTGCAACACTTATCTGAACATCTCCTTTGATCAGACTAGGAGCCACGCAGCTCACTGAGACTACAACAGAATTACTTCTTCCATACAGGAAAAAATGAAGAATTGAAGCCATTTTTAATATCTGTTTTAGTCAGATCCTATGGGAAAAGCTACTGCTCTGAATCCTGATGAGGTGGGAGTAGGAGCCCATCCTATCAAGATGAACATAGGGCCTCCCTGATAGAGCTGCTGCCATCCAGCTGCCTGTCTCTCCCTGGTGTCCCGTGGTGTGCCATGGGCGGACAGCACTGTGACAAATGCATGTCTTCCTGGAGCAACCTGCAGCGATGTGCTGCTGGCTTCACCAGCGGCCCCTTTGTCACAGCACAGGATGGCATGAGAAAGATTGCTACACAAATGTAACACAGCAGGGCACAGGGCAGGGTCTTCAGCATCTCTGCAAAGAACACGACTTGACAGCTGGAAGGCCTAAGAAATTTCTGGCATTTCATTATTTATCAGTGGCCTTGAGGAAAAGTAACTTTCTGCAGGCAAAAATTCATCCCACCACAAGCAGCACAACCCCCTGTCCCCATATCACCGATCATGTAAACGTGAGAAATAGGATGTCCTCAGATCTGCCCTGCCAAAACGGGTGCAGAGGTGTGGCCTAGCCCCAAGCTCACAACACAGCAGCTTAGCCACTGCCCTTGTGGGGATGGTTTCAGAGGGCTCCAGGGCCCAGTTTGTCCTTATACAGCCCTGCAAAGCAAGAGACGAGCAGTAGGCATGCGCAAAGCCAGTCAGACACGTTTTTGTTTCTTGCATTGCTTGTCTGAGGTCCCTGTGCAGCCCATAGCCCACATCAGAGGTCCCAGAGCCAGCCTACACAGATGAAATGTTGCTTACCCCAATAACATGAGTAGTTCTAGTAAAAATAGCAATCGCATCGTGCCTCAGCTGCTCGCTGGGTTACTCCCATTTCTCCTGTACACAGCATGTCCACATTGCCAAGCAGATGAGCAGCCTCCTCATGGGCCCGAGCCTCCAGTCACTGGCAGCAGGCTCACACCCAATGCCAGCCCCCTGCTCAGGCCCAGCAGCACAGTGCAGCTGACTGCACAGCTGGGTCACGGCATGTTCTCAGGGGCAGCTGCTCAGGGCAGCACATGGTCCAGGCTCCATAGATCCAGAGAGACAGGGAAATGCTGAGGATCACAAAGATGGTCAGGGCCTGGAGCATCTCCCTTCCGAGGGGAGTCTGAGAGACCTGGGATTGCTGAGCCTGGAGAAGGCTGAGGGAGGATCTGATCAATGCTAACAAATATCTGAAGGGCAGAAAATAACCGCACAAGAGCACATTCAAAGCTATCTAAGCAGTAAGAATCCTACATACCAAAGTTGTCAGCATCTGGATTGCTGTGTTGGCCATATGTCTTCAGAGCATTAAAAATCGTGGGATGCAGATTGTTTTTATTTGTGTACCCTGCAGAACTGTGAGCTGGGTGCTGATGCCAAACGACAAATAGCAAGCTAAAGAAGCAGAGAGCCAAATAACCAGGCGTGTGCAGAGCTGACAGGCTCTCTCTGCATACACCCACCAAAGGACCACGCACCAGCTCTGGGCAAGTGGGGCGCTTCAGCCATATCAAGGTGTTCCTGGTGTGCCGAGGCAAGTGGGGATCCAGAGTGGATAGTCCTATAAGGCTCCCTGAGGTCACCCATACAGAACGGGTAATTATGTACAAATAGAGAAAATCCAACAAAGTGGCTACGGGAATAAATCTAACCAAGCCTGAAGAATAAGACACGAGAGGTCAAAAGGCTGGGGGTTAACAAGCTAATCCGAGAGCAACATCCTTCCAGCAGACAGTGGTCACACCCTGGAAATTAACTCCAGGAAGCACAGAGGGGGAAATCTTGTTCAGTAAAGCAATCCTGAGTACGGGACACAAAGATCTGCAGCACAGCACAAGCACTTACGGGGTGCTCAGTCCTGCTTGCCAATTCTGCATTACAGACACCGGATCGTGCACAAGTGAAAAATGCACTACCACTTCTCATGAAAAGGATGAGATATTAGGTGCATTCATTGCAACAAAAACACTTCAGAAAAAGGGAGAAAAAAAAAAGAAAATCAGAGGTCAGCCACAAGAACCAAATGCAAAAACAGAAGGGAGGGCTGGGAGCCCGCTGTGCGGTGACAGAAGCCATGCTCATGTTGATGAGGGGCTGTCTGGGCCCCCAGCACACACCACTCAGTACCTCTGTTTTTTATAACCTGCGTGCTATTCACTGGGAAGCCCCATGCCAGGCTGTAGCACAGACCTCAGCACAACCATGCAGGAGCAGGAGATGCCCCATCCCTGGAGGTGATGGTGATGGGCACTGGCACAAGAAACGTAGCACAATTCTTGGGATCATGGGTGAAAAATGGGAGTCTGTACCTGCAGGCTAACTGCAGGCTGCAGTTAGAACCAGCATGGCACTGGCAAACAAAAGGCTCAAACACCTCATTCTTCACCAGTTAGCTCTGCAGCTGGTGGACACAGAATAGGGTCTTTGAAGCAGCTCGTTTCAGTGTCACATTCCAGCTGCTGCTACTGTGAACAATTCTCCTCTGTAAGCGGAGAAGGAAAAGCAACAGGTTTAAAAGTTACCTGAAAACTTTGGGACAGGTTAAAATTTTAAAGGGTGCTGATTAAACATGAACTTCATACACTGAAAGACAAATATAAAAAATACGCTGTTAGTTTTTCCTGCCCTCTTAAATGACACATACAGAACTACATCCCTCCACACATTGCCATCCCGTCCTTCCCATCCTGCAGGCTGCTGAGGAGGGAAAAGGCAGCAGAAAGGACAGGTATGGAAAGTGCAGGATGTGGGAAAGCAAAAGCCTTACCTGGAGGACGAGGACCAAATCCCAGCAGCGGGAGGCACAGGAGCAGCCCCCACGTGCCCACAGCAGGGCAGTGCTGGCAGAGCAGGGCCAGACTCTGCACCTTCCATTCCAACTGGACTTCCAGGAGGACTGCACCACTAAGAGCAGAGAGCAGCTCTTGGCCCCCAGCCACTCAATTAATACTTAGGGTATCACAGGATTTATTTTTATCTCATCTGTAACAATTGTCGTTATCAGATTTTCCATATTTATGTATTAAACAACCTATGCTTTTAAGTTTTTTTTTCCCTCATCCATCCAACATGGCTTTTAAAGGATACTCCAAAGTTTTTCATTTGTTTTTCCACTTTCCCTGTTTTAACGTCCTGCAGATACCTTTGACCATGCCAAGACATTACAATGAGCACCAGCAACAACAGGGGAGAGGGGTGCAGCCCTGGGAACACCGCTCTAACTCTGAGCTGAGCAGAAGAGAAGGCTCTGGCACTCATTCCAAGAAGGCTGATTTTTAATAAAAGCTCAGAATAGATATTTTCTCATTTCTCCCCAGGGCCAGCGGTGTGCCTCAGGGTGCAGAGCTGCCCCGCTGCCTTTCCTGTAAGGTGCATGCACCCACTCTTGGTGGGGGAAAAGGAGATGGTGGCACCACTCCCCACCAGAACGTGACATGCCTGAACTGATCGGAACTCACGAGACTCAAATACAACGTATCTGATGCAAACATTATGCAGTCAAGATGGTGTTTCCTTTTTATTTAAAAAAAGAAAAAAAAGAAAAAAAAAAGCAAACCACAACATGAAAATAGATAGCAGATGTAAAGCTCATCCAAGTGCGACGAAAAGAGATTTCCCCCACAAGCAAAAGGCCTGTTGGCACAGCAGCCGGTCACCAGCACAGCCAGGCAGGTTCCCCTGCATGCACTGCTGCTGCAGGCAGGCAGCACGGCCACAGCACATGGGTGCAGTGAGCTCACACCGAGCCTGCACGGCCACCTCCTCCATCAGGAGACAGCTGCATCCACTGTCAGCACAAGCAGAACCACATAGGGACAAGAGGGAATGGTTTTAAACTGAGACAGGGGAGGTTTAGGTTGGATATGAGGAGGCAGTTTTTCACCCAGAGGGTGGTGAGGCACTGCTCACAGGTTGCCCAAGGAGGCTGTGGATGCCCCATCCCTGCAGGCATCCAAGGCCAGGCTGGATGTGGCTCTGGGCAGCCTGGGCTGCTGGTTGGTGACCTGCACACAGCAGGGGGTTGGGACTGGATGAGCACTGTGGGCCTTTGCAACCCAAGCCATTCTATGATTCTATGAAAGTCAAAATCCTTGCAATAAAAAAATACTTATTTTGTCCCTAATTTTGTTTGAAGGAACAGCTACCAGCCTCACAGCACGGTTTGTGCAATGCAGCCTCACTGGTAAATCTATGTTCTCAAAACACGCAAGAGTTTTTATGTGAGCCCTTTAGTTCCTGGAACCTGAGCTATAGTTAGAAGGAGAAAAGCTACAAGCGCGTGTGGTTTTGTGCTTTGTTTTGTTTTTAGAAAGGAAGTAACAGCTGTTGCTTTCACATGGCATCCAAAAATCTCCAGCAGCGAAGCAAACTGACAGTGCAGCAATGGCAGTGTGGTGCTGGGAGGTTTCCCAAGCAGTAGACCCCAAGGAGCATGCAAAGCATAGCAGAGATGAAGGGGCACAGGCATTCTTACAGCAGCGTACCACCACCTCAAATCCCACCCTTCTCAGCACCCGGTGGAAGAAGCAGCCAGCTCGTGGTGTTAGCCTGAGGACATCCGCACCCTCGCACCTGTGCCACAGACAGAAGGTGAATTAAGCCATAAATCCCTGAAAATGCCCCCCTCATTTGTGGCACATCTCTTTCACACTGTCACTCTAGTGAAATGCATCATTTCTTACCATAAGACTGATTTCAGCGCTTGTGTAGAACCAGCAAATGGCTCTGTTTCCCCATTCATTTAATCTGAGAAAATCTTTAAATATTTGCCCTCCAGAAATAAAAACAACGCTTCTTCACCTAGAAGGAGGATGTTCCTATCCATGAGGCCATTCAAGGAGAAAAAAAGCTTCCTTCAGGTGCTCAGGTGCCTGCTGTGTCTGAAAGCACAGCTCAGCCTGCACACCAAGGTGGGGAAACACTCTGCCTCCCCCCCCATTGCATTTTGTTGCCCACACACATCAGAGCTGCTCAGCAAAGAGCCCCGGCACAGAGATCCATCCACACAACAGCCAGTGTGGCACAGAGATTTGGAGCCTCAGCAGGGCAGGCACGGTGAGCACAGCCCTGCTCATTTATCCTGCTTTTCAGTGTAAATGAACCTGACATCTCTGCTACCGGAGCGCGACAGCTTCCAAGAGCCAAGCGAGCCTGGAGAGCTGCTCACTGTTTGCAACTCTGTTGAAATATATACTGCAAACTCGCCTTAAAAAGATCAAGGTACTGATAAATGGTTATAAACCCTAAAAAAAATAAATGGAAAAGTCGCTCATAAAAGCAAACAGAAGTCAGACTGATAGTCTAAACAAAAGCTCCTCCTGATGCCACCCAAGGACGCCACTGAAATCCTGTCTGGTAAACAAACCGAAACTCCGCATGCCCGAATCACACCAAGCCGATGAATGAGAAAAAAGACCCATCCATCCTTCCTCTGCTTGCTGAGCTTCATAATGTGATGCTCACAATGAAAGATCAAGTGCTAAAGGAGGAAGGGCACGGCGCTGCCGGACCTGCAGAGCACAGCGCTCCCCATTCACAGCCGCACCTCCCAGGGCTGCTGCTGCTCGTGGTGCTCCATCTCCTTGCTAGCTCACCACCGAGACCACGCAATCCCTGGGCTGGCTGATTCCCAGCACTGCTCACAAGCAGGAATCTGGGGCTCCTGATGCCACAAGTAGCACCCTTCCCTGTTTTATTTTGCCTCCTCCCACCACAGAAGGCCTCTCGGCTGCCCAGCAGTTCCTCCAGCTCCAGCAGGGCATGCCTGGCAGCGAGAGAGGGGCTGGAACGCCACAATGCTGGTACAAGTCTGACAGGTCCCAAAATGGCTGATGAAGCACTCTGTGCTGCCTGCTTCTTTGGCAGCCAGCACAATGGCAGTCCCCCCGTGAGCTACACCTTATCATACCAGCATTCTTTTCCGTCTCCAGAATAATCGTGACGAGGCTGATAATGCACTTCTCTTCCTTTCTTCTCTTCTTCCTCTAAAATTCTTTCTAGCTAAAAATAAAGCAACGCATCAAGCACAGCACCTGACTTTGAACACCGAGCTTCCTGCTCGCCCTAGTCCTGCCCCACACTGCACCAGGGACGGACCACTCAGCAGCCAGACATCAGCCAGGAGCTGCCCCAGCCTCTGCTCGGCACTCACTGCACACAGTTTGCTGCACTGCTGTGCCAACATTTTTCAGTAGAACACACCTGGGCTCTAAAACAAGTTCAACAAAGTGCTGTGGTCCTGTCAGCAAGCAGCTGCGTTGTACAGTTCTTCTCGAGAAAGCAGAGGATGGGACCAAAGAAGCACAATCAGACTGCTTGCAACCAACCCTGACAAGCAAACTCAGAAGAACTCATGGCTACAGCAGGTTTCGCACCTGAGTTCTGATAACAGTGAACTTTCATTGTGATTTAACTGCGTGCACAGGCATGGTCTTCAGCTAACTGCAGCAGATGTGGTTAGATGCAACTCACATCCTCAGGGCACAATAAAAGCCTGCCCACAGCTCCTGCTGTCACTGACAGACCTGTCCAACAGCTCCTGCAGCTCACAGCAGTCAGTGGACAAATTAAAAACGAGGTCTGCCGTTAAAGAGGAAGAGACGTCCTCAAGGTCTCATCAGAGCAATGAATACCCAAGAAGTTGTCTTTGCTCCCTGCCCTCAGGGCAAGGAAAAGCTCCACATGCAGCAGAGCACAGAAAAGGCGATGATGACATAAAAAGCCATCAACAAGCATCAGAATAAATCCATCCCTGGTATCATAATACCTGGGCTTACTTAGAAAATGTGACACTGTTTAGTGGAAGGTCTGCAGATTAACACGAGGGAGGTTTAACAGCTGCAGACAATATCTGTTTATAATCCTTGTTCTTAGCGTGTTTACGTTCATGTAGTTCAAGTGGTTGATTTAGGCTCTTTCCAGCCATGCTGACGCAGGAAGTGACGTAAAACAGGGCAATGATTAAGTAAGAAGATGGGGATGTGCTCTGCTTTATTCAAACAAAAGTAAAATTCAGTGCACCTTTTGCCTTAGCATCTTTAACAGCCTGCCAGAAGCACGAGTTCCTGCTCTGAGAAAGCCACAGACACCACATTGGTCAGTAAGGGGCACAAGGCAGATGTGCATCCTTCCTACCTGCTGGCGTGGGACACCTGCCCCAAGTGGTGTAAATGCCAATATGTGTTTTAAATTAGAGCAGACCAGCCAGCAGGAAAAAATCCCTATGAATATACCTCAGACGCTGCATCACACAGAGAGTTTCACTCTCCTTTGCTACAGATGCAAGATAAACATCAGGAGCACCAAGCAGCCTCCTGCACCCACACAGCACCAGCTCCAGAGCAGAAAGTAACTAACCTGGTGTTTGTAAACAGAACCGCATCACATGAAATCCAAGGGTTACACGGGGATTCAACAGCTACAAAGAAAAATCACGCAGCCACAGTAAAAATAGTACAGACCAGGGCAACTCCCTGTGGGTGGTTCCCAGCCTGAGACCAGAGGAAATCTTCACATCTTCTTTTATGTTAACAGTGCAGAGAAACTACAACCCCTGTTCCTCCCAGAGAGCAAAATGCAGCCAGCACCCCTCAAAAGGGCAGAATTGTTCCAGAATGGGCTGCGGGGCTAAAGAGAGCGGACAAGGCTGCCCGCTGCCCAGGGAGGTGAAGCAAGGCAGAAGAAGCTGGGAGGTGAGACAGACCTGCCACGAGACCAGCGCTTGTCCAGCCAGGAGGTGAAGCAGCATCACTACACGGCTACGGAAAGGAACGGGAGCAGAGCGGGAGACGGGGAAAGACCGAGAGCGTGCAGAGGGAAGCACGCAAGGAGCGCAGGGGGCAGCGATACGGGCTGCGCCTAACAGAGCGTGCGGCTGTGCGACGGCTCGCGGGAGCGGGAGGGGAGAAAGAGCAACGGGGGGGGCGTGGGCGCCGTGCTGGGCTGCTGGGGGGTCGTGCGGGGCACCGCAGGGGGATCGGAGGGCGGCCGCAGGGCTCCTTGAGGCCGGGCTGCGGAGCTCCTCCTGAGAGCCGCGGCGGCGTCCGGGTCCTCGGGGGCGGCCGGTGGGTCCGTGAGGGGCGGGCCGGGGGCAACGCGGCTTAAGGGAAGGGGGAGGACCGGGAGCACGGGAGCGCGGGAGGGGGGGGGGGGCGGCGGCGCTGAGGAGACGCGGAGGCGGCGCCGGCCGCAGCGCTGCGGGAGCCCGAGGCCCGGCCCGCGGCCCCCGCCCGCCGCACGCACCTTCTGGCGGATCTGCCCGGACGTGGAGACTTTGCGGATGAGTTTCTGCGGCGAGCCCGGCTCCTGCTCCGGCTCGCTGTCCGACGACTCGTCCGCCGCGGCGCTGGCGGCGGCGGCGACCGCCCCGGCCTGGGGCTGCACGGCACCCGCCGCCGCCATGCTGCACCGTGCGGGGCGGCGCGGCCGGAGCCCACCCCCCCACCGCCCGCCTCCTGCAGCGCCCCCTGGCGGAGATGAGGGGATGCGCTGAGTGAGGCGCCGCCCGCTCGGCGCCCCCCGCCGGGCTCCCGCCGCCTCTCCCTGTGGTGGAGTCGTGAGAAGAGCGGGTGCTGCGCAGCGGTGAGTCGCCGCGAAATTGATACTACAGATAGCAGAGCGCTGGTTAGAACGGCCTTCCGCTTACCGTAACCCTCTCCTCACAGCCGGAGCTGCGCTCACGCGAACCCTGCAGCCCAGGCACTCAGCCCAGGCGAGGCGGCTGTGACAAACGCTGCCGGGTGGAGCTGTGGGCTCAGCTGCCCTCACCTCACCGCTTTCAGCATCTTAAACAAGCCCCGTTCGCAGAGCATCGTTGGTTCGACGTCGCTGATTCAACAGCAGCCGGCTCACTGCAGGCTTTCAGCAGCGCCCTGCGCCCACTGGGAGGAAATGGGCATCTCGAAAGCGTGTTTTTTCCTCTCTGAAGGGACCGCTGTTGTTAGTGAGGATCGAAGTGGAAAGCTCTTGAGTTCATTTTTTGTTGTGTAGGTTGAGAAACATACATTTATAACAAATGTCGGCCCAGCCTTCAGACTTTCCAGGAGAATTTTAATTCAGGAACAGTGAAAAATAGAGCAAAAATAGGAAAGGGGTAACCAGCAGTCCCTTTTCATGCAAAATGTAACGAGCTGATGCAACCCGTTTCAGCCAGAGCCTGTGAGAGACGCAGAAAAGGACCTCGTGCATTTGCATGGATAACGAGAACATTCAGATCAACAAGGGAGAGCAGTGTTTGCAGACTATGTTCTCATTTCTTAGAGCATAAGCTGATCTCTGGCAGAGCAATGTGGGTTTCTAAGGGCAGTTTGCCCCGTGGTTTCCTCCTTAATTTCATTGCACACTCTTTGGAAGCCACATAAAGAAAACTAGATTAGATAAGATGAACCTGGATTAGCAGTTCTCTGGTTAGCATTGCATATAGGGAACTATGTTAAGGAATTCATGTACAGAGCACATCTTTCTGTTCCTTAATAAGTGGCTGTTAAGTACAGTGCTAGAAAGCCAGTGTAACATCTCAGCAATACAACTACTGAGAAAGGTGACTTGCAAGACATTTAATGGTAGAGAAGGAGGATGTAAGCCATACACAGGGTCAGCGCAAGCACTGAAAATACTAACTCGATGAGTTGGATAAAGCAGAAATGCAAAAGCAAACAAAAGGAAACCAAACCAATTTCATATAGCCCACTGAGGGCTTTAAGTCAAAGGCAGCAAGCCAGCCATTCAAACTAGGACTCAGTTCACTATTGAAAAAGATACAGAGAAAAGACACAGAGACCCCATCTGAGCACAGGCAGGCTGCACAAACCCTCATTTAAGCTCTCATTGATGGTAAAAGTAACCAACCACCTGAACAGGTAGCTCTGAAGCAGATGTTGCAGCCTTCCTGACCTCTTCTGGTAGGTAGAGTAAGCAGCAGGTATGGAGTTTGCTATGTTCTTACGAAGTGGAAACTTTTAATAAGTAAGAGAAATTTATGATTTTGTGCCTACTGATCCCTGACAGCACACGCACTGACAACACAGTTTACTACAAACCTAGGTCCTAAATTACAAACTGGTGCCAGGCTACACAGCTTCTCCATCAGCTCGTTCTTTTCATCACTCATCGGTTGAGGAAACGTTCTTGTTTTCTTCTTCATCACCCGTATCTTTTAGCTGTTGACGAGCAAACTCCTCGAATACCATCTCTGCATCACTGAAGGGGAAGAAGCACAGGCCTTTTTAAATGAGGTCAGCCATTTTTTATACCAGCAGACTGAAAAGCAACAAACTGGAAGAAGAAGAGAAGCCTGGAGCAGTCTCTGGTGATATTTCTTTTCTCTTCAAAGGGATTTGTATCACATCCCCCCAGACACTGTCTTCACTGGTGCTATTCTAGATAGTATGAAAAGGAATTGACTGAACAAGTCAGGATACAGACTGAGGAGGTTTTCATCTCTAAAGAATCACGCTCTTCCCAGCTAAATATCTACGTATCAGCTAGCTGAATAGTTTGCAGCCTGAAAGGGTCTTTGTATTGAGATCAAATGTGAAACCTTTCATCCTTCTGCACTTAAAATACAGGCATGTGTTTGAACTCATTGAGTTCCTGAAACTACAGAGCTACAGAACATCAGCTGACCATCTCTTTCTCTCCAACTGTTAGGCAAAATACGATCTCAAACTACTTTCACATGGTCAGTCCTTACTGCTCAACTGATAGTGGCAATTTGTCAAGCCACAGCAGCTTGCTCACTTTTTTTAAGCTCTGTGAACGCTGTGGATTTTCCTCCTTTCCTGAGGAGCTTTCAAAGAGGCAATGTGCAGCAGCAGCTAGAATGTGAAATACTGTTCAAAGAAACTTACCCATCCTTGCCTGCAGTCATCAGCATGCAGTAAGGGAGGAAAAGAGACACCAACAGTTAGAACAGTGGATACTAAGAACAGCAAAACTTTATAAAGCATCAGGATTTGCAGCAATATAAGAATTCCAACAGTCTGAACATGTGTGCATGCACCTGCTGAAGCAAAGCCTGATCTCTCTCAAATGTGGTTTAAGTAGTCAGCAGATGGGGAGGTGTTCTCATTCAATACACACAGAGGTATTGAAATCAGAATAAAAAAAGGCAGCCTCTCAGCAGACAGAGGCAATACTCCTGATTTCATCCCTGCCTAAGCATAAACCTTTGGTGCTTGTGTTCCTTTGATAGGATCTTTGCTGACCACGCAGCAGTGACAGCAGCATTGCAGCTTGCTAGCAGGATTCCTTGGAAAGATGTATTCAGCACAGCCTAAAGTAAGCAAAACAGATTATGCTGCAGGGAAGAGGTGGGAAAATGGATTGTTTTGCTTTTACATTCACTTTATCAAGTAACCATTGCACCACTCACTTCTTTCTCATGAATTTAAGTGAGAAAGCACAGTGCTGTAAAGCCAGTGTTCTACAGAAGTCAGCAGGGATTGGTAATGTTTCAGTGACTGGATGACCTGGGGAATTCCCACCCACAACACACAGTGAAATCAAGGGCAACAAGCTGTGGTTAGCACTGCTGGAAAAGTCAGTATTAAAAGTGTGCCAAGTGGGGCACTGTAGCCAAAATGCCTCAAATGATGGGTCACATAAAGGCTCCCCTGGTGTATATCCATGGTGTGAAAGGACAGCTTCTTCTGCTCACATAGGCCAGCATGAAATCTGGACAGCCTCAGGGCAATTGTGCTTGACTGAAATGGATTTAAAATGAAATATTTAGAAGTTGCAAAGTTTCTTTAAAGTTTCCAACACCAAAGCATCATTTTATTTTCCTCCAATTTTTATTCTTTAAATAGCCTGTTCTCTTTCCCCTCTCTGAAGTATACTCATTACTATGGGAACAGTGACATCAGAGATGTGGGCAAAGCAAGCGATCTTCACCAATGTGGTTTGAAGCTGATTCTACAGAATGGGTTGGGGGGGGGAGAGGAATTTTTTGGGTTAGGCATTTACTTTGTTGTCTGATACTGATTCAATACACAGATATTGTAGCAGCATGGCAATGCTTGCATAGCTTAGGTGTAAGACTACATTCAAATACGTGCATCTTTCAATGCATTTTATCTTCGGGTTGCTACATTACATCTCATTGTAGGGATGTAATGCCTACATCAGCATCCTAACAGGAGTCAGGCCCTCCTCGTTGTTACCTTGCCGTCCTGTGGCTTATTTAGCATTATAACACTGAAAAAAGTCACAGGAACCTAAAAATAAGGAAAAAGCCAACCCATTTCCAACTGGCATCCCTGCAATTGTTTTAAAGGTTAGGATGGGAGGGGGCTGTGTTTGAGGACAGATGAGGCTCCAGAACATCACCATACTCTCTGCGGAGGGTTTTCTATAAGCTCTTATTATGCAGCCACAGAAATGACTCCATGTAATTAAAGTTGTGACATATGGTAATTTTCATTATAAGCTTGCTTTTAACCTCTTTTAACTTCACGATGGAAAAAAACAAACACAACAAGAAGCTGCCTAACATTCTAAGGCATGCAAACCCTTTGAAAATTCACTAATTCCTGCTAGTTACAATATCAATATGAGGTGAGCATAGGGTTAAAGGGACACAATAGTTATGGGCTTCTTGAAAGCAGTCCTTTCATGCAAATTTAACAAGGGAGCAGATAAATGACCATTTGTTGAATACTAGCCAAAGTAAAGGTCAGTGACCAAGACACAGGCCCGCAAAATGTAAAACATCAGGACAAGAGCGGGAAAATCTCAGAGCAAAGAAGTCACACTGAGCACAGCCTTGTGAAAATCCCAGCAGGAGCTTCTGGGCAAGCTGCTGACTGGGGAAGGTCTTGGAAGCACCAAGAGACACAGCCCGGTTGGACTCTGCCTTTAAAAGAAACAGCTCTCTATCCATTTTTGTCAATGGGTGGAAAAGACCGACTGCCAGCCGATGTGACAGGAGCTGCCTTGCCTAAAAATAACCACCTTGGGAGCCACATGGATCCAAAAACAGTTGCAAAACCAGCACACATGAAACATGCAAGTGCTGGCCGATGAGAAGTCCAAGACAAGGAAGCCATAAATAGACATGGAAAAAGAAAGGCAGCAAGCAGTTCCGTTTCTGGCTCTTCCAGGTGGGAAAGAGCGAGCAAACAGCAGTGGCCATGCTTTCTGACAGACCTGCTTTTTACTCAGGGATGAATGCTCATACAGACAAATAAAAAGGGTCAAATAATATGCTGTGAGAGCACAGTGCAGCTAATCCACTGTCCACATTTGGCCCCCAAATTGAGTCATGTTCTTCAGAAGTTTACCTTATATAACACTGGGGTTCTCCACACTCACAGAACGGCCTGGGTTGCAAAGGCCCACAGTGCTCATCCAGTCCCAACCCCCTGCTGTGTGCAGGTCACCAACCTGCAGCCCAGGCTGCCCAGAGCCACATCCAGCCTGGCCTTGAATGCCTGCAGGGATGGGGCACCCACAGCCTCCTTGGGCAGCCTGTGAGCAGTGCCTCACCACCCTCTGTGTGAAAAACTTCCTCCTCATATCCAACCTAAACCTCCCCTGTCTCAGTTTAACACCATTCCCCCTTGTCCTATCACTGTCCACCCTCATAAACAGTCAGCTCTGCATGATTAAATTCACCGATGTTACATGTTTCATTTAATTTTGCTGTAAGTCACTTTAGCTAGAGGAAGAAAAAGATATTACCCCTCTGCAGGGAATAAGTCATTGTAGGTGACATTTTTAATCCACTTTAGCTTCAACTCTCTAAACTGCTTTGACTTTTCCTTTCTCCCAGCTGCATCTTAAGATGAAGTGACAACTCAGTGAAGAAGGAAGGTACAACAGACAAACTGGTTACTACTGATTCATCAGTAAAAACAAAAGGGAATGGATAAAGGAGTCATCTCAAAATTCCCTGTGCTCTTACCTTTGCCTACTCTCATTGCAGAGGCTGCTAAACAAGCCAACAAATTAAAATTGTACCTTATGGGACCCTTAACACTTTAAATACTGTTTGTTGAAGCTCCAGCTGCAATTAAGACTTGATTTGCTTGATTACAAATTCAATGTTATTTCACTTTAGTTTATGAACTGAAGCAGCAGAAATAAAAACTGCATCTCCAAAGTATAAACAGTCCTTCCAACGACGAGATAAGGCAGAGAACATGGAAAGCCAGAAGGAGTTTTAATTTACCAGCTTCATTTGGAAGCAGTTTTATTCCCAGTAATGAGCTCAGACACTGTGCTCCAGCACAGATGCCAGATCAGCTAAGCAGGCTTCTGAGGAATTTTCTTTCGTGTTAGTTTCCTTGTTCAAATAGAAAGCACTTTCTCCCTGCTTGTAGGGCTTTCCCATGGGATAGCTCTTAAAGCTACACTTTTTTCCCTGCCTAAAATTAAAAGAAACCTACAGTTTCCCCCTGTACAAAAAGCACGACTTGTAGCTCTCTCCTGACAGCAAGTACCCAGATGACTTTGGTGTAGCAAATAATACGTGGGCTGCATCTTTGGTGAGAGGATGTGTTGGGGGAAGTGGTCTGAGAAATACTGCAGTTCTCTGCTTCCCTTGTGAAGTCTTCTGCCCACATTCTTTTGAGTGTGCTACGTAACAGAGCGTATCAGCCATCCTTGGAAATGATCTTAAAATGGAAAACTGACTGACTTCCATTCTTCTTCATCCTAGCCTACAAATGCTTCTGCCAAAATTATCAGCCCAAAGCACAGGAAATAAAAAGGCAGTTGTGGCATTAACACCAAACACGGTGTCGCGTCCAAAAAAACCTCACACCATCCTGCAAATATACACAGAATTCATGACCGTTCCCTGAGCCTTTGGATGGTTCTCATCTGAGGTTGTTCAGCTTCTCTCTGGATCCACAAAAGCTCAGTGTGGCAGCCCTGGGGTCCAGCAGCACGTCTGCCGTGTGAGGCTCACTGCGGACACCAGATGGCCCTCACCGATCACCTTTCCTAGGCCACCACCCCAGCCTTGGCCAAGCTCAGGGGCGGGGGGGGGGGGGGGGGAGCTGGGGGATTCCTGCAGGAAAGTCTAGGGGAAATACTTCAGGATGTGCAAGCAGAACAGAAGGGAAGACCCTTGGCAAAGCTGCTCTCCTGCAGACAGTCACCATTTGGGACCATGATCAAGCGTGCAGCAATGTCAGAGGGCTGCTAGCAGAGCTCTGCAGGCACACAGCAAGGAAAGGAAATCCACCACGTGGGCACAGCATTTGCTTACAGCAACTTCTCCAAGGTGGTCCACCCTTATCCATCCTACAGACCAACCCTGAGGATCCAATTTCCCATCTCACAGGCTGCAACCTGCATGCATCACGTGCCTGTGCTCCACCCTGATGATGCTGCTGTCTTCCATGTGGCCACAGCAGAAAGGCAGTGAGGGGGGGGACAACCATTGTGGTTCATCCCAAAGGCTTCCTGGACTCGCTGCGCTGCTCTGATGGCAGTGCAACATGCACAGACTTCTCATCTGAGCACGTGCTGTGTCTGTGTTGGCACAGCTCACAGCAGAGGTTTTCTTGGGGGGGGGGGGGGTAATGAGTTTTCATTTGTGCATGAGTGCAATTCTCAAATGGAGTTAAGAAGCCCTCCTTCAGCTGCTCAGGTATGTCCATTGTTAGAAAACACTGATTCCTAACCAGAGACCTGAGGATCACCAGCTTCTCACTGATCATGTCCTCCAACAATATAAAATGCAGTAATTCAGTTGGAAAGGGAGGATGACTCCTTTCATGGACTCCTTTCATGGACTCCTCCATAATCTAGTGCTCATGTTCTGAGGTACTGCAACTTCAGATAAGTTTTAGCCCAAAGAAAAAAAATAAAGAAACCAGAGTGCAGAAGCAGCCATGGGTTTCTGCTCGAAGCCCACATGACTGCATCCAAAGACAAAGAGCAGGACAGGCTGACTCATCTAGAAAAATCCCCACGCTGTAAGGCGGCATAATGGTTTGTGTTCATTAGCTGCTCCAGATGCTGTATAGGAAATCCTGATTCAGTGCACCTTGCAGTTTCTGTATGATCACCACTAGGGAACAGATACAGTCAGGGACTGTAGAGTGGGAAGAGGACACATGTTTAAGACAGTCTGAAGTTTTTCCATCCAGTCATCAGACTTTATACACTCAGGGAAAGCTAGTTCTTTACACTGGCCTATGATTTATACAAGTAAACAAGACAGCAAGCTGGTTAACCTTCAGGATGCTTGTCACACTTCTATTTACTGACCCAGTAAGAGACCTCTCCTCTCAGATTCCTGTACACAAAAAATGAACATCAAGACCACACCACAAAAACCATGGGCCATATTACATGTAGGGACTTTGTAAAATCACGAATGGCTTTGTCACCTCTTCATTTTGCTTAAAAGCTTTTTTTTTTTTTTTTTTGGTACATTTTAAGTGTTTTCTGTGACCTTGTTTGCTGCATTGTAATCTGGCTAGAAATTGTCGACAGCTGCACTCAGGATCCTTGGCACAGCGGTCATCAGATTTAACTGTGCAGTGCTCCCTTAAGTCCCCGTGCTTTCAGTTGTGATTCTACAGATGAAAAAAAGGAAACCTGACCCAGTTCTGCTTTCTTCCATCTCAGCATCCCTTCTCCCTGTTCCCTCATGCCTTGAGGTTCACACAGATGCACACAGTAGTCCCCTAGAGGCTAAATCACTGCAAGCCTTGCAGTAGTAATAATTCATGTGGGACAACAACAACAAAGAAGGCAAAAATGAGGTGTAACTGACCTGCTGGGTTCTTTTCCTCAGGTTTGGGGTGCATGAGACGAAATGGCAGCTCTGTGCTCACTTCACTATGGGCAAAAGAGAGAATGCATCAGATCCACAGCCCCCAGCCATACCTGGTTCCATGCTCCTCTCACCTCAGGCCAGCCTAGGCCCAGAATTCCAGCTTCACCTATTCCTTCAGCTTTTTTCTAATGAGCAACCATGGCTACACGGTCTGAAAACAAAGATGGCACTTACCTGGAGGTGAAGTCTCCCAGCAGCCTGCAGAGGGAAACAGAAGAAAACACAGCTATGTTTAGTGCCTTCCCATTCGGATGTTTCAGCCAATAATGTTTTAGTTGTGGACCATCAAAATCACCTTCCTACAGATCATAACATCATAATGCACTTGTTTTTAAATTTTCATTTTTCACACCCTTCCTGTGGCAAATGATCTGACCAAATGTTAGCATGGCTCCTTTGCTGAGGGCCTGAGTACCAGGACAAGGGCAATCAAAGGGGACCACAAAAAGCAGTGGTCATTTTATCACTATGCATATCATTAGTTTATATTCATTTTTATATTAGGAAGGAGGGTAGATGAATGAATACAAATGTAAACAGTGACTATCAGCAGTAATTATCCCTGTCCTCTTTTGCACTCTATGCTGGGAACCATCTCATGCTGATACCACCAGCTTCTCACAGAAAGTTGGCTCAGTACAGAACCTCAGTCTTTGTGATTCTCAGAAGATGTCTGGGAGAACAACACCAATACAGAAATTCGAGCAGAGTTTCACTTAAGCTCTCACAAAATCAAAACTATAACTTTGAAATGAAATTGCAACATGAACCACAGGTTTATACCAGCACCTCTGCTCATACGGTCAAATTCTTATTGTAACGATGGAAGGTGTAACAACACCTCAGGCTCAAGAAAACTTGTTTGGAGAGGCTAATGCACAGTTTTGATGAAGTTTATGGAGACATTCTATACTATGTGCCCTTTCTTTTAGGGTGGACTGGCCCGCCTTCTCCAGAATAGTCAGTGAAATACACACTTTGCTCTCTTAATTCTAAGCAGATGTAGCAGGAAGTCTCTTACCCCGAAACAGTGAGCTTCACTCTGATCTTGTAGGAAACCAGAATCCCCATCACTGTCTTGTCTATTCCATCCTTAATACTATCAGAGAAAACAAAGTGGTGTTTTAGGTAGTTCAGCAACAGAGCAACAACTTATGGCAGGAAAAACTAGATGAACATCCCACTGTCCTAAAAAAGAGCCTCAAGGACAGCTAATTCCTCTTTCCGTCCCTATTACCATTCAGCCTGAATGACTACGACAGGGCAAGATGTGCAGCGCAGATGCACCCATCAAGACAGACACAAACATCTGATAGGTCAGATCTTGCCCTATTCTTTACACCCCCTGACAATTGGGACCCTTTAAAGCTCTGCTCACATGGTGCTAGAAGCCAAGTTGGTATCCTCATCCTTTAGCTTGCCATCCAGGGCTATTTCCCGGGTCTGCCGGTTGTTTGCCAGCAAGGGCAAAACTGTCAGTGTTGTTGTCAGGCTGCTGTTTGGCTGCACCTTTTCCCTGGAAAATAAGCAGCAGGTGAGAGTGGGAAAGCAATACACTCTGATCTGCCTTACAGACCCAACTAGGATCATTTTAAAACAGATCACAAAGCCATTCACAAGGAGCACGATTTATCTGTCCAGACATAGAAGTCTGCAACGTGGATGCGTGTGTCTGAACCAGTCAGAAAAATGTCCTTTGTAATCAGCAGAGAGAAACAAGCATTTGCAGAAAATGATTTGTTTCACGTGAAGGCAGGCATCCAAAAGTTGATCCAACCATGCCAGAGACTTCTATATGTGGATGAAATGAATCCCAGTTCAGAAGACCAGTACTCAAAGGAAGACCTGCTCCTAAATGGCAGAGCAAAACCCAGAAAAATATCAAGTGTCTGGGTGGATCCAGCCCTCCTCACAAAGCAGAGCCCAAGGGTGCACTGCAAATGCACTGCATGGCATAAGAGCAGGAGGTTCTCCACACCACCACACTGTAGAGTCAAGGGTTTGGTGAAGGTTCTTCTGATCTTATTAGAGAAAGTGTTACGAAAAAGATGGACCCCAAACTAGAGCATCCAGCACTCCCAGGCACACAGCAGCAGCTTCTAGAAAAGCAGTGCAGATCCTTTCAAAGATCTCAAGCAGTGGGGAGCAATATGCCCGTGTTAAGTGTTTCTGTTAGGTAATTACACTTCAAACAAAGCAGCTTTTCTGTAACCTCCCCTGTTCTCTGAAAAAAGCAGCAAGGTACCCGCTGGTACACAGAGGGGAGACCAGCTGCACCCAGAGCACTGCTGGCATCAAGGCAGAGTGCTGTAACAACAAACAACTGCCATGCTGCAGCCAGGAATACCTCCCCTAATAGAGGAGGGGAGTCATTAAGAGGGTGTGAAGGTGTGTAGCAAGGATGGATAAGCAGAGTATTCACTCACGGTGCTTCCTCAGCAGCTACCACTTTTGTGTAGAAGTCACTGGAGTACAGAACCACGTTGGCAACCTGCTCCACTGAAGTGAGAAAGGCAGAGAGGGTCTATCAGTTGTGCACAGGCATCAGAAACAACACAGCTGCTCCACAGTCTCAGGAGTGGAAAATGCGAGGATGACAGCAGGAAAACCCAAACATTTAGAGCCTGAAGGGAGCACCAGGTCAGGCAGCCTGATCACAGACTTTGCCACCTGTGTTGTTCGTCTCTGTCTTCCCTGAAACACATCCAGCTTTGGTTTGGAGATGACAGAAAGTCAATAGCCCGTGGTATCCCTTGGGAGCCTGCTCCTCCCATTACAACGACCTCCCTCTCTAAACACGCTTGCTTTCACCTCTGGTGCACAAGAGGTGCTAGTTACATCGTCATCAAGCAGACTGGATACCAAACTGCAGCCAAGTTCCTCTGACAGCATTCTCCAAACAAACTCCAGAAAGCATATATGGTAATTCTAATTCAAACAGTGATGAGGGAATCTGAAATAAGGTCTTTTTAAGCTACACTGAAGAATGTCAGGTTAAAAAATATTTGTGAGTAACTAGATAGCGCATGCAAGATAGGCACTGAATTGGCTTTCTCTGCTGTAGAGTTTCATGAAACCTTCAGAAAGAACTTTGTTCTTTCCCTGCTTTCTCTTCTCTTTCTCATTCTTTGTCTCAGACTGCCTTCCACAGGCCCAAGCACTACGGAGTTTGTGGGATGAAAGCATGCAGTGGGATGAAAGCATGCAGTGGGATGAAA
>JAPSGF010000065.1:2188820-2309656 GCA_035772895.1 Perdix hodgsoniae
GTGGGATGAAAGCATGCAGTGGGATGAAAGCATGCAGTGGGATGAAAGCATGCAGTGCTACAAATAAAACACAGGCAGTACTGAACCTCAGGAGGAATTACACCATCGCTGGCAGAGTGGCTGTGTCTCGCAGTGCAGAGCATTTCTGAAGGAGTGAAGCACACCACCTAGGCACGTTCCCTGGGAGCTGAGCATCACGCTGACAGAAGCCCTTTGCACCCTGCCCAAGAGGCAGATTTCCCCCACACCTGCCTTGCCTGCCACAGTGCCAACCCTTTCCTGTGTAGACACGGCATACTGGGGCCTGAAATTAAGTCAGGCAAGTAACCAGGAGTTAGGAAAAAAGGGTTGATGAAAAGCAGCAAACAAACAGCAACAGACAGGGAAGAGGGAGAAATTCCTGATGCGCTCCATACTGCCCTTGGGCAGTTTACAAGCACTAAATTCTGGCTCTTTCAGCCCTCCCACCATAGCGTTCTTGTCCTAAGAGAATCCAAGCAATGGTAAAAAAACATACCCTGGACTTTGATCTTCTTTACTGTTTTCTCTGTGCTGTTAGTGACCATGACAGTGACTGGAATGGGCTCACCATGGTAGTACACCTAGGGGAAAACCGATGCTCAGAAACCAGTCAAAAGGCTTCTCCCACGCCATAGACCATTCCAGTCCCAACAGAGGCCAGATAAAGCAAGATGGTCCTTCCCCATGACTCACAATCCTGCCTCCAATGCCCTACTTGGCCTCAAATGACTCTGATAATGGCATCCCACCCTCCTCTAGCAGAAGCTACTGACAAAAATCACCTTAGAACCCAAGTGTGCAGGACAAGTCTGGATCAGTTGAGACAGAGTCTGGTAACACACAGAATAGGTAACAAAATGGTAACAAAATGCATATTAGTACTGAAGAACAATGATGTCCCAGGGGCAAACTCCTCACCTCTTTACTGAGGCAAGCTTTCAGATGCAATGGCTTGTTGGACATGAAGAACTGCCACGTGGTCTCTGCACAAGGTTGGGGTCCTGGTTCTTCTGGAGCAAACTGCACCTTACGGATCAACAGCCGTGCAGAGTTCCTGGGAAGCAGCAGGAGATACCGTGTTGGTACCCTGGGTTTGACTGAGGCAAGAGTTTTGCACTCACCCATGCTTAATTAAACTTAAGAAGCCCACTGACAAGTGGAACAAAAGTGAATAAGCAACCACACTTATTTTAATTCCTCCCTTCTTTATAAGGGCACAGTTGAAGACATACAAGAATACGTGCGCTGTTACCTCTTATGAATTCTCTCTTCCAAATTCTCTGTTGAAAAAGCTTTCACCTCGAAGTCCACCCCACAGCTCTGCCAGAGAGAGAGGGCAGCTGTGAAACCAGCATCACAAGCCACACCTGCAGACGTTCAAGCATCTTTCTGTATCCTAGAAACTGGCAGATTCCTGCCAACTGCAAATTCTTCTGGCCTATGATCACTGTAACAGAGATCCCCACCACCTGGTGTCTCAGCATCCACCTGTTCCCTGCTACAAGGCTTAGCTCCCAGCCTCTGACAGATGACACCCCTTCTAAAACGATACGAGAGCAGAGCTGCAGAGGTCACAGCACACTACAGGAGGCACCACCAGCAGGCCTGCAAGGTTCTCCAGTCCACCTTGGGTTTCTGAAACAGCTTTGTAATGCCAATACCTGACTCACAGTCAAGCTCCCTTCTTCCCAGTGTCTAAGGACTGGGAGAGATCAGGCCAAGCAGACCTTTGCTTTAACAGGATAATATTGCAATGCCTGGCTTTAGGCCTAGCCCAGCTGTTCAGAGAAACATCCTGTGAAGTACAGGAGGACTACTTTAAACAATGCCAGAAACCTAGCAGAACATCTCACACAGAGGTGTTATATTCTCCAGAGTTGGGTTTTTGGTTTTTTATATACACATACAAAACAGACCTTCTCTGCATTTGTTTTAACTCAGAAGCAGGTCTAGCACCTGTTAGTTACACCCATCAGTGAGATTTGAGGCACTCAGCCTCTCCTCTCTCATGTGACTGATAGCTAACCCAAGCTTGCTAGGATCACTTTGCAAGTCCAACCCACAAATCATGCAGTACCCTTAAGGAAATGACAAGCACTGCAGATTTAGCACAGCCTTGCAGCTATTGGACTAGATTTTTTTTCTTATTTTGAGGAACTGAATTCCAGCTCCCTGATGCATCTTTAGCTCTTCCCAGCCAGGTTCCTGATGTTTGTGGCACAACACAGTAAACTCCATGATAAGCACCGGTCTCACCTTATCAACATCACGAGGTGAAGGCTGCAAACAGACTGAACAAGGCAGGTAATCTGGGAACTGTGGGAACAAAAAGAAAAAGAACCCAGAGCAAGATTATGCAGGTTTCTGTGATATTTTAATTAACTCTCACAAAAGGTACAAGGTAACCCTGAAGACAACAGATCACTTCCATACAGCAACCCTTTGAAGTTCCAACTCAGAGAGAAGCTGGATCTTATGCTTACCATACATGAACAAAGTCTTTCAGGAAGAAAGGGACTTAAAAAACTAACAACTGAGAAAACACAGAAAAGAAAGTAAGAAGAGACCCAGAAACATAGAGCTTCCGGGCTTATAATCAAACACTGGAGCACTGGAGAGACAGATCAGAAGCTGGGATATCTGGCTCCCATCCAGGATCATCAACATGGCTCATAGTTGTGCAAATCATTGTTCACATGGCTTGAATCTTGAGCAAGGCATCTCTGTTCTGGAAACACAGCTATTAAATCAGCCAGCCTCCAGGCGATGACCGTTTGCTCCTGGTCTGCACAGGGCTAGCAGCTTCTCCAACTGGAAAGGCTGCAGAGTATCCTGGAGATGGAGCACTAGCACTCCAACAGTGAATCCAGCAGCTGGGATCACTGGATTGTACCTGAGGAGTCAATAATAGCCAGCAGGCACCCACCCATTGAGCAGAATCAAAGAGGTGTACCTGTAGTGACAGATAAGAAGGAGGTCAGGGGCTCTTAAGAGATACTCACTGTAAAGAAAAAGGGGTAAGCATTTTTCCCCAGCTTCTTTAGCAGAGATTCCTGCAAGTGGGAGAGAGACTCTGGCTTGTTTTCAGGTGGGTACACCTGGACCCTAGAGAAGAACAGGTCTCTCCGGAAGGTGAGGCCGATCACATCGATGTCCTCCTGGCCATACCGGAAAGCACAGGTCAGAGTCACGTACACTGGAAGGAAACACAGGCAGGTAAGGCATGCAGCAGACTAACACAGCCAGGTGATGTAAAATCCTGCACTAGTCTTGGAAACTCATTTCAGCACTGTTGTATAACCCAGTCGGTATACATATTTTAAGTTTTCATACACGTTACTTTGAGTAATCAGTCTTTTCATTGAGGAGTTACATTTGTACCCCTGAAACAGTGTAAAAAATGTTCTATCTCAGTATCTCACTTGAAAAGAGGACGAGCAAGCTAAAACCTGTATTGCATAAAACCTCAAACCTTTTTTCCCCTTGATCATTGTAGGATCCACCAATACAACACCATCTGAAAGAAAGGAAAATTAAAAAGATTACCAGAGGATAATCAGGCTTAGGAGAGCAGAGAGGACAGCTTGTACATTTGGTGGACTTACCTACAGGTTCCACACTGCCTATGTTGTCAATGAAGTCACGCTTTCCCAGGTAGATGGTCAGCTGTAGGGAAAAGATGACCACAGTTGAACGACAAAGTGTTATGTGCTTGGGGGGTGGGAGAGTATAGCATGGAGCTGTAAATTCCACAGAAAACAGAGCAATTCCATTTTAAGCACGTTTTTGGTTTTTTCTCCCCACCAAACAATTCACAACAGGCTCAAAAGGACTATCCACATGCTTCGAGACATCACAAGAAAGGACTCAATGTGGAACAGCTCCAAGAAGTAAAACACAAATACTCACAGATGGGACAGAGCTACACATTCAAGTATTTCTGATGGTATCAGATTCACTAGCAAACAGTGAAGCAGCTTTGTTTCAAATGTTTACCAGGAGGACTACAGCCTGGAAGAATGGGAGGGGAGTTGCCTTTTGTGCAAGACTGCAACAAGCTCTCCCATGTGAGCTCTGTTTACATTGTCTGCTCACACTTTGCACTAAATGTGGATCACAGTCCTTTGTCAGAAAAATGAAAGAGGACAGGGAAGAGGTTTGTATTAAGTCTTCATCTCGACTATGAGTGAAACAACTCATTATAAGGTTGGAAAGGAGCTACAAGATCACCTAGTCCATCATACCTATTTACACCCATTATTGTGGTACTTACAGCTTTGTCACGGGTGCTTTTCTTGAAGATAACTTGTTTTGGAGTGGAATCAGCATTCTTCCCTGTCTTCTGAGATTCGGGGCAGCTCATGACCAACAGACAGGTGGGTAACTGTGAATGAATGAACTTCTTCTCCCTCAAAGGTTCCTGGGAGAAATGTCAGAGGGAAGGGGTGAAAAAGATAAAAGGATGAGGTAAAAACATAGGCACAACAGTCGGGTAAAACATTCTACTCCTGTGGTATAGTTTACCAATCTGACTCTTCCAGTGGATACTCAAGTATAGTACAAAGGTGGGCTCCTTATTAAGGAAAAAAAAAAACCAAAAACACAGCTATTTAAAAACAGCTCTTCAGAAACATTACAGAAGACCAAGGACTTGCTTTTCAGTCATTCAAAACATTATTTGGCCATTAAAAAAAATCCAGAGGTGAAGAGATAGTTTGGCCTTTACAGAGAGATTTGTAGAGAGACTTTCTGTGGAGTACACGAGTAGAGATAAAGGTAATCTGATGAACACAGGTACTGCAGTTTTCAAAAGGTTCACCAAAATTTGTCACCAGAGGCTCTACATTGCCGTGAGTCAAGTAGGAAGGTCAATCTCAGTCAATAACTAGGTAAGATATAGGAAATAAAGAATACAATTTATGTGGATTTTGGCTACTTTCAGGTTTGGGATTTGCAAGTGGACACTAGAGCAAGTGGACACTAGAGCAAGTGGACACTAGAGCTCTTTCATCTGTCCTGGGACATCTGCTATTGAACGTGATCTTGGTTGTCCTGGAACATCTGCTGCTGAACGTTGTCTTGGGTGAATGCAAAGAAGCCTAGATAAGGAGTGAAGAGGCTGCCCGCAGACAGAAAACTACCCTGGGATCACCAAAGAAAAAAGTTGTTTGTGCTAAGTTGGAGGACTGCTTCACAAAGCAGAGCTAAAACACCATGGCAGTAAGTGCAAAGTATCACACATGAGGAAAATACCACCACTGTCTGATATGCACAGTTATAGTAGCTACCACATAGGAAGAAAGTCTTGATGTAAGCAGGGAATTTATGTTCTTGATTCGTTTCCTTGTAACAGAGCATGTTATTGATGCTATTTTAGAAACCCTGATGCATCCACATCTTGGAGCCAGCATGCTCAGATAGACCCAGAATGGTGGTATGCAGGACAAGGTGCAATGGGCACAATTTGGAACACGTGAAATTCCATAAGAATGTGAGAAAACTTCTTTACAGTGAGGCTAGAAGCTCTGGCATGGGCTGCCCAGAGTGGCACTGGAGTCTCCTTCTCTGGAGATGCTCAAAACTCACCTGGATTCTTTCCTGTGCAATCTGTTTTAGCGGGGAGTTGGGCAAGGTGGTCTCCCGTCCAACCCCTATGATTCTGTGAGTAATGAGTCAGACCCAACCCAAAATGAGAACTCAACTCCACCACTGCATTTCTCTAAATCATAACTGAACACAACCCGTTACTTTCAGAGCAACAGTGAATTCGAAACATGAAGGACCTTAAAAATATAATGGTGCAACCATCTGCCCAGAAAGATAGTAAATGTAACCAGAGGCAGGGAATACCTGTGTCCAAAACACAGATAGATGAAGTAGGATTCTTTCAGAGGAGGAAAAAATAAAGGTGTGGGGAGAGGGGCTATAAGGACCAACAGGGCACGAGAGATGTCCAAAAAGAGATGTGCAGGAAACGAGTGGTACAAAATGGAGAGATTATTTTTCACTCTGTCATAAGTAAAAAAAGTGGCAGCATTGAATGAAGTGAATAAACAGTAAGTTCAAAATAAAATGTAGCATTTACTCATAAAAGGTACAGTAGAGAAGACTGCACATCACCAATTTTAATAGATTTACAGGATTAGACACGTCCCCAGGGAAAAGGGCTTTGGCAGCTGTTGGGCAGGATGATCCAGGTGCTGAGGAGCAGCAGCAGGAAAGCACGATGCTACACATGCCAATTCACACACGTCTCCCTTCTGGATGCTCTTAGAGTCAGAGTACGTTTAGTCTGATCGTATATGGCTGCTTCCAGCTTGTCTCCATCTATCTTTCTACTTGCTGTCCCATTTTAAAACTGCTCCAGGAGAAGAAAGTTTCTACAACCTATTAGTACGCACTACACAGTAGAAAGAGGAAATCCTTTCCTTAGGAAACTTGAGAAAATTGTAAGGCAGAGGTTATAGACAGACACACGGTTACGAATTTCTATTTCATGAAATATAAGTAGGTTTTCCAGGACCAGAACAGTAGCTGTGGTTGAGCAGTCACCTCATTCACACTGTAGACCATAAGAAGAAAGTGGCAAATAACATTAAATACCTTGCTGTGTTCCGAACGGCACGGGAGCTACCAGAGGGCAAAGACATGAACTCCTAAGAAGAAGACAGACGAATTTTCCATGCAGTCACGTCCTATGTGTCTTCCCATCAACCTGAGAATCACTGACCTCTCAGCAAGGAAGGAAGACAATTTGTAGAGGATTTTAAAGCGCGTCTCTGGTTGCGTCCATCCAGGATTTCAAGAATTAATCCCCCTCCAAGAGCAAATATTGCACCTGGGCTAAGATTCAACCGGAAAGTGGTTAAGTCAGCAAGAAAAGCATTACCTAAGGAAGACCAGGTCCTCAATGAACAGGTCTACAATGTCATCCTCATATGCTTTACAAAGGCAACAGACTTACATAGAACAGGATGGTTACTAAAGGAGCTTTATTCTAAAGCTCTTCTTCTCTCTTCTCCTTCCTAGGGTTTCAAGCATCCAGCCTGATAAGAAGCTAAACATAGAAGAGCTGTTTATGAAAAAGAGAGTTTACAAAGCAAGTGTCTGTAAACAGACACCGTAATGAAGGACTGCCAGGCATTCTGAGCAACGTATTAATCACAGCCACTGAGCTTTTTATGTGCTGTTGCTCCACCAATACCTCGCTGGCTCGCTCTTTAGGAGCATTGTTAGCTAGTTACCTCCCATCCTTAATGCACTTACAAAAAGAGTGAAGCACGACATTGAAGAAAACACTTCAACACAGATTTTAATCCATTTAGCTTCACTGTTTGTGACTGTCCCAAGAATAGCTTTCTTCTCCCCATGATGTTGTAAATAACATCAAGACCAACAGTGTGTAACTTTTGCTTTGCAATCTGCATAAGCAGCTGTAGCTTTCCTCTGGGCTGCATCTGTTAATTTAATTAGAAAGACCTTACAAGATCCTCTCCACTTACCAGCCCAAACTGCCTCCTCTGCAGTCAATCTTGTGCTCACAGGTCAGATTTGCTTTATGAAAAGTCACTGGTGAATGAATGTAGCTGCCCAGGCACACAAATAAATGGACACAGAGCCAGCGTTCCTCAGCTCTTTCCTTACTTTCAAAATTCCTGCAACATTTTATTAAATAGGATTTATCTGGGAAGCTTAATTACTGTTCTGGCAAACACAAACTCACCTGCCCTACAATGTGGAGATTCATGTGTACTTGGGGTGCATTTGTTGAAGTAAGGAAGAGGCTCCACAAATGAACCTACCAAATTAACATGCTATATTCAGTCTCAGTGCAAAAAGAGAAAGCTAGCTTTCTGAAGTGCTCGTGCTGCTGCTGCTGGTGGATTACGAGCCCTCCAGGAGAGGAATGAGCATTCTTGTTCCAACCTCTGCTTCTCTGAAGGCCTGAAGATGCAGGCACACATCTCCTGAACTGCTTGGAGGCAGTTTCTCCACAGTTCACGCTTTCAATAGGTGGAGAAATGGCCCTGTGCTACTCCCAGCCACAGGAAGGGCAGCTCCACCATCAGCACAGACAGCATGACAGCACCTCTGCACAGCAGGCACCTTCATTTTCTCTTCTTCCATCTACAGGTTGAACCACGAGTGGGCAACAGAATTAAAAAAAACCCAAAAAACTCAGGTAAAATAAAAGAGCTGAAATTGGCCATTGGAATTTCAGAGAAACCATGGTCCTAAGGAATTTCAATTTAAAATGCTTAAGGTTTTAGCTAGGTTAGCCATTATTACTGCTTTAGCGTTGAATTTTATTAACCTACTTCGTAACAGCATAAACAGGCAAAACAAAGCCCTTTGTGCAAGAATCTATGTGCATGATGTAGAAAATAGAAGTCTGGTAGTCTAAGTTATGAAAGTCCTAAACCCATTCTGATCCCCCCCCATCACAGCCTGCAGAGTTATTATGTTAGCCTAATCTCCCAATAATCTTTCATTACGCTGACTTGCCATTCAGCAGTCTGTTTTTCTGCAGCAACCCAAGGTCACCTGGGCTGTCGGTAGGTGCCTTCTGAGAAGCACCTTCTGCCACAGCAACAGGCAGAAGGAAAAAACACAGCCTCCAAAAATGCTTCAAAATGCCAGTGTGGGGTTTTCTCCTTTTTGCTGTGGTTCCCACATCCAAGAGCTGGTCACAAAGCTTCTTGTCTCAGCAAAAAGAGGAGAGCAGTCAGTTAAAGTTCATGGTTGTATACAGAGATTTGTTCCATTAACTAAAACAGCTGAAGGCTTATTTCATTACTCTGAAGTAGCAACCAGAGCTTTATTCAATGAGGGTTTTGTGTTTTTGGAAACAGGCATTTCCTATCACTGCCTTAAAAACCCAATAAGGTGGCAGTTCAGGTGCCACAGGATATAAAGCCTTCTGTTCTCAGCAGCGTCTGAAATACAGATGATAACTTCCTTAGTTCACTAACTTATCCAGAACATCCAGCAACACCTCCATCTGCCAAGGACAGGAGCACTTGTTTAACATGGCGAGATCCTTCAGTCTCAGGCAGAGCTCCTGAGACAGGGCAGGGCAAGGCTGCATCTGCAGGTTGCCCAGCTTGCTGCTAAGAGCATTATCCTCCTTCCCCCTCTACACCAAATCCCACAGTGCAGCTGAACCCAAACCTACAATTCACCAAGAAAACAAAACAAAGACGTTTCCAGTTCCCACTCTTGGCTCATTCAGAACAAAAATCTCAAACACGAACACAGACATCAGTGAGTCAGAGCAGTGTGGGGTTTTAAAAGCCGAACATGGGTTTATTTACAATCAAGTTCTTATGGGCAGCTGAATAAATAAAAAGTTTGCCCAGTATACACTAGTTCCCTCTACAGAAGGTGCCTGAACAAAAGGCTGGGTTAGAGAGACGCCCGTTAGAGCAGCTGCCCCCCAACCCAGCCCCTCCAAACAACACACTTCCTTAGTAAAACACAATCAGGAAAGATGAAAATAAAGTGCAAATAAAAAGGCAATACGACGCTGGTGGCTTGTCTAGAGGCCCAGACCACGTGGAAAGGTTTGGCTGGATGCAATTGTACCAGGTAGCTCACAGCCAGCCAGGCTGCGTAAACGGGGACAGGAAAATTCTGCTCCACAGCACAGAGGGCTTCAGCACACACAGGAATATTGCACGTCTGCTGAAGAAGGGGGCCAGTGGCCTGGAATGGCCAGCACCAACAGAATGCATCTGGGATTGAACCCCACTGACCCCGTGTTCTACTGACAGACTCCAGCAGAGGACGGATGAACCGAAAAGGGGACCAAGCATCTATGTTCAGGTACTGAAGTCACAGTATGACTACATTCCTCATCGCAGCAGCACAGCAAAAGCCGAACTTCTCTCCCCTCAAACCCAGTAACCAAATAGCCTGTGGAGTAAAAAGATTAAAAATCTCTTATTTTGTGATACCCCGACTGCTGAAGGGCGTTTTAACAAAAGGGTGCAGAAGTCCCGAAGAATGGACAATGTCCATCAAAAACTGATACAAGAGTTTGCATGACAGCAGTGGAGAACCAGTCAGGATCAGAGCAGCTCTGCATTGAGTTGGTAACTCAGCAGCAGAGCTGCCAGAACCATTGGGAATTCTCTACAAAAGCTTTTCCAGCACTTCAGACTGCCCAGGACCTGTCCACATTTCGGGATCTTCTCACTCCACGCCTAAACCAGGCCACAAGAACAGAACACAGGAGACAGAGCACGCATTAAGTCAGCATACACTGTAACTTCTTTCCAACATTTCCAACTCAGAAGTGCTGTAGATACATTTGTGTGATAGGGCATTTGGCACAGCTGCCTGGTGAGGAATCCCGCGTATCTTCAGCTCCATTGGTGCATAGATACTGCATGTAAAGGCATGACTAAGTAGCATTCTCCATCCAGAACAGCTAATCCCTTGCTGAGTCCGAGTGCCACAGCGTGGTTACGGCCATAAGAAGTCTCTGACTCAGGTTCCTTCTCCATTGCTTTAGAACTTTCCTCCAGAAAGCGAAGCCCACGCACTTGTTAATACTCCTGCTCAGGATGGATCTGGGCCGGGGTCTCCATTCTGTTCAGCCACGGACCAGCACCACCACACACAGAGGCACGGAAGCTCTGCCTCTCACCCTCCATCCAGTCAAAATTCAGACCACAGGACAGCCTTGTTTCCTTTGTCCACACTGACCACATGGGCACCCGCTGGGGACCATGCGACTGCATTGATAGAAGAACTGAAATGGAAGCCAGGTGTAAGTTTAAAGGGAAAAAAGAAACAAGTGAATTCCACAACAGCATTTCATAAGAAAATAAAATAATACAGTATCCTGACTATGACAGGACAAGGACTTCCATTCTCAGCTCCCAGGAGAGTCCCGCTTTTAATAAGCTCAAGAAGGATACTGTTTCTTCAGAATATATTAAATATATTCTTATGAGAATCGTATGTCAGTTTCGGAACAATAGTAAATGTAGTCTTTGGTCAATCTAGAAAACAATGCCACGAATGCACAAAGAATCTGCATATAAAAATTCTCACACACCAACCCAAACAGTAAAGCTCTATGACCACAAGTCTTTCTCATTTATATTCACAAGCCAGATCCTGCTTCAGATGGAACTGGCAGCTTTCCCTCACCTGTGATGCTTGGCAAGAGTTCTCTCCAACTTCCCAGTGAGTACATTCCAAACATAGAGGGCACCATCAGCTGAACCAGCAGCCACATAGTTACCATCAGGACTGTGAGATCAGAGAAGGAGTTGAAGGCACAGAACAAGTTTTCTTCACATCAGCAATTTATCAGCACAATCATCATTCCACATTCAGCTTCCTAAGCAAGCAACTTGATATTACATCATATAAAAAAATCTGTTACCATTTGTTAGCACTAACAAGCAAATGAATTCATAAATCAGGAAGCTTCCAAGACAGTTCATCAACATCTACGGGTGCACTGTCTTGACCAAGAGGTAACTGTGGACAAATCACAAACTTTGCCCCAAGTTTTTCCAGCTGTAAATGAAGATGGCGCAGCCAAGCATCACGAATCACTCACTTCTGGGGATAAGAATTAATCAGACAGTATCTTCCCTCTATCTGATCTTACCTGAACACAACTCTTGTCCAGTCAGAGCCACATTTGAATCCCTGGGCACTGAAAAGATAGAATCAGATAATTGAAACTTCATTTATAGGAAGATTGGTCTCAAGATTCTTAATAAAGAGCACAGTGAGGGTTCTGGATGGCTCAGAATAAGCTCCAATACCCCTTTATCACAATTTCTGTTTTTCATACACCAGCACCTCAGGCACATCTGAAGTAGCCTTTCCCTTTTCCAAGGACTTCTAAACCAATCCACCTCTTCTAGACAAGCAAATGAAAAGATTTGCCGTAACAGATCTTTGCTGTTAGACTGCAGAGAAACTTGCTATTCAAGTGAAAAAATGTAGGTGACTTCTTTCTCCGTGGAGACGCTGAAAAAAGTTTAACATTGAGAGCTACCAGCAAGCCTGACTTCTGAAATCCACAGTGTCCTTGTGGAGGGCACACTCACCTGAATGTCTGCTTGACAGCACCAACCCGCAGGTCAATGATCTTCAGTAGATCATCACGGGAACAGGTCAAAAGCTCTGTACGCTCCGAGTTCAAGTCCAGAGCTGTGATCCTCCCAAGCAGCTCCAGTTCTTTTACTATGCTTTCAGTCCTAGGAAAAGATGGGAAGACAGTAGGGGAAAAAAGAAAAAAAAGAAAAGAGTAAGTAAAGCAGGGTCTGGAAGCCAAACCACTGCATCCAAACTTTTACTTGTCCCAGTGTGAAAGAGGAGGAGATGAAGGATTACTGGCTTATTCTCACATTTTGAGTCTTTCTCCAGCGAGATCCCACTTGGTAGAAAACACAACCAGCCAACAGACAGACACTACCTTACTCCCAACACTATCCTCTGGAAAACTAATGTCTAGAGAGCAAACTAATATCCAACGCAAAATATTTACAATGAAACAGACCGCCTTTTCAGGGAAAACAAACAAACAACAATCCAAAACCACATATAAAGCCCCAAGCCTAGTAAAGACATACTGTTTTACATAGTGAAAACAGTAATAAAAGGCACTTTCACTTTCATCAGCTCTCTGAGCCTTAGAACAGTCTCTTCAGCTAAGGAAGAAAAGCAGCCCAGAGTACAGGAATATACTTGGACAACAATTCTATATTCATCCTTACAGTGTGTAAGCCCTCCCACAAGTTTTACCTGATATCCCAGAAACGGATTTTCTTATCAAAATGTCCACTCATTACACATTGCTCAGTGCATACGATGTCATTGCAGCTAGATCCTGCAAACACTGTTTTTATACCTAAAAAAAGGATAAATCAGTGGTGAGGCACTGAACTTCATACAAGCTGATGGAAAGGGAATCAGAAAATAATCAGTGTGCCATACACACACCCTGAACATAGCAGCTGCACAGTGCTGTGCCCATGGAGTGCCACAGGGCAAACTGTCTTAGTATAATCCCGAATTAAGTCTTTAACCTCTTTGCCCTTCTCAATCTCCTTTGCTAGATCTAATATCTCTTTAAATGTTCCTTGGACAGCTGCTTTACTTCCTATTTAGGCAGCTATAATTTGCCACTGCTAAACATGAAACTGCCAACATGACCTACGTTCGTGGCTCAGGTATCAAAGCAATCCTGATTTTTCTCTCAGTGCAAGAAGGCTTAAGAGCCATCAGTTGAAGAGCAGACCAAGAAAAATGTTTATCCCAAAGGAGAACGAGAACCTGAGCATCTCTTCCATTTGTGATGTTGAAATCTGGCACATTTCCAAGACACAATTCCATCCACATCCAGGTTAAAAACACTCTGAGCTGGCCCCACGCTTTTAGTGGAAGACAAAAATATCCATCGCATGGACTGATAAACAAAGAAAGCTCACAGAACACAGCTGTTGGGAATGTAATAGCATTAACAGTGCTTCCTGCATACATGATTTCTTATTTCAGGTAACAAACAGAAGGAATCTGATTACTTGAACAACAACAGAAAATAGCACCGCCACTGGTTTTTGCTTTTTAAGACTAGCAAGATCTGCCTTACGTAAGGCTTCCATTTACACCCAGTAGGAGCACAGAGCATGGATGAAAGAAGTAAAGCTTCCTTACAAACTTTGCTGCGGAGGTCCCAGAGCTTGAGGGTCCGGTCATGGCTTCCTGAAACAATGCGTGCGTTGTCCAGCAAAAACTTTGCAGACAGAACCTTACCACTGTGACCTGTCAAAGTGTGCTGAGGAGAAGAGATTCATGTTGGCAAAGCTCACGGTTCCATTTGATTCCTTTTCTTATAGCTTACTGGCTCTATTCAACAACTTCACAAAGAATCTTAAAAGATAATTTGCACGTCTACTGCCTTGCTTGAATTCTCTTTCCCTCCCCCCTTCCCACCTGTGACATTTAAACAGTGATCAACACTGTGCTGGTTTTCAGTATCACTGAGCTCAGCCCGAAGCCCTGAGACATGGGTCACCTCTGGCTGCAGGGTCTCCAGCTACCAGGGAATCTGTGAGCTCTCCTATTCCAGCATGCCCACTCTTTAGGGGTAGATGGCAACTGCACCACAGCCTTGCAGGAGAAGCGAGGAAAGGGAAAGCGTACTAAAAATGGTTTCTACAACAAGCTTCTCTCAAGGATACAGCAGGATATACCTCATCTCAACTGTTGTTATACCCTCAAGCCTGAAAACTGAGACAACCAAAGGTTTCAGAAATACTCCCTACAGCAGATTCCATAACTGCTTTTGTTTTCATCCAGCACAGAGGAAGGCTCAGGGGGGCTGAGGAACATGAGCTGCGTTCACTTCCAATTGCTGAATATTTACATGCCAAATCACAAAACAAACAGTGAGTGACTGAAACAAGAACTGGGTGGGGGGAAAAGCCACAAGAGAAATGCCCGGAATATCGATTTTGTTGTTTTAAAAACTCAGAGTATACTACAATTTCCTGTATTAGACCTGATTTCTGCACATTGACAACTACCCAGTGAATGATAGTGTGACTGCAGGTTATACTTGACATGTGAAATGCCAGGAGATTCAAAACCTAAGTAGCATCTTCCAAAAAAATTAATGAAAAATGTCAACGGGAATGATAATAAACAAAACTTTGCAGAAAGCTGATAAGAGACTATTTTTTCCCCAGAGGAAAATTGTTCCTTAAACCTGAGATAAACTGTTGGACAAGAATCTGAGTACAAAGCAGGTGGGAAGAAGGGAGGGATCATTTGAAAGACAGAGAATAACTTCACAAATCCTTCAGCTTGCTGCCTTTAGCAGCAAGGTCTAAGGTTCCTTTCCAAGAATGTTACCTCTGACTTAAACCCAAAAAAACAACAAACCAACCCTCTGCTGCAAAGCCCTTCATCAGCTGTCCTCTCTTTAGATGGAGGCTAAAGCATTAAAGTGGTTCTTCAAGAACCATATAAAACATTTAAGCTTCCACAGAGAGGGATGCAAGGTTGTGTATTACAAAGATGTGGCAACTGGAGTTTCCTGCAAGGCTGTGCAGAGACCAATATTAGATTTTAGGTTTTGCTGCAGAGCCTCTTTTAGAGAAATAAACATCTGTTTAATAAAAGGAATTGTTGAGTGCCTGTAAACGCACAACAGCAAAGAGCACACTGCCTCTACAAGACACAAAGGTGGAAATGGAGGACAAAGCTATCCCAGCCATCAGGAGACTCACCCGTAATCGATTGTCATCAACTGTCCAGATTCTGCTGGCAAAGTCATTTGAAGCTGCTAAGAGGTAAGAACCCTGTAAACACAAGTTTAGTTTAAAACTACTTCTGCTAGTCAACACGAAAATTAAGCTCAAATCATTTCCAGTTAGCGATTAGAGCCATATTAGTGCTATCATGCCAAGGGAGAACAAAAGGATAAAATAACTAAAACCTGGTAGCGTATAACAGCATGGAAAGCCAGTGACAGCTTTCAGAAAGGCCGTGGCCTTCTTTTCCTCAGCAAAAGGTGACAGTGATTGGTGAAATTGTGACTATAGATAAAAGGAATAACAATAACCAGACAGCAAAGTACCTCCTTCCCGTTCTGCCCCCCACTACTGCAGCGAGGATCTGAACTCGTTTGCCCTCACCTATTCCTTTCACCTACGTTTTGCACATGAAAAAAACCCTGCATCATCTACCTTAAGCATTCCTCAAAGTGGAACTGGCCCAATTCTTGAGATTTTCATTATACCTCTAACGTTTCAAGATTCCAAGAGTTAAATCTGTTCAAGGACAGGTAGATGGGTTTGTTCATGACTGTAGGCTTAGTGCTTTTCCAAGTCATCCAAAACAGGGAGAGATCTATCCTTAAAGACCTGTGCAGCTCAAAAAATTCCCTGAAGCTAAAGAAGAGTCCTTAAGGCCCACTGGCAGCTCACCCCAGGCAGATGTCACCTCAAGTGTGTTCATCTCAACATACGTAACCTCACAACTAGTTTATCCTGCAGATTAACAACCCCTGCAAATCTCATCAGCTGGTTGACGTCCAAAGGGACGATGGCTTTGGGTGTGTGTCAGGAAAGTTCAGCATGCAGAATCAGCAGGTGGAAAAAATTACTTCAGCTGTGGTCTTACTCTGCAGCAAAACACTGGGTTATGGAAGAGGTCTCAGCAGAAAAGTCAGATCACACGTCCAGATACAACAAGCCGAAACCCCAACTCCTTTGAGCAGGTCTGTGGGATGCTGATCACAGTCATGTCTCCAGTACTTCAGGTTAACATGAACTGAACACATCACGTGCTGTCAGCAAGCACTCCCACAGTCACACCATTGCTGTGCCATGACTGGGGAGAAACTGCTGGGAGAAGAGGCCATAGAAGAGCAAGTCTCGGGACAATCAGACCTTTTACTATTCATCACAGACCTCAACAAAGCACTCGTGAAAATAAAAGCTTCAGAGACATAAAGCCCCAGTGTATTTTCTTCTTTTGTGCTGCTGTGCCAGCTTTAGTGGGAAGCTGAAGATTAGTGTCTCATATTAGACAAAGCCTGATGCATTTTGGCTTTATTATAACAGCCCCGTACTGGCCAACATCTGAGCTGCTTATGACCTGAACTGCAAAGTCAAGATGAGAATTACACCAACTGCAGCTTCTGTACAATTTTTAACTATTTGCAGTTACTCACCTAAGCATTAACTCTTATCTTAGGTAACTTCTCAAAACATCAGAATGGAAAGTGACAGCAGAGCATAACATAAATCAATTAGCTTATTTCCAATTACAAACAGTGGATATTGCACAGATACTCACAGCACTATCAAACTCTATGCTTGTAATCCCAGCATTACTACCAGAGAGGGAACCTTTGGGCTCACACCTATCTGCACAGAGAAAGACGAACAAAACTTAAGCAATGGATTAGAACAGAAGCTGACACAAAGTGAACTATAATATGAGTTTATTTAATACCCCACGTTATCCCAAAGCAAAAACGTTTACCTCCCAAGACTTCCCACAGCTTAACTCTGCGGTCCATGCCTCCTGTTGCCAGTAACCGTGAGCCAGGGCTGAACTGCACCGCGTTCACCTCCCCGTCGTGTGCATCCTGGGGGAGCAGAAGAAACAGAACAGCTACCCACAACGCACAGATCCAAAAAGCACTCATTAGAAAGTGACAGAGCTTGAAGGGTTACACCACAGCTGCAGCTTTTTCAGCAGTATATAGGAGGCTGAATCTCTGCTGCAGCTGATTGTGTACAAACAGAGCAAAAAATGCTGATCCTCATCTAAAAAACCCAAAGGCATATGAAGGAGAACACCAGCAAGGACTCAACAGTGACAGTGCACTACCAAGAACCTGACAAAGCTTACAAAGACTGAACTTAGAAAGCAGAGGCTTTTATTTTAAGTTATACCAGAATAAAATAAGGAAAGGATGGAAAACATTAAGAGGTGACACACTGAAGAAGGAAATCAACCTTTTATTTCTCTGTCTAGAGCCAGCAGTGGAACATAATCCAACCAGCTTATGCAACCACTAAATACACAAGTCAGGTTTGGTCTTGGAAAGCCTGCTTAAAAACAGCATAACAAATAAAGTGTGTTCATTTACAGCATCAGTGGTAATGCAGCTTCATACTGGCAGTTAAGTACTAACAGCCAGCTGCAGCTTGGAACAGCCCTCCTCTCACTGAAAGCTTGGGTTTATACCACAGTTCCTATTAGCAGGCCCAGCAACACCTCTGCTTTTGCACAGAGTAACATTTGAAGGTTGAGTTGCCTGCTTAACTGTGACTCTTAACCTTTAAAAACCTATGAGGGTTTTAGTATTAAGATCTTTTTTTTCCCCTGTAAATCTGTAAAATTGACACTACTTGCCCGTTACTTCCCACACTGAAGAGTATCATGTCCTTAACTCATTTGCTGCATTCTTTTCCTCTCCCCTGCACCCCACCCAAGAATTTTCACTAAGTGCTCTTTTGAAATCAGTTTTCAGGAAGATGTTTTTCTGCTAGAACTTGTTGCTGGTCTGTCAACTCATACTTAGAGGTCATCACACTTCAAGTCTGGTCTTCCTGGAAGTGCTGAAGAAACACTACATGAAGCTAGCCAAAATCTTTGCCCAGCAGCTCTGTCCCACTGTGCTGGCTGACAACCACCTTCTCCTCCCATTCCAGTTTTTTCTATTCAGCTCTACAAAGAGAGGCATGGATCACTGTTTAGAGTAACAACCTCCCAGCATCTGCCAAACTTCTGGCATGGAGTCCTTGCATTTATCTTAGGAATGCCTTGCACTGCTGCACCAAATCTGGATATGCGTGAGGCTCCACCATGGTTCCAAACACAGGAGCTGAAATGCAACACAGACCATCTCCAGAAGGCACATATAGGCTCCCACACAAGAAGCAGGGAGTTCTTCCTTCCAATATGGACTGCTAACAAAGCATCACCTCCACTCAGCCACTGTGACAGGCTTGCTACTGCAACTGTTCCTACTGCACTAAGGTGGGAATTGGAATAGGACAGCACTCCCTGTGGTTCTAAGATGAAGGGTCAGCATAACTTACTCTGGTTTGTCCCCTGTGTGGGGCTGACTGGCTATGCCACTCTAAGAAGTTCAGATGACATCAGAGGAAATTCATAGAAAGGTGAAACAGGTGGCTCTTGAGCATCTCAGTCATGCGTAGCTTTGCAATGTCCTACATATTAAAGTGTTAATTATAAGTAATTTTGTCAATCAACTGAACTTGCTGTATACAGCCAGAGGTGGAGGGAGTCTTTTACCATGTACTGTAGCCACAAACACCTCCTGATAAGTGCCCTATTCAAGCCAGCTCCGGGCTGTCACTTAGGCTGTGATCTCATTCTCAGCTTCAGTAACATAACTACTCCTCCACCCTATGACCTCCATTAGAGACAGTACAGGGCACACCAGGAACACACAAGCCTCCACACTACAGTAACTCTCTATACAACTCTTCTTCTTGTGGATGAAAATAATTGTTTTGTATCCATGGAGAAAGCACTTGATGGACTGCCTGAGAAAATTCAAGAGAAGCATCCAAACAAATAACTGCTCTGTGAAGCGATTTACCACAGTATCCTTCATTTCAGCAGGCAATGCCCAGCCCAGAAGTTTAGGTTCAGCCTTTTGAGGCCAAAGCAATACATAAAGGAGGTCTCAGCTTGAAAACTTTAGATCACGCACAACCAATGAAGGCACACCACTACCATGAGCTCCTCTCAACCTGCTCTGTTGGATGACGTTCAGCACCAAAACCCCCTTCACTGTGGGGAGCTGGCACTGAATCAATCCCAAACTGTCAGCAATCTCTTTCTCAGTCACAGCTCTATTATGGCATGACAGAACAAAGACTGCTGGGAGCCAAAAAGGTAATGGTGTGCAATTTCCCAGTGCCATCAGACCTTTTACTACGTGTCATCATCGACCTCAGCAAAACAGACATGAAACACATGCAGAACAGAACCACACCTGGGAGCACAGTGGCTTTGAAAAGCACCTGGGCTAAATTAAATAGGATGAACCACGCTGCCAAGAATTTCTTCTTGTTTGGCAAAGTTAATGGCAGTGGTTTCAAGAGACCAGTATCCAAGATGCTGACAGGATTCACTTCCTCCAAAGATAGCACAAGGGATGGTAAAAATGGTAATTCCTTCTATACTTACAAAGACACATATGGCAGTAGTGGGCACTCTCACTTCTTTACTGGCACCTGGATGTGGCTCTGCATTATCCTGGGGAGCAGGGAACGAGGACAAAGAACGCCTCCTGATATGAAACACAGTAAAAAGATTTTACAAACAGAAAGGAATGCTTTCTCCTGAGTCCATCCAGATCTGAACATGTCACTTAACTACACTGTACAGTGATAAAACAATAGGCTTTTTATTTTCTTTTATCCAGTCTTTCAAAAATGACATTTATTGTACAGTACTACATCACTTATGGCTTTCGATATCTCATAGTATGCCAGATATTTTACCAGATCTGATTACTGACCTCATTTTGAAGCAGTCATCTTTTTCCATTAGGAAATAAATATGGCAGTGATTGCAGCCGAGTTTAGCAGGAAAGACTGCAACTTCATCATTCTGTCTAGGGAGACTGAGCACCATAGCAGCACTACATTCCAGGCAGCAAAATGCTCAATTCCAAAGCTCAAACAGCACCATTTAAGCAAAGACCATCCATCTAATGTAGGGCTTGACTTACAAAGGCTGGCTCTACTCTTGATACCAAGCACAAACCCTAGAGGCTTACTTTAAAATAGCTCTAATAAAGGAACTAAGAGCAGTGGAAAGTAAGAGCAACACCCATACATTTTCCCAACAAAGAGGAGTTCAATGTATCTCTAACAGTAATTCCTAGCCAGTAATATTGATAACTGACATCTAATCAGTATAATGCAGCTTGGTTCCATGTTAACTCAATGGAATACATTTACATGCTGGACTAAGAGGGATAATGTTTTCACCTGGCAGCATCGGAAGACTGATGTCCCAAAAGGGGAGACTCAGACAGACTGGAGGGAAAGGTCAGAGGTCAGCACACGGCAAGATGGAAGAAACAGGAAGTTGAGGAGAACAAAAAAAGAAAAAAAAAGGCAGAAGCTAGAAGAAAGGCTGAAAATATTTGTTTGTATTCCTTGCATCACCAAGATTTTTTGTATACATTGAAACCAATACAAAAAACAAAGAGGAGCAAGTGTTCTAACCTACCCAAAGATATTAGTGATAGAGTCCAGAAGGCCTCCAGCTGGCTGGGAGAGTCGCTTACTGAAGGAGGGGAGGACAGGTTTAAATCTTGTGAAGAGCTTCTCCAAATAAAGATCAACATAAACACAGTTCATAGCAGCAAGTATCTGGAAAGAATCCCTCCCCACAGACCCAGTCCCAAGGCAGAAAATCCCAAAGGCAGGCAGCAGTACAAAAGTCACCAGTAACTACAAATCAGAGCATCACTTGTGAGTGGAGTTTCTTCATTTTCACCTCAACGTTCACCCTATGAATTACTGGGTTCAGGCATAACAATTTACCAAGTCTGTAGTTTCAATTACATTATCCATGCTCTCATCATTATCTCTTACTTTCCACTCACTGCCACTTCAGAGAAAAAAAAAGCATTTAATCTAGGTGAAGAGATTTGGCCAAGGAAAGCCTGGATACTTGTAAAGCCATGTTGGTGTCTTCATACAGAGAATACAGCTGGCACTGCAGTACTTACCTTATAGTCCATTTTTGTTTTTAGATCTTATTTTTTAACATTATAGATATTTAAACACTGGTTTTGCTTGGTTAAAACAACAAAGGAAAAACAGCCAGAACACAGTGACAGAGAACACAGTATGTAATGAGTTCCCTACTGCTGCGGTGGAAGCACAGAACTGCATTCCAGATAGAGTGAAAACCAGAAGCAATATTTCAACACTGTTCCTTTAATTGTTCTAAATCTCTTACACCCCTCGTTCTTCTCCAAGAATATGGAAAGAAAGATGTCTCAGGCTACAAACCTGGGTGTTCGGCTGACAGCTCGCACTGGAGATGTCTCCTCAGCTGTGTCAGAGGTTTCATCTGCAAGCACTTCAATGTCATCATCCCTGCTGAAGTGAGAGAACAGAACACACCTCATTTTCAGCCAGCAGTGCCTTCAGGAGAGACCACCTCCTGAAGAATTTGATCAGAAGGGATGAGACTGTTCTAGGATCCACCATGCCTGACCCCAACCCCACTCAGCTTCTTCACTGAGCTGCAGTAACACACAGGCAGATGAAGGTAACACAAACACTATCTGGTTGCCCCTGCCAGAGACAATACTATCAACAACGTAGGAAAACAATTACGTGCAATATCTACATTTAAATTTTCTCTTTTAAACTGCTAATTATACTCTTCTGTGACCATTTTTTTCCGCCACGCTGATGTTGATAGCACTCTTTCCAGATTCTCTTTACTACAACATTACATTTCAGCTTGCAGCTCAATATACGTTATAACAACCTACAAGGGTTTGAACTTTGCCTCTTAATCCACACCAAATCGAATTTACTGATTTCTATACTGTTTGAACTTCAAATGCTGCTCCAGTAAGCAGGAGGGATGTTTTGGGCCACTTTGTTATACCTACATTCAGTGTAACTGAATATAATGGTGAGTTTACAATACAAATGCCATAAAAATAATCCAGCTAAGATGCTCAGCACGTGCTGACCAGTTATCATAGGCTCTGACAGTCTCCTTCAAAACACTGCTGATTTTGCAGGACAAGCTATTTTTAAACACAGTGTCAACTTGATGACAGGTGACTAATAAGGGTGCTAAAACCCAGCATTTAACTACAACCAACGTCTGCCATCAGACAAGACTGTCTCAGCTGCAAAAGAGCCGAAGAGGACAGGCTTTGTTTTAACTCCTCAGCAGCTCAAAACAAAGGATTTATGAAACACTGAGACCATCACCACAGCAGGAAGTGAAGTACTCACTCAGGCTGCTGAGCTACCTCTGAGCTCAGCTCCAAAATAGGAAGGTCTCACTCTGGGAAGTGGGATTAGCTTTGCAGGAAGAGCAGCTACAGGCATGTGCATTTCTTCTCTCCATGCAACACTATTTAAGAATGCAATGCTTAAGTTGTGTGTTTACATCAAATAATGACTGTGGTACTGGCCACTGCTCTGTGACACAGAGGTTAGTGATAATCTTATCAGAGGGACTCACAGCTCAACAAGCTAAGGAAATGGATGCATTTAAACATTCCTGGAAAAGCTGCAAACCTAACTGTGCTATCTTAGCTATATTGTTAATTACAGTTTCAAATTTCCCTCCAATTACTACAAGTTCTCTCATATTCCCTACATACATGCTCTTCCTACCCTAGATTTTTGCCTGGGCCCTCTTCCATTGCTTCTATCACGTGCAAGGACAGACAGCACAGAGCTCTAAGGTGATTCCAATATGCTGCAAAGGGAATCAAGAAGCCTGCCCAATGCTCTGGCACTGAGTTCTGAAGACTGTCATAGTTGTAATCAATGACAGTCCACCGAGTGAAATTTTGACTAACCTAAGTGCTAATAACCTCATCAACCTGGCACAAAACGCACATCACCAGCTGCACACTTTAGTCAGCTGATGAAAAACCATTCAAGAATAAGCAGGGAATGGCAGTGAATATCCGTGTGCTGCTGGCTGATGCAAAGGACAAGAGACTCAACGTGATCATTTCTGGCCTGCCAGGAGAAGTCAGTTTGCATTTCTCTGGATTGTCTTCTGCAGTAGAAATTTACTCCAGTATGGCGGAACTCCATAAATCAGGATTGCTTACGGTTCAACAGGCAGGGGTTCTTTGGCAGCTTCTGCTAGCTCCTTTTGCAGCCTGGCTTGTCGCCTCCTAAGAAAAGAATAACATGATCAGTGAAAAACAACAACAACAAACAGCCTTCCTTAATCTTATTTCAAAGATTATCACGTGCACGTTTGATGGATTTCACAATATTAAGAATATCACACCACTGGCACTCTTACAGCATATCAGCATCTCGTGGCCTGTAGGAATGCAGATTTGCTCAAAGCAAATACTTGCAAGAACTTAAGAAGTGATGTTAATAAAGATAATACAAAACCACCACATACTATATAGTTTGCCTTGAAGGTCTTAGCCTTCAAATATTATCAGCTGAAAAGTAAACAGAGGCAATTCAGAAGAAAAATTATTTGTTTTTACACACAGTTTACTCTTACAGCATCTTCTCCTTTCAGCAGATGTAAAGAAACATTTAAGTTGGTTGTATAAAAAAAGATAAAACTGTGTGTATTATCAGAATGCAAGTTGAACAAATTTTCAAATCTAGTACTAACAAAAGGAGTGTGATTTGTGACTGTTAGGCCATGGTTCATTGTTGTTCAACAATGGAAAAAACATGTTTTATTCATTTAAGAGACTGAAATGTCTTCACAAAGCATTTGCCAGTGTTGGCCAGAGGAAGGAACGCAAACTTCTGGACTCTTATTGCATTGTGCAAGCACTCACAGACCTCAAAGATTAACTTGAATTGAATGTTGTTATATTCTACACACACAATTATCTATGAACATACCAAGAAGTAGTTTATCAAACAGAAACTATCTCACCTTGAATCCTTTTCGTTCTCTGCATTCAAGCGATTGGCTTCCTGTGCTTTCTCTGCCATCCAACGTGAGACCAGCTCCTGGTTATCTTCAGTTGTTTTCCTCAGTTTCTCCTCCAAGGCATTGAAGGTGATCTGCAGAGCATCATATTCATCTTTCAGTGTCTGATTAGCTCGCTCAAGATCTTGTAGCTTGCTGCGTAGTTCCTGGCACTCTGTTTCCAGTTCAGAGATTTTTTGCAAATATTCTGCAATCCTGGAAGGACAACAAAATATACAAAACAATGAGAATCTCCTCTGTACCTATATATATATATATATATATATATATATATAAAATTTTTTTGTTTGTTTGTTTTTACAATGCAGAAAGGAATTTTTTACCCATGGTTAAGGCTCCTGGAGACATAACAAATAATCCAACTAGAATTCTACATCTGACAAACAAAACAATCACACAGAAGAAACTGTTCCTACTCACTTTGCTTCATTCATCTGCATCTCTTTGTCCTTCTGCTGCATTTGGTTATTCAGATCAATTACAGACTGGGCCAACTATGGAGAGGAGAAAATCACATTACAGAACTGCAGGGTTGTCAGCTGGACAACACATGCTGAGCAGCTCTCAGTGAGAGCACAGACCAATCTACAAGCACGAGGAGAATCTTTCATGTCTTCTTTCTGCTTTCTATACCTATTTGTTTGTTGCTTCTACAAATAAAGCTACTGAGGGAGTCTTTGCAGAACACAAAAAATAAGAGGGGCAGAGGCCAACGCTAATGAACTCTGTTATCAACTCCCAGGTACCCAGCCAACAAACCCCACAGGGTGCAGAGCCTCAGCTGCCCCTGGGAGGAAGACTGAGCTTTGAGAAGGGTGCCTGCTGGGCAGGTTGCTTAGGACACTGTGCTGAGGGGGATAGCAGGAATTTGTAGTGCTTTGTAGAGTCAACACACGTTTCCTGTAGAAAGGTGCCTACCCTTTGAAAAGCTCATGATTACAGACATAGGAGCTCCTCTACAGTTCCAATGAAGTGTGGTCAAAGGAGCATAACTTTCTCCAGGTCACTCCCATCTCCCTGTAAAAGGCTGCAGTAACTTTCAGGTACTAGCTCCCTGACTTACTCTTGCCTCTGCTGTGATTCTGAATACCCAAGTCTGTTGGCAGAGCCCCTGTGTTTTCCTATCCAAAGAAAAAAATCCAAAAAACAATGAAGAAAAAAATAAATAAACCTGCCCAACTCATGACTTATGGAATTCCCAGGCCCCCTGCTGCATTTACATGGTAGAAACAAAGATCCCTTCCTTTGCAGTCTAACACCAAAGCACTTCCAACCTCTGCTTGCACTTGCTTTGTCCACTCTTACCTAGCAGTGCTCCTGCAAAGCAAAAGAGCCAAATGGAACTACCTATTGCCACCTATTCTCTCACTCTTTGCTCACTGAAAATCTTTCCAGCAGAGAACCAGTGCTCATTTGCAGCTCTAAGCAAGATTAGTTCCTTCCTCCTCTACTAACTACAGTTAAAAACGCTTGTGAAATACAAAATTAAGCTCTTCTTAAAAACAACACTATGCAGATAATGAATCCTCTTATTTCCTGGCTCTCAGTTTGAACGACCAACCATCTCCAATTTTTTTTTAATCATAAATATCAATTGCTTAAAAAGACTGCATGTGAAATGATGAAAAAAAGACAAATGATCTCAGTAAAATTAACGTCACATTCATGCAAGGCTATGTTTGAAGCATACAGAACACAAGAGGACTTTCCAACCTCTCCACGTTTCTTATGTAGCTCAGTCAGCTCCTCTTGATGCTTTATCTTCAGCTGTGCCAATTCCTGCAACTGAGCATCATTCCATGTGCCATCATGTCCTGGACTGGAGTAAGAGAGGAAGAAGGTCACAGACTAGAATCCAGCTGCTCTCATGCCTTTGACCAGTCAGTTTCAGGACACCATCTCCCTCTGATATTCTATACCACATGAGAGATGCAGTCCATTCATTGCTAAGTAAACCACAGCTAACTCCACCACAAGTCACTCCTCACCAGCATTATATAGTATTGAAAAATCAGATTTCCTGAGGGCTAGATTTACTTTTTTTTTTTTTTTGGCACATTTCTAAAATAGACTTAAAACCCAAATGAAAGTCAGCATTAAAGAGATGTAGATCCACAAGCCAGGGAACCTGGATCTCTTCCCAGTCCCTTGGGTTTACCATCCCAGGTTTAACAAGTCCCTTCTTCACTGCCCCGGCTATGTTCTAGCCCGTGGCACAAAGGTGGTTTCTTTTAACTTCTATTTGAACATGCATATCCAACCTCCCACCTCCAAAGCAGCTACAACTGTAATGCATGTAGGATAGGAACAACAGCTGTAATGCATATAGGATAGGACAGGAACACAGATAGGAACAGAAGTTAGCTTTTTAATAGCATATATATGTTATACATATATACACACACACACAGAGATTCCATGCAACTAAATTTTAAATTACAGCTTTTCAAAAAAATAATTTCAAGTTGACTGCTGTAATACCAGGCAAACAGAACAAGAAATTTGCAGGCATCTGTTTCTGCAGCCATTCTGTGTTAAAACAACGCAAAGGTGAAGACCACGTATTCAGAAGCTGGAAGGTCTCACAGTGGTAACAATAAGAACAAACTGTGTGTCTGGACAGGTAAGAGGCCAAGTCTCTGGTCACCATTATAGGGCCACCAGGCCCTAATACTCCTCCTTGCCTTTACAGCTGATTAAAAGCATTCTTCCTCACCTATTTAGTACTAGAAAATTCGTTCAGTTTGAACAAACTGCTACATACCAAGGACAGTACTATAATTCAATTTAGTATTTACTTGGAAGATGTTCTTTCTGAGCATTTCTTCTCATCCTCCTTTACCCCCAGTCTCATCTCTTGCAATAGGTGTTCAACCAGAATGTGATTCCAATAAACTAAAGATGGTTTAGGACAACTACAGCCATCAAAAAACTCTTGACAGCTTTCATATACACTTTCATATTCTCCAGGAGAATCAGTTCTTCCTTCCTTCCTTACAAAAAACAAACTACTTGTTTCTTATTCCAATTAGACACACGCACACAGTATTGAGTCACGTAGCAAGAAGAGTTTCAACAGAGACTGCAATTCCTACAGCAGTAGGTAATTCTGAGCTAATGAGCAGCCCTTTCTTCAGTCAAGCCAAGAGGAAAAGCCAGCAGTCCCTGCCTGCTGGCATTTATGCGCTCTCCAGACAATGGATACACTACTAGCAAAGTGGTTTGCAGTGCATTTAGGTGCCAACAGAATAAATAGCATGAGTGCTATTTCTGCATTAGAAGGGAGATTCTGATAAAAGCAGGCAGATGATAAGGTTTTTGTTTCTTAGGCCTAGGAAACAGGTTCAGATTGACACTTCACAATTGTGTTTTTCTCTGCTCCACCCTGGTATCACTGAACCTCCAGACTCCAAGTAAGACAGCTGCCCCCTTCTGCACTGCAATACTTTGTTGCCTTCATCCAGCTTTCAATTGACGGCCTTAAGAGTCAGACCACAATCATTAGGTAGCAACAGAACCAACAGCTCAGCCTGGTCCACCTTCACAGGTGGAGCCTATGACAAACTGCTTTCTGTCCAGAACTTGGCCTGATCTTTCTCCATCAATTAACATGAACACATAGAATCATAGAATGGCCTGGGTTGCAAAGGCCCACGGTGCTCACCCAGTCCCAACCCCCTGCTGTGTGCAGGTCACCAACCAGCAGCCCAGGCTGCCCAGAGCCACATCCAGCCTGGCCTTGGATGCCTGCAGGGATGGGGCATCCACAGCCTCCTTGGGCAGCCTGTGAGCAGTGCCTCACCACCCTCTGGGTGAAAAACTGCCTCCTAATATCCAACCTAAACCTCCCCTGTCTCAGTTTAACACCATTCCCCCTTGTCCTGCCACCATCCACCACTGTAAACAGCTGTTCCCTCTCCTGTTTATCCGCTCCCTTCAAGTACTGGAAGGCCACAATGAGGTCTCCCCACAGCCTTCTCTTCTCCAAGCTAAACAATCCCTCAAACTTTCCTTGTAGGTGCTCCAGCCCTCTGATCATGACAGTAAGTTTCTCATACTTTAAGCTTAACTTTAGTTAAACCAACTCCCCACTTTACTCAGCTGTAAGCTACTGCCATAACTTAGAAGACACTTATCCAACACATCAAACCGCGGCTTGGGTTACAGCAGGCAGGGCAGACAGCTGAACAACAAAGCAACCACAAGTACCTGATCTCATGTCTGCTCTGCATGTCATACTTCTCTGCTTGCAGCTTATCAGCCAGCACTGCGTGGAGGTCCGACTTCTCTAGCAGCTTGTTATCTAAAAGAACACATAAGGAAAGTAACCAAAGAGCAATACCAGATTTTTTTACCATCTAAACAAGGCAAAACACGCCGTAAGCCCTGTAGCACAACGAGGGGTGCTGCTGGGGCACTACTCAGCTCCAACACCTGCCCCTCGCTGGTTCAGCAGCTGTGCCTGGCAGCGAGCTACTGGGGCATGAGAAACATCAGTTGGCAGTGCAAAGTCCAAACACCTCACAGCTCTGATCCGACGGCCAAGAGAAGAGCTGGGCACGGCACAGAAGGCCGTGCTGCGCGTGGGGGTGCTGACAGAAGCAACCGCTTATTCTTCGGAGAAAACGACACGAAAACAAAACACAGCACTTCAGCTGAACAACAAAGCACAACTTTTCTCCGTCGGGAAGCCCCCTCGCAGCGCCCACGCGGAACCGAGACAAGCGAGCCCCCAGCCCCGCGATCTCCCCGCGGACCCCCGAGGCGCGGAGCCCCGGGCGCTCACACTGCGCCACGATCTCCTCGAAGGCCTGGCGCTGCAGCCGGTCCCGCCGCCGCAGCTCCGCCGCGATGTGCCGCTTCCAGGGCGGGAAGCCGGCGGCGCGCAGCCCCGACGCCATCTCCGCGGCGGGAAGGGGCGGCCAGAGGAGCGGCGCCCGCGGGAGGGGCGGCCGGCTGGGCTCCCCGGGGAGCGGCAGGCGCCGGTTCTCAGCCCGCGACGGGCCGAGCGCCCGCCTCTCACGGCCGAACCTCCCCCGGCCCGGCCCGCAGCCGCCGCCCCACGCCCTCCATGGCGCCGCGACCGCGCTCCGTCAGGGGTCCTCGCGGCTCGACGGCGCGCCGCGATCGCGACAGAGGCTGTCCGCGGCGCTGCCCGACGGCGCTCCGCAGCCCCACCGCTTGCGGCGCCGCCGCCGACCCGCAGCACTGCCTCCGGCTCGCGGCGGGAGGCGCTGCAAACGCGGAGTCGGCCGCCACAGGCGCGCGGGCGGCATCCCGCTGAGGGGAGGGGGCCTCGCGCGGCGCCATTTTGCGCGCCCGCCCACGAGGCGGGCCGCGCGCTGCCGCCATCTTGAGAGCGGCGCGGGGTCGCGGCATCCGCCTCGCGCCGCCATTTTGGGAAGGGGCCCGCAGCAGAGGCGCATGCGCATCAGTGGGGGGGGTGTGTGTGTGTATGTGAGGAGAGCGCGGCTCGGGTGTGTGCCTCACGTTGTGGCAGGGAAGGGACGGGATGGATAATAGGAAACATTGTCAGAAAGAGCAGCGAGGCGCTGCACGGGGAGGTGGGGCAGTCAGCTGTCCTACTGAGGACGCCATACAGAAAGTTGTGTGTGTTCTCCACACAGCCTATTTTTTCTCTCTGTTTATAAATGATAAAATCAAATTACATGTTGAAAAATTGCTTGTAATTGCATGCTTAAGTCTTTAGTGTTGCTGATAGAATTACTGGACTCCTGACGGGCGGTGCTGAGAAATTCATCCATTCCCATCTTCCATTTTAATCCTCTGCGGAGAAAGAGGAAACCAAGCGTGAAAAGTTGAGAAGAGAGAAGACAAAAATACAGAACAACGGGGATCAGACTCAGTTACTCCTTTCTCGAGGCTTTTACTTTGGCCTTAATATATAATCAGCCCCAAAGTCTTTTCACATTACCTTTGAATTGCCAGCCGCCTGCTTTCATTCAGCCTCCCCAACAAAAGTCCTTCAGCTCATCTCTGAGAGTTGTCTCTTCTCACTGAGACTGTGAGAGAAAGTAATTGCTCGCTATTTCTTTCAGCAACACACAATAGGGAAAAGAATCAGAGTGAGCAGAAATGGCACCCAAAAATGAAAAACCCTCAAGCATTACATGAGTTATTTGAAACAATGTATAGGCGTAAAATAATGGCTAGACTGCTTTAAGGGGAGGATTTAAATAGTCATCTGCCTATGTCTGAATCTTGGAAAAATCACAACATGCAAAGGATGTCTTCTTTCTGTAATCTGTGATTACAGAATCACTGTGGGCAAGACATCCTGATTTTTTACAATACCTGCTAGCACCGCTTTTCCCACTGCAATACAAAGTTCCTTTCTTCTTAAATTCAGCCTAAGCCTCTGGAAAATCTTTCCAGTAACAACACGTCTCTGCTCCTTGTCATCCTAATATTGCTGCCCTTGTCTGTCAGCAAGGGTTGCAGGAACACACAGGATAAAACAGCTGGTTCAGGCTGACAGGGGCTCCACCACAGCCAATTTGTTCTGACATCTAATTCACATATGAAAATTTGAGAAGATTAACAAAGCTCATGATTTTCAAAAAACTCATTCTGTGTTCAAAAGTTAAAATGATACCTCCAAGGACAGCATGTTGTATCCTGTATTCATACGGGCTGAAACTTTGTGTGCCACACAGAACATACTGTGGGGTTGGTACTTAAACATCCATGCAAAGGAGAAAAAATCCTCTTCAACAGACACAAAATAGATGGATGGAAACACAGGGAGGGCATTTCAGATTCTAAAGGCTGCGAAGGAAGAGATACTCACACAGGACACGCATACCTAAATGTAGCCTAATGCTGCATTGTATCATCCACACAGTGCCACTACAAATGAAAGCGTTATGCTACGCCCTGAGTGTAAGAAGAATTTCACTTGCAGTCTTCGTGCTTGGCCCTCTGTGTAAGTGCAGCACTCCTGGAAGATACCGTCTGTTTTGGGAGAGTTTCTGAACCCATTTCTGTTTCTGATGGCAATCTGCTGGCATGCACACAGCAATTTTGCATGGAGGTGTTGCAGCCTGAGGACTGCAAGTATGAGAGGGCAGCTTTCCAGTCCAAAACTCTCTTGATAACCAGGGTGCTGTTCAAAAGCAATAAGTGCAAAGTACTGCACCTCAGGCAGGAGGAACTCAGCAGACAGAGGCAGAGAGATCTGTAGGAAAACATTGGAGGTTTGTATTGGTTTACCAGCCCAACAAAAGTCAGACATGGCATGCTATCATGAAAAAGACAAACCGCGTCACAAAGAGATAAGCAGGACCATCATCAGCATGAGACATGAAATGATCCCTCCACTTTGATCAGCAAAAGCATGGCTTCTGGTGATTTGTCCAGCTTTGCCATCACATTTCAGGAATGATGTGAAAAATCTAGGGTGACCAAAATACAACCCAGAGGAAAGATACAGTTGGGATCGCTTGGTCTAAAGAGAAAGCTGATGGGAAATATGAGAGTAGAGAGCAAATATGAGGTGTCAGAAAATGAAAATAAGTGATCTGCTTGTTCATGGGGCTCAGGACTAGACTGAAAGGTCTTAAAATCCACCACAAATGCACTTCAGAGATTGGGAAAGACTAGAGAAGCTCGGGAAACAGACTGCCTGAGGAAGATGGGAAGCTCTCTTGCTGGAGCCATGTCAGGCCAGTTAAACATTCCTCTATGAGAATTTTGCCGGCTACTCTTTGCTGGTATGGTGAACAGCCATCGTGACCTCCCAGTGTCTTTGCTGCCTAAATTATCGGGGGTTCTGTGCTGAGATGGTCATGTTGTGAGTTCTTACCTACTCCTGACACTCAGAGGCTGAAGCAGATCTTTGCACAGAGGTGAATGAAAGGGCTTCTGACCGAAGACTTTAGATTAGTTGTGAGGTCAGACTGAAGCTTGCTGCTCTGATTCTACTGCTTCCTTTACCACTTTGTGGCTTAGAGTTTAAAATGCTCATTTCTGGGGGAAGATGCTGATTACCAGTGCTCTTACCTAAGGACTAAGTTAGGTTGGAAGATTTTAGAATTAGGTTGTTCTGGATGTTCAAATTGACGCTTGTAGAGAGGGAATATATCCCACACTTGGTTGCTTTATTTATGCTTACAAGCTATGACCGTGAAGATGCAAATGGCTGTAAAGCACTGAGCAGGCGTAATTTCTGTGCTGATGCTTCATCCTTCCTGTTGCAAAGGTCTATTGTCTCTTTTCCATTTTCTTTGCTGCGTCTTTTTTTCTTCCCTCCTCTGGGCCAAACCGTTTCTGTTGGATACTGCTCTCACCACCCCCTTCTCCTGAGTTCTCTCTCATTCCACAGATTCTCTCCTTGCCTTCCTGCAAACCTTGCTGCTGCAGCCTCTTTCTTCCACTTACATTCATTCATTTCTTCCAGAGACCAACATTTAATGCCGTGTTGCCATCTCTCTCACTTAGTTGTTATATAATATGACCTTTTATGATATGCAAGATTAATTTAGTCTGCACGTAATGCAGTCCAGACCTCGACAAACAATGAATTAAAGTGTTAATCATATTGTGTAGCAGATCACCATCAGCAGTGTCATTTAAATACAATCACAGAAGCACAGAATAGCTGAGGCTTGGATGCTCCCAGCAGGTCTGCACGGCAACTCCTGCAATACAGGAGATCTGAGAGTACAGGTTCGATTGTGGTTCTCTGAATGCTGCTGCAGAGTGTCAGTTATTTTTCATTTAAAAGGATATGTCAAAGCCCTTCCACACATTTGCAGTGACCAAATCTCTGTGGACAAAGCTTTATTTTATTCATTGTTAGAGGCCAAAATCAAATAAAGCAGAACTGGGACAAAAATAAACCCCGGCTTCACACACACGACACTGTAAACCAGCGGATGGTTCTGCAGAGCTGAATTAAGCCCTGCATGTCTAATGCACCCTTTGTTTAGTTGCCCTGGGAGCTAATACAAAGATGATCTGTAAATAATATTAATAAAGCAGGATTGCGGTAATGAACTGAGAACAGAGGCTCAGAGAAATTCGGGGATGCATAATGAGATCAAACACTCCTCTGGTAACATTTTATCTCATTACGCATCACAAAAAGTGAAGCAAATTGCAGTAGGTAAAAAGAAAAGTCTTATCCATCAACCTGGGATTTAGCCGTGAAAGGATTTGTGAAAGGCTTCAGAAGTCTTGATACAAATGCAATCCTAAAATACTTCTTGCCAAGAGCCGCGTTTGAAACAACACCATGCGCACTGTGGAGCTAGGAAGATCTTGTTCATATTCATGTGAATAATAATCTGAGGTTTGCATATATATATAGAAAGAACATCGCGTACCTCCACAGCTAACACCTCTTCTACAGCGGGGAAACGCGGCGTGTTGGAAGGCCTGTTTGCATCCTGTTGCTGTTGCATAATGATCCCCTGAAGGAGCACTCGCAGGAGCACGGCGGTGACAGCAGGACCAGGAGTGGCAGATGTGAGCAGCTGGGTGAGACTCAGCTCCAGCTGCACTTGCCTCTTGCTTCAGCTACGTGCAGGAATTAGAGAAAGCCATAAAGTCCTTCATTACATATTTTGTCCTCAACAGAACAGATGCAGCTGGTGGGTATCGGGGCACCAAGCTGCTGATTCTTACTGCAGCTCAGCAGAAGCTCTCACTGTCACCTCAGTGACGCCTTTCCGAATGCACAATCCACCTGCTGCACTCTGTGTGATAGCCGGGGGGACGACGGCTGAGGGAGGGGTGGAGTCCCTTCCTATGTCCTAAAGTGGGAACTGGATTTCACTCAGGCAGAGATGAGGGAAACAGCGAATAAGTGTTTGGATATTGTGCAGTTCCATCTGTTGCTGTCTGGAGCCATTGGTTAAGAGATCTCTGGGAATTGCACTGGGTCACCTTGGCCAGGAAACTTCCCGGCACCTACTGGTTAATCACACACAAATAGCTCAGCCTTTAGAATGTCGTATTTTATGGAGCTGTCTGTGGGAGAAATCAGTTGATTCTGGAGAATACCTCCTTCAATCGCAATACGGACTAATGTAACAGGAACTGCCAAAAACCAACAGAAACATGGCAGTAACTTCAGTGAAAGTTTCCTTTAGCCCCAGCAGACTAGGGGCCTAAGCAGCATCATTTCTAACCACGTCAAAACTACCCCCTTGATATTTTGGGGCGAATAACTCACGTTTATTTCTTTTTTCCTTCCCCTATTTTCATCCCTCCACAGATTATTTTCTGTGAGACCCTACACCTTCATCAGAATGGGAATAAATTGCCATCACAGCATTTTAGAAGCCTTCGCATTGCCCTGTGATGATTTCACAGCTAAGAGGACAAGCAAACCCGTGTTAGATGTATCAGGTGCAGGCAGGAAACCTGGTGTTAAAAAGTCACCATGTTCTACAACACTACATGCTGTAGCCAGGCAATTAAAACATTTCTGACATCTGGGTCTCCATGGAAATAAGTACACCAAGACAGCAGCTATTCTAAGAACTTAAAATAAAGGACGCAGGAAGGTTACAGATAGGTACTGTGCCTGGGGGACAATTCACACCCTTCCCTTCTTGTCTGCTACTTGTACCTCCTGTACAAATACAGTAGATTACAACAGAGTGCAGAAAAATGTGCCTGCTTTGTCCAAAGGGAGTCCTGGAATCAGGGACGTATGGGCAGAAAGCAGCTTGTGTTCAGACCCGGCCAGTTTCATTTGGTTCAAGAGATGGGCACAGAGACTGGGAAAGATAATAAAAACCAACCAAACGAACCATAAGCACGAGAACTGTGGCTCGGGCTTTCTGTGGAGCTACAAGTGATAACTCTTAAGTTCTGCACGGTAACACATGCTTTCTTCTGACAGCTTTTCAAAGAGCTTCTCTTCTTGCCTGGCCATATGGACAAGCCAAATGAAGAGCCTGGATTTTATATTATGTCTTGGTAATACAACTGTGTTCTCAAACTGCTTATCTGCAAACCTGGGCCAAGTTTAAATAGCGTCTCCAATTAGGAGAATAATTTTGTAAGAAATTATCCTTGCTTTATAGCAAGCAGTTATTTTACAAACGTTGAGGAACATACAACAGCTTTTTAATTTTTTTTTTACAGCTTAGGAAATTGGTGGAAAAACACCTCAATCACAAGCTGAGTCGGTCTCATGACTGAGAAGCTAGAAGCTCCTCATAGAAAATCGGTCACGTTTCTATCTCTGAACATGCATGAGCATCCCACAGAATCAGTAAGACCTGATCTAATGTTTCACATTGGATTGAAAGCTCAGCGGCCCCAGGAAGGTTTGTTCAGTGGCTATATGAGTTCTTCTGGTATTTGGAATAGAAAAGGGAACCCTCCCCTCTCCTCGGGACCAGGGAGATGCCACAGGTGTTGAACTGTAGGAACTACACAGGAAAGATTCTGTTGAACAAAGCAAGAGGAATGTAAGCGCACGGACTACCTAGCCTATAGTGCAGTGAGACAGCCAGACATCTCTCAGACGATGCCCTGAAAGCCCAAACTGCACGGGGAAAAATCCCTTTGTAAAAGCTTTGTACCTATGCAGTGTCCTCTCCCACCCATTCTCCCAATTTCTAACCAATTCTCTCCTCTCCCAGTACAATTTCTGTGCTCAGTGTAAAAGCAAAGCTTTCTGTACTCATACAATTAGGAACTGTACCTGCTGACAGGTGCCACAATGAGCCAGCCATACCCACAGAGGCTCAGTGCACACTACTGGGACAGCACTACTGCAGCCTCCCAGCACACCTTGCAGTCGATGTTCCTTTGGGGCATGGCCTACTGATAGCACCAAAATGAAGCTGGCAGGCAGCTCTGAATTTGCAGCAAAGAACAATCAGAAAAGTGACTATTTTATTATTATTAAGTAATCAACACGAAAACAAGAGCAATGATTAAGTCACAAACAGGCATTGCCTAATTGTAACCACCTCATTAATACTTGACACGAATATAACAGAAATCACAATTATGTTAACATTATTCATTCTCCAATAATGAACAAAAGTGTACGGTAAGGTCAGCATTAATCTATTAAGAATGCTACAAAACCAGCCAGCCAGTGTCCTCCAAGAGCAGAGTGTTTGCCATAGGGAAGGCTGGGGTGGCTGCTTCCCCATCAGGCAGCTATACTCCTGGGCTGCATACGGACCTTGCCCATTCCTTCCCATTTCTGCATGTAGTTCTGACAGTTCCCTTTGTTTCTTAGGGGTATAAAAACACTATCTGCTAGAAAAAAAAAAGGGGGGGTGGGAAAAGGAGCTACCGTGCCAAGGGCCAGCCCTCACTCTCTGCATGGATGCACAGATGCAGCCTGCAAGCTCACACAAGAGGCAAAGCTGGCTCCACTGGCAGTGTGTGACATTCATCAGTATCTGTTATTAAAACGCTTTTCCCACCCTCCCCTAACTCCCTACTGCGCAGATTCGACATATTCTGGAGCTGTACCGCTTTCAGAATGCTTTCTTTTACATATCGCTCTTTATTAGGAATGCTGCAACACAGAACAAATTGCTTTTGTAAAAAAGGGGTTCTTTAACTACACCCCCCCCTTCCATCTCCTGGCCCTCACACCGTACCTTCCTCTTTTTCCAAAACATTTACTAATGTGAGTGCTTAGCCACCTGCCTCTCAATGGGAGTACCATAGTGACAGAAGGCTAACTTGTGTCGGTGGTCCTGGCCCCTCTTGGTCTGAGAAACACAGGTTAAACTTCTCAGCTAGAACACTTTCATTATCATAGAGAGATACACTCTCAGAAATAAAGACCCCCAGTCTCTGTAGAACCAGACCAGAGGTTTTCAGTGTGAACAAAGCGGTAATCTCCATCTTTCTTCCCATCAGGTCTCCTCCCAGAGTGCCATCTGCCATGCTGCTTTCACTGTAGAGACAAGAGAAAGACATCAGCTTTTTTACTGCCAGTTCTTTGAGTTCTTATGGAGAAGAAGAACAACCTTACAGCTCACTCAAGTGGGCTCCCTTTGTGTTCCGAACCCACTTAATAAGACATCTCTTACTCTTCATCTAGCTCATGACTTTCTGAAAAAAAACCCCAACCAAAAAACCAGCCCAGAAAAGCTGGTGTGGGATTATTCCTGCACAGCAATGTTTTTGAACAATGCTGCTACTGGTGTTTGCCATAGATAAGTATGTTTAATTATCCTTCTGTTAATTGCAGCACAGCGAACTTATTGGTGTGGTTTCATGCTGTCAGGCCAAGTTTGGACATTCTCAGAAACTGTGAAGTACGCATCAAAGAAGCAACAACAAAGTAGCTGGCTATTTGCATTCCTCTTCTGGCCATCAGGCTTCAGTGTCCCGGGAGCAACTCAAACTCCATGCGGAACTCAGGCTACACTTCCACAACGTGACATCTGCAGCGTGAAGAAACTCACACTGCCTGCTCTGTGAGCCCCGTAGGTTTGTGGGACTGTGCTCTGGGTTTGCTCAGGAAACACAGAGGGAAGCCAGCACTACTCTCACAGCTTTTTGGTCTGACACCACAGCCTACGGACCCCCCTCCCCTCGCTCCTACAAGGCACACACCGGTGTGGTTGTCCTGCCCAGCGGTCCCTCTTCTATCCGATGCTTGCCGGCATGCGGCAGTTCGGAACTGTCCCGGTAGTCTCGGCCCTTGGAGCTCTGCATGTCCAGCACTGCCCGGCTCTTGGAGGGCAGGGGCGGCCTGCTGAGCTGTCCTTGGACACCCGGGCTGACCTCAGACCTCAATGGCTTGACCGACTTTTTGAGCACCGCTGAGTTTTCAGATGACGCAGCCACCTTCGGTTTGCCTTGAGTCTTTTCACCCATATTCTTTTCTTCAGACTGGCTGGAACAGGTGTAGGAGCGAAAGCGCTGCGTGGGGACCAGGAAGGGTGGCGATGGCTGTTTGCTGGAGCTTTTGCTGCTCTCTGGCTCCTGCGACTTCGTAAGGTGAAAGCTCTGCTCAGGCAGTGGCAGCTGCTCTTTTCGCGAGGCCTTGGGGTAGTCCTGCTCTTTCTTTGGTGCCACCTTGCCCTTAGAGGCTGTATAACCATACAGAGGGTTCTCAAACATCTCCGGCTTTTGCTGTCCCTCTTCCTGAAGCAAAGGCTCTGCTGTGTTCTTCCCCAGGTCAGGTGGCCTGCAATCATCAAAGCATTGTAAAAAAGAGGCTTGTAAAGTGCAAGCAAGAGGCATGATTGAAAAAGAAACTAAAGAGGAGATGAACATGATAAAATTATACCGCACAAATGAGTAATGGGATAAAAGTTAACCCTGGGGGAGATAACAGAACGGTGCATCCTTGTTTCTTTCTTTCTTTCTTTCTTTTTTGTGGTTGTTTGTATAATCTCTATTATTACCGTGACAGCAGAATGCAGATAGACACAGTGCTGTACAACCTCCATGCTGGACTACAGTCTTGTCAAAGTGACATTTGGCTTTTCTTTAAACAGAGATAAGATACTGATCCAACCTGATCAGTACCCAGTGCTTCAGTGTCTCTGTAACATACACAAATCTCAACTAAAACATTAATAACAATCTTCAGAACTGGCAGGGAGGATTTAAATGGCTGTCTGGACAGTTAACATAAAAGCTAACATCATGCTGGATCAGTACAACTAGGTCAATCTCCTGCTACCAATGTCACATGGTATTCCTAAGGAAGGGATAAAATGCCTTGATGCACCCAAATGAATCACAGAACGGCTTAGAAGAGACCTTAAAAATCATTCAGACCCAACCCCTGCCGTGGGCTGGCTGCCCCCCACCAGCTCAGGTTGCCCAGGACCCCATCCAGCCTGGCCCTGAGCACCTTCAGGGATGGGGCAGCCAAACTTCTCTGGGCAGCAGTGCCAGGGCCTCACCATTCTCAGAATAAAGAATTTCTTCCTAACAAATAACCAAGATCTGCAGTCTTTCAGTTTAAAGCCATTCCCTCCCTGTCCTATCACTATCCACCCATGTAAAAATCCAGTCCCTCTCCTGCTTATTAGCTCAATCTATAAGTAATATAAGCACAACATGTAAGTAGTAGCTATACACTGCAGGGTGAGACAACCACTGTGCATTCACAGCTGCATCCTTTGAGTTAAGGCTGGAAAGAGAGCACAGTTGTGCAGTGGGACAAGGGAGATTCTGCGGGTTTTGTAAGACTTGACCTGATCTGGGAAGGCTTTCCTCTGAGCTTAAAAGATTGCCCACAGTATCACTGGACAGAGGGCTAAAAGGCACATGTTCCTGGGTGCGTTCAGCTGAGTTGTGTTCCTTGCTTCAAGTTATTTTCTGGAAGTCACCATATGCAGGATCAGATTGCTGAGAGCGTGGTGAAGGTTGTCAGGCTCATACAGACTGTGGCTGTGACTTCTGCAAGTTCTGGCTTACGCTGTGCTGAATACATTTAGATCTTCACTCCAGCCTAGACTCAGAAAGCAGCTGTCACTACAGAAAGATGTGGAATAGGGACCCAGACCGAGTACAATCACTAGGGTGGGGTGTCCTCATCAGCGGACTAAGTTGTTAAGGATATTTTGAGGTGCTGAGTGGAAATTCTGCAACAAGAGCTGTGATAGATGCAGGCACAGCTGCAGCAAGCTCTACATCTGTACAGCATTGAGGTGAAATGCAGGTGAAGTACTTCACACATGACATGTGAAGGAGCTCTCCTTCCCATCATTGGAAAGCTCATTTCTTCCCTTTTCTTCCCTTCCATTTCATCAGCTCTGTTATTTTTTTTCCTCCTCTCTAGAGCCCTGCTTGTGGAAAACCAAACACATACATACAGCTCTGGTTTTCCTTTCACCGAAGTCTGAGAAACTATGACTTTAGATTGAGTATCTGGTGCCTGCACTTGTGACCTTCTCTTATCTTTATTTAATCCTAGAGATAAAAGGCTGATAGGACGTGCTGCCCCTTGAACTGTTCAAAAGGAGAATGAAACAGTGGCTGCAGAACGACAGGAGAGAAAGGCACTACCCCAGAGCAGAAGGCAAACACTCACAGGTGCTCCTGACTCCTATTACAGGTGCTTCTGTTCACTGGAGTCTGCATAGATGGTTTTGGAGACAGAGGGGACAAGGAGGGCGATGTGGAGGATGACTCTCTCTGTCCCATGACAGAGCCGCTGTCTTTGGGCTGCTGCTCGTAGTTCCAGAGAGAGGATGGCTGGTCTGGTGATGGTGCCTGCTTCAGCTGGCTGGCAGCAAACGGTTGCTGAGGGAAAGCAGCCATCCCCAGGTAGTTGGGGTTGCTGATGTCTGTGGGAGTGCAGCTGCTGAAGAGAAGAAACACTGTTAGAAAGACGCGTGCACAAACGCATGTGTATTCTGTCCCTCTGCCAGCCACTGAGGAGTTAGTGCCCACTGATTGCTTTGATTCAATTCCACCCACTGGGATTATTACCGATACTTTTGTCACTGTTGTTTCAGAATCAGAGACCAAGTAGGAGTCTTGTTCGCACCTCCCTCCCTTGGGTCACCGAGAGGAAGCAGCTGGGTCAAGGATACCTCCTCCAGCCCCACGTTTCCATCGCCAGGCTGCAGAGAGCGCTAGCACTCAGCTTCTGCAGCCACGTGGAGGGGCAAACAGGGCTCTTAAAGAGCCCAGGAGCTGCAGCAGGACGGCTCCAAGCAAAAGAGGCAGGGAACAGCGCTAGGCAACATTGCACAGCGTAGGAAAGTGCTGCTGAAACGGCAGGAGACATTTGGCCTCTCGAGGTGGACCCGTACAGACTTGCAGGCAGAAGGCAGTTTGAGCACAGCATCCTGCCACGAGTTGGCAGAGGCAAAGCCGTCAGATTACCGTAACATATCCTCCTTTGCCAGGCTGTCTGGAGAAGAGGAAGCATTCCCCCTATAGCGAGCAATGGCTGCAGCCTCTTTGGCCATCAGATGAGTAGATTTTGATTTTCTGTTTGGAAATAAAAGGGCCCCTTCTAAGATAAAGTGTAAATACAATGCAAGGGCCCAGTCTGACTGAGGCATTCTCATCTTTTGGAGCTTTGGACACAGAAGCACTGACCAGTCCAGGCCAGAGGACCACACAGTCAGCTCCCCAGCGTTCACCATGCCTATGAAATCCATTCCCACAGCAAGCCCTGCTCCATGTGTACTGACCAACTTGTTTCCTGTGGCTGACTTACTCATTTGCCCTTTACCTGCTAAGCTGATCGCCGTCTTTGTTGAGCTCTAAGTTGGTCGTGTTCTTTGGTTTCTGCCCAGCAATTTCATCACGTTCAATCTTGACAAAATCTGTAGGAGAGAAAAGGTAGAGCCAGAATGTTGGGCAGCTCCACAGTCTGGTTTCCCAAGTTTTCTGTATTAGTGCTGTATTAAGGCACTGTGTATCAAAATGACAGGGAGCTGGTTCTAAACAGTCATTGTTATCATGTTTTCAAGTGCCTACTACTGCATATCAAGTTTTGTTTGTATAAGAAAGTGTCTATCCTGAAATACAGCCAGAGGTTGTGATCCCCCAAACAGTCACATACACATCATTTTACCATCAAGAGTACACGTCATGAGGCTGCACTGGTATTCTGAAAGAGAACAGCAGGCAGCAAGATGACCATAAGAAAGGCTGGCCATCTTTTAGCTGAGAAGCTGCTCCTTAAGAACCACACATGCTCTTTGCAGATGCTTCCCAAGGTGACCAGATCAGGGACGGCTTCAGCACCTTACCACATAGCCACTGCAAGTGGAGATAAGGTATCACCATTCAATAAAATCAGTATCAGTGACAGACAGGGGGCTCTCTCAGTCTGCCAAACTTTCTTGAATGGTAAAAAAAGAAAAGCACAAATGCAACTGCTGTGTCTTCCTGAAAGAGTACAGGTATACCCTCGGGAATTAACAATACTCACATCATCTTGCTGACAGCAAAAGAATTGCAAGGATAATTTTCAGTTCCTTGACAGTTGTTTTTCAGGATGGAAATACTCTACAGTGAACATTATAGAGATGATCTAGTTCCTTACCATACAGTTTCTCTCTTTGCTTTCCTTGTGATGTTTGTAACTTGATTTCACCTTGGAAGACCCCTGTTTTCTCGCCATGGTGTGTCAGCACAGTATGGATAGGAACTAAGGATTCTGTTGCTTCTATTCGCAGGGCAATGCAGCCTTCCCCTAGAGGATAACAAGGAATTAGCCCAAAACTGAGGAAAAAAGCACTGAAATCCCTTTGTCTTGTCAGTCATTTACATCTGTGCAGACGGGGCTGAGATTACTGTTCTGGATTGCTGTAATGACTGTAACACCTCTTGGGAAATCGGGGGTATTTCACACATGTGTGAGGGATTTGGGCATTCCAGACATCAGCAGGTGACTACAGGGTTCTGAGCTTCCATTACTGGTAAGGAAAACACAAGCCTGATACTGTTGTGTCAGTTAATGACATTTCAGCACAGAGCCTTCTCTGGGCAAGGTGTGCAGTCACTGGCTCATAGCATTTGGAAGCAAGCATCACTGACTTTTCTGTAGCCAGGAGAAATGTACCAAGTAAGTGCAAGTGAAATAGGATTTACGTGTTCCGATTAAACCTGTTTATACAGACTGACTCCTGCTTTAATTCCCACAGTGTGCTTTCTTTTTAAGCCACTGGTATTTAAGGGCTGGTGAAGCTTACACAGATTGACGACTTTCATTCACGGACCTCAAATCATCATTACTTCATAAAATATTGCCCACAATGTATTTTTGTATGCACTGAGTTCTAAATCAGAAGTCAGAGCATCATAGATGTTCAGTCTATAGGAGTTAGTTCTGTTCTCTCCCACTCTTTCAGCAATTTAGGAAAATCTAAGTCAACTTTGACTCATCCAGAACTTTAGAGCTAAGCACTTACCATAAGATTCATCACTGTCTGATGACTTAATGCTGATCAGGATGTGTTGATCCAGAAGGTATTCTGGGTCTGAAATAATTGGAGTCAGCTGCAAAGACAAGTTAATGTAGGTCACTACAAAGGGCGATCTACACAAACAAACTTCTCCCTACCTCCTTCAGTTCCAGGTGAGCACAATTCAGCTGGACAGAGCTGTGAGGGCACCATGTAACGCCCAGGCTCAGCCTCTTCAGTGGTGTTTGGAGGTCTGTGGTAGGATGCTACACTTCTAGAGTCTCCCCTGCTCCTACCCAGCATGGAAGCCAGGGTTCTATAGGCAAAACACTCCTGTTGGGCTCAGCTGTGTTTTTCTCCTACAGTGCAGGAGCAAGAATTGCTCTGGGAGGAAGTGATCTGCTCTTTGATTATAGCCTGTTCCCAAAAATGTGTCTGTGAGCATCACTTATTGTAGAGTCAGAAGTTCTTTTGGGCTATTCAGAAAGGTACTGACGTGTACATTTACGCCACGTACAGCAGCTCTGGCAGTTCTACTAGCTCTTGCCATGCCAGGAAAAGGAGAACAGCTCCCATCTCAGGGAATGGACACTGAAGCACAGAACGCTCCTTTTGGCCACTGATGGTACTTTTAACACAAGTGAAAAATACTTTGCTAAGTTTTCACAGAAACACCAAGAAAAAAACTTTATCTGGCTTTATCTGGCTTTTTGTCTCACTAAAAAGGTGAGGAAAAATGTCATGCTCCTGAGTGACCTAATCATGCCAGCAAAATTCTTGGTACAGATAGAAGCATACTGGCAGGAAAGTCCTTTCTTTCTTACAGGCTGTTTGTCTTAAGGCCATTCTGCATTTTTACAGGCTCTTTTGGGTGAAAACATGACAGCAATATTTCTGAAAATGTTTCCATAAGAAAAAGATTGGGGGTAGGACTTGATGGTCTCCTGAGGTCCCTTCCAACCCCTGCAATTCTGGGATGTCATGTTGCTTAGCAAAGCAGAAGGCTCCTCTTCCATGTGGATGCTCCCGGTTTACCTTTGGAAGAGCATCCACAAACTTGACCACGAGTTCCCCTTCACTTCCATCCTCATTTTCTCCTTCCTGGCTCTTTACAAAGCCTGCAAAGGGATGAGAAAAGAGTTCACCAGACAGGAGACAGCAAGAACTTGGATACAAACCCTTTTCAGATGCTGAATCTCCAAAATGCTAGCGTTACTTTCCCCCTTGGGCACAGGTTTTAAAAGTGTTAAGAAGTTCAACGTTTGCACTTTGGCTGAATGTTTACATCCTATATTTACAAGTGGTCTTAATGGGGCATCGTTACATAGTTCTATTTTACAGTTAAACTTGGCACTGAAAAGCTCAGTGCACCCATGGGCTGTAGGATAAGAACATGACAGCTCTTCCTACGCCACTCAAGATAGCACACTTTTGAAATTCTAATTTAAGATTTGCAATACACTGTTTCCATAGAAATGTATGCAAATTTTGGTACAGCCAAAAAAATAATCTTTTATGGAACTGCCTTTGACACAGCTCTCTGACACGCGACAAAGTGATGAAGCATAGACCGAAGGCACGCTGTCCCACTTAGAAGAGCAGTCCTGTGATGGGAATCACTTAAAAAAACAAAGTAAGGGCATATAGGCTTGTGTTACATAAACAGCTGAGGCTCAGCCCCGCACCACGGGGACAGAGGACAAAATACGGAGCCCTGGTAGGTACACAGTCCCAGTCACAGAACCATCACACCCTTTCTTCCTTTCTCTTTAATCTGATCTTCTGATTTATTCTTTTCAGACCATGAGAATCGTATTATTTTTATTAGCTCAAAGCAGATGCTTTATTTTGAAAGCAGCTGATCACTTGGAGCAGGCATGGCTAAGAGATCAAGCAACCATTTGCCAAATAGAGCTTTTCTGTGTGCAGAAGCAAGAAAAACATGTTTCTCTTCAAGGAAAAGATGATCAGGTTGCCAGACACGATGGAAGAAATGGCAAAAGGTCTTAAGCATGGATTATAGGTGTTAGTATGATGGATAGTATAGGATAACTTGCAGAATACAACACATCTCTAGCGCGTCCTTTTTTTTTTTTTTTTTGCTTTGACTTACACAGCTGTTTGTTCAGATCAAAACAAGAAGGGAAATCAATCCAAGCAGGCAACAGACCGTGACGGAGGGAATAAAGATGGGCAAACCCTTACTTTCTAAGCAGCTAGAGTGAAACTCAATGTAGAACTTGGTCTGAGACTTGGTCTTCAGCGTAGCGAAGCAGTGCAGGAACTCTATCTCCCCTTGGGTGTTCATGTACTTGGAGTCTAGGAAGGAGAAGAGAAATAAGTACACGTGTAATGTGAGAGAGAGGGCATTTTTGAGTGCACTCTTAAGGAATCAGCTTTTACTTTCAACATACACAACTTGTTGTGTTTTATATCCACAAAGACGTGTGCAAGGCAGCACAGCACGTGTGCCCTCGGTCTGACTAACCGTTCTTTGAAACAAACTGTGAGGTCACTCCCACTTCAAAGGTGGCAAAGACAGGGCTGTGGTCACTGGTGGTGATGTCGGTGGTGCAGCCTGCCAACAGCAAAGGGAGATGGTTACTGCCCAGTGATTCCCCACTGGGATCACTGAAATAGCAATGCTGTTTGGTAATTTTCCAGAAAATGTAAGTGGAGCTGTGCTACCTGCCTCTAGTCTAACGTATTTATACATAATCTCATGTTAGTGTATAGGAATGTAACACTTTTGTCAAAATACATGAAGATCTGGTGAATAGACAAAACTTTACTGTATCATTTTGCAAGCAGCTGCCAAGATAGGTTTCCCCAAACCAGAAAGCACCCATAGTTCTCTTGGTTACATCTGCAAGGTGCACAGCTCTGCAATCACACAGGAACACGTAGCTGTTACGGCCCAAGATTAGCAGTGGGGTCAGCAATGTCTAGGCACTGTCTAAGCACATTCCCAGTTCCAGCAAGCCCAGCTCATTGAGCAGAACAGGAACAGCCAGATGCCATCCTTACAGAGGTACTTATTTAACAGCACATTGCATCAGCAGAGCCTGAGTGATCAGATCAGCCCAGCTCATCCCTTAGGAGATGCCTACAGCTCCCATTGCAACCCCATACATAGGAAATCAACCCACATATTTAGAACTACACATAGTCAATGAAATTTCAGGAACTAGTATCTAGGTCTTAATTAAACAGGTCTTGCGTGTTTCCCTCTTCCCTACAGCAGACTTTTCTGAAGCTCTCTGCAAGGAAGGAAACAGGCAAGCACGTGGTACCATGCAGTCCTTCAGGACTGTGAACTGATAGAAGTTTGCAGCTCCAGCTCTGCGGGCTGGGCAAAGGATCTATCCTGCTGGCACCACCGAGTAAGGAGCTCCTGGTGGTAACCACACAGGGAACCAAGAAATATCTGGTGTAAAGGGATCCTACAGTGCAGCCTAAAGCCTGACAAGTACAGCTGTGTAAGTGGCATTCTGCATATAAAAGTATAGCAGAATTAATTCTTAACTTTGTATGGTTACAGGCAGATTTGGCTCCGGTCTGCCTGGTTTAACACCAGGTCCCTCTATGCTGAGTGCCTGGCAGCACTGGGAGATTCCTACAGACTGCTCTGAATCATTTCCGTTTCAGACCGATTGCTTTGCTATCTACAAGCTGTTATCTACCCACCATAGGACTGACACACAACGTGCACCATGGGGTATGATTTCCAGAGCACTCGATCGCACCATGATGGCAAATTGTACTTCATCTGCAAACAAAAAAAGGGAGAACTGATGTCAAGAAGAAGTGAAAGGACATTCTCACAAAAGAAAAGAAATTCACTTGCCCAAACGCTAAAGATTTGTGTCAAATCTTTTTGTCTGCATTGTCTTTTCAAAAAGATCTGAGTGTGGAAAATGGAGAGATTGGTTTGGGTCACTTTGTTCAGTAGGGGTTACTTTCCCAGCTCTGCTATATACTTCAGAAGGGCAATCAGATTTCACCTACCCCTGTTGCTTTCTGCTTGGTGTAAGCATACTTCTCTCGGGTCCCTCTTTCAAAACGGTAGGTGGGAGCGAAAGTAATCTCTTCTTCCTCTAAAATAGAGAAGCAGCTGTGTTACAGCCCGGCCTATTGAGAAGCCCCACGGGGCAGGGCAGGCACTGCTCTGTATGCTCCACGCTGGATCCAGCTGAGGAAGGTGCTGGGAATGGGAAAGGAACCTGCTGCTGAACCAGAGCCTTACCAAACTGCAGGAACACCTTGTGGTCCTTTCTCTCTATGAGAAGCTGGTCGAAAGCCAGCAGCTCCGGATATTGCTGCTGCCTGATCTTCTGGATAATATTCTCTGCTTCCTGCCAACAGGGAAACAGCAGAGCTGCAGATGATGTAAGACCTTCTTTGAAATGCTCCCTCATGGGTAAGACAGCAAATGCTCCTGAGCAGTTCCACAGAGCCATACAGCTCATCACCTCCCCACTTTCCCTTTACTGGAAGGCCCCAACCTTTGCTACGTGCAAAGCTGAGCATTTCTCTGTCAAAACTGGCATTAAAATGTTCACTTATCCTCTGCGTGAGCACGCACACACACACAAACACATGGACTGTCAGCTTCACACCAGCACTGAGCTGTTGACTCCTGCTCACTGAAGCCTGACCAGCGTATAGTAGGGCTAGCCTGTTTCTGAGGCCCTGTAATGAGCCACTTAAAGCTAATCCAACAGAGCAGAAGGGCAGCCTCTGCATCTAGCCCTTCAGAGACAGATGCTCGTTCACATGGGGAGTGGAGTGGTGGAATTTTGTGGAAGCAAAACTGGAGCAGCAGTGTCAGGTGGCATTCCTGGGTACACCCAGGATCCATTCATCCTTGGAGAGGCCAAAGGGGATTTCCTTACTCTTCCTCAGCTGGTGCCACACTGTACCTAGGGAATCCCTTCTGCCTCCCCTCTTTCTGCCACTTTTTATGTCACGTTGCTCTAGATTAGAAAAAGAGAGTGCTTCTATAGCAACATCATGTTTTGTCTCCGCAGGGATCCGTGCAGTCCCTAACCGTTGGGGGCTGCTCCACGCGGTAGTTCAGGTCTCCCAGCCAGAAGAGATGAGTAAAGCGATGAGTGATGTTAAACGGACTCAGTTTCTTATCTCCCAGCGTCAGGAAGCGCAGGATGCTCGTGTAGTTCTGGTTGCGTCTGTCAAGACAAGAAACATCTGCCTGACATCTTAAATTGCCATGCAATTTCTAAATGCCTGGGCTGGCAGAGAATGCTGCTTTGCCAGGCAGAAAGTGATCTGGTTCAACATCCAGAGAAGCTCTGAAACAAAGCACTTGCCATCCCTCCCTTACTCTGCACCTTGGTAACAGGAGAGCTGGGGGACTGACTGACTGCTCTGCCCTGGGGAACAGATTGCTTCCAGCTGAATCAAAAGGGTCAAAAGCTGTTCCAAAGCCAATTTTGCTGCCTCCTAGGCTTGTGCTTTTTTGAGCTACATGCCCTACAAACCCACCATTACATGGTTGCCTTCAGCTTTCAGCAGCAAACACGTAACTTGACTTTAGCAGCTACTCCAGGCACTGGGGAACTCTTTCATAGAAGTTAACTTCATTGGTGGAAGACCCAGAGTAGAAATCCCATGCCATGTGCTTTCTGGGTCCTGCACCCAGTAAAGATGGCACAGCCAGCTTCTTCATTTCAACTCTTCTTTGCTTTCAAGCTCTTTTATCTGCTCCAGCTCTTCCCAGCATGGGCACAGAACTCCAACCAATGTCAAGATCTCTGCCTTCCAGCCCTCTGCTGCACAAAGCCTAGACTATGGAGATTCATTTCATGGCTCAGCACAGAGAATTAGCCACCATGGAGATAATTCCCTGTATTCCTCACAGCACGTTCACCCTAACAGGATCTTTCTCAGCTGTGCCCCAGGGTGCAGCACAGTTCCTATGCTCACAGGACTCCCTGCAGTGAGGAGACAGCACCCTTCGACACATTATTCCTTGACGGGAATGGCCTTCCTACATTTAATGTGTTTTTAGGGTCCAGAAGACAGGCCTGCAGCTGTCTGGTGGGCCCTCCTTCATGGCTCAGACAGTTTCACCCAATGGCTCAACATCCTCTTGGGAGAGAAGAGGACATATTTTACCTGTGTTTCTTTTCACTTCCTGAAGTCAAATGGCTGTTAACAAACCCAAAGGAGGTTCCATTAAACATGAACGACACCCCCACAGCTCCTTTATTACCTGGAAAAAGATAAGCCAAAAATGTCAAGAAATCAATCCACCTCCAGACTGAGTCTAGCAAAGATAAAGAAACACCGAGTGCATCTTGAGTGAAGGATGGAGAAATCAGTTGACTTAATCAGCACAGAAAGAATTAGTAGGTGCTGCACACAGCACGGTAACAAATCCTCTAGAGGATATGAAATAACATCAGTTGAAGTGAAAGAAATGCCATTTCCTTGTGAAACCCAAAAAAGAGCAATAGCATGGCCAAAGGCATTTGCTGGGAATAGAAGCTAGAGTATACACACAAACGTATTTTCTCTCTTACAAGGTAAGATACAGTCAGTGTTCTGTCTCCAGGATGGGACTGGCATGGACTGAGCACGTGTCAGCCCTCTGGGTTAGCTGGGTCTGCTCCTTACCCAGTGTGTTGGCAATGCCTGTCTTCACGTTGTCTGTGCAGATGTGGCTGATCCGGTTCTCATGTTCTGGCTTGGCCAGTACGACAATCCTGATATTCCACAGGGTATGGATTGCTATCTGCAGGGATGGGAAGGTCAGGGCTTACATTTCTGCACAGACCTGCAAGCTGTGCTGTAATTGCAGCTTTCTTGACTTCTTCCCTAGCACTTTCCTGCAAAGATTTTCTTCCTGTGCTTGGAATCTGTCACTCAGTTATTTAATCAAAGGTGGGAGGAAGGGCCTAGCTATTTTCTACTGCTATTTTCTAGTTAGTCTTTGAATTGCTTTACTTGCACAAAATACAGTTTCCCAATCACCATGACAGTTATTAATAAAAGCCCTGCTCTCCTTTGGCCTTCCAAGTTTGTTTAGATGTGTTTCTTACCATTTCTGACACTAAGAAATGTCCAAGCCTGGTCTCGGTAAGGCTCAAGGTTTGTGTTTGTTGTTGTTTTTTTAATGATGGTGCCCATGTGCTGTTACATCCTGGTTTGGAAGTGCAACAGCCAAGGGCGAGATCTAGGCTACAGCTGGCTCAGAAAGTTTTAGACTCCCTCCTTATGAAAGTCAAAATACCATCACCACTTTACTCCAGTGCTCAGCAGCTGCCCCTTGCTGGCAGGCTGGAGGCAGGGCAGCTGCAGAGCAGAGTGCTTTGGGCAGAGGGACACTCTCTGGAGCAACACGTCCTCCAGCCAGCTCCAGGAGAGGATGCTGTGGAGCCCACAGGCAGAATTGGTTTGCTCTCCCTTAGCCAAATGTGATGACAATAAGGGGAGGGAAGGGGAGGAAGCGTAGGCAAAATGCTATTTATTCTTCTGCCTCTTTTATTGGCACAACATGTGCTCTCCTCGTATGCCTGAGCTATGTGCAATGACTAGAATAACTCCTCACCACTTTGAAGCTGATGCTGGTGATTTCCTGCAGGGATTGTCTCAGGGTCTCCAGCCATTCCTTCTCTCCTTGGGGATCCTCCTGAGTGCCAATGACGTAGATGTCATGAGGAATGTAGTCAGCAGTGTCATCTCGGGTCTTCCCCTGCCCCTTGGAGAGAAACCACGAGGTGATCTTCTTTGGGGGAGGAGCAGCACCTTTTATTAACAGATCAAACACCAGAGTAAGTCAGTGTATGTTCAGCCAAACCCAGGACATGGAAAACTCATTAATACATACAAGGGGATAGAAACTATAAGCTTCCCATTCACTTTGTCCAGTACCAGTTTCCTGTCAGCCAGGGCAGAATATTCTAAGGTGATGAAGATGTCAAACCCACCTGACGCTGTGATAAGGAGAGGCTCTGACCATCTTCCTTTTTTTTATTAGCTTACCAAGGCCAAGGTTAGCTGAGCATAAGGGCTGGGGGCTGCTCTCCTGTTCTGCCTTCACTTTACCCATCAACTATGAATGAGCTCAAACAGCTGAGTTCACAGCATTGAAAAGGATTCTTCTCCACAGATGGAAAAATTACTTCAAAATTCCACTGTCCTCAACTACACCCTGCTCCTGTTCTCTAAATATCACAGACACTCTGCTTGCTTTCAAAGCTTTACAAAAGCAGTCCCTGGTCAGGTGGCATGCAGTTATTGGATGTGCTCCTGGCATTTTGATGGGACAGATAACGGTGTGAACTGCTGCACCAGCTTTGTGCAAGCCACAATTTCCTATACTGGAGGAATCCTTCAGCACCCAGGAGGGCCAACTATATGGTTGTGTGACGTGGAAAGTATCAAACCACACAGAAGAATAAACCTAGAGATAAGCCTCCTCTCTTTCTGTCTCACTGTAAGACCCTGGCATACAGATCTGTTACTGAACACAGTGTGTGGACCTGTCGTGGCAGGAGAGCGCAGCACATTGTGGTGGAAGTCTGAAGGAATGCCCATGTCAGAAGGGAGCCCATACCCATATTCCAGGTCCCAATGAAGACAGTGATCATATCAGGCTCAGGTTGCTCAGAGTGCTTATTCTTCATCTGCTGCAGAAGCTGGCAGAACCCTTCTCTCTTCTAGACAGGGAGGAACAGAGACAATTAATGGGATGCATAACTCCGAGAATACAACCTCCTGAAAAACCAGCTGGGCCAGGAAACTCCCAGCACACTTGGAGGGCAGATTACCTCCCAACATCCTGAAGCCTTCAAAGAGGCTCTCCTTCCTGTGGTACTTTCTTAGGCTCTTAGCTTGTCCATTACTTTAATGAGTGCTGAGCCAGCCAGAAGGAAGCCTAGGCTTCCCTCTTGTTTGTTTTTAGAAACCTTTCTGCAGCTGCAAAAGGTCAGACTCTTCTTTGCCTCTCTCACTTCTTGCTGATTGTCTGTTCTGCTCCTGCCTCAGTGACATCACCAAGGCATGTCTGCCCTCTCCCCTATCTCCCTGTACAGTGTCCATTTTTCCATTTTCTGTATGTGTCCAGAACAAAGAATTTTCATTTTTTGTCAAGCCAACTACATCCTTCAACAGTTTCTTTTACTGATAAAGAATGCCCTTTATACCTTTCCCCCTCCACAGATCTGAACCAGGCTGGCAAGAAGGAAACACTGTGTATTTACCTTGGAATCAGAAAAAACATATTCCTTCCGCTGTGTTTTTTCTTTTTCTGTTTCCAGCACGATGACCAGTTTGTTAGGGACCTTCTGAGACTTGATAAGCTGCAAGACTAAACAGAGACTGGGTGGCATGAGCTGTGATCACTGAAGCTAGAATCCCACCAAAACCAAGATTCAGACCCAGACTCAGGACTTACACGGTCTTTTATGTCTAGAGCTGACTTTGTCCTGCCTAACTCCACTTTAATGTTGCTTAAGCCTGTTCCCTACAGGAATGGACCTTGCCCTTGAAGGAGAGACCCCAGATTCCTCCTGCCTGGAGCTTTTGTCCATACTGAGCCCTGCAGGGCAGATGTGAAGCCTTGGCTTCCTGCAGACAACCTCTCTGCCTACTTACATTCTTTCCCCATCTGGCAATGAGGAGATAGAATCCCATTTGATGGTGAAGGTGAATAATCCCCATCTAAAATAGCAACTAAATAATTATGAACACGAGCTGGAGAAAACCGTACATGAAAGCTAATCTTGTCAGTCATTGCCAGCAACAGAGAGATTTTCCAGAGAGGGGAGAGCCCAAGGGCCTAGTTTTCTCTTTGATAAATCCTACTGGTTTTGGCAGTGCTGTACAGGGAAGAGTGGGGTATGACAAAAAAATCGATAGGAATCTTCAAAGAGCTGCCTGTCTAGAAACATCAGAGGCAAAGGAAAGTTGTTTGACTTGGGCCTTCACAGCCCAAACTAGCATTGCTCATTGGTAAAGATATTGATTCGCACATAAAAACAAAAATCAGCGGAAGATACTCTGTACGGTGGTCCTGAAACTGAGTATCTGGCTTTTTACCATCAAAAATTATCACAGAAGTCAACATACAGCATGTTTCTTTCCAGCAATACTGCTTTTAGTAGAAAATTGTTCTACTGCAACCAGCTCTAAGGATAATCAATCTTCCATCAAAACCCGCTCTTCTTTTAGACCAGGCCAGGCAGACTGCCCTTTAAAACAGTCTGTGAAAGCTGGTAACACCAGTATTGAGTTCCTGCTGTCTGCAGGCTGCTCTGGGGATAGACAGCCCGGTCTGCCTGGAGCTCACACAGCACCCAGGGCCAGGCAGACATTCCTATCTTCTTGCCCACCCTCTATCATCCATGGGACCAAGCATCTGGTCCCACATTTGTGACCTTAAGTATCTTACTTTTCTTATGAGTATAAAATTTGTCTTCTGGGCCATCCTTAGCTCTCTTGATAATCAGTTTTCCCATTTCCACGTCAACCTTGAGATGTATTTTTGAGAAAATTCCCAGAGAATCGGCTTTCACCTATCAGAAGACAGATATTTGTCATAAGCAATCTTATGCACCCCAGTCTCATGTATTACAAAATATAACATTTGCCTGAATTCATAGACACGTACATCATTATGCCAATCCCACCAGTTATCTCTTAAGCATTTGCATGGTGCAAATAGGAACAGCTGTGTTATCTCTGAGGCAGCACAGCACAGAACTGAGAGACTGACATAAATCCACGTGGCTGTCCCTCTACATTCTGGTCAGCATTGTTAAAGAAGAATGTTTACCTCAAAAGTTACAGGGGGGATGAGGGAACGGCGGTGTGTTGAATCAGGACCTTCGATCAACAGTGTTTTCACCTGGAAAAGAACCTGTGTGTACTAAGTTGTGCACTACCCCGAGGGTAAGGAAGTCGGGGCAGAGGAGTCTTACTGTGCACTTATGATGAGCCAGAGACACATGAGATGTGTAAATAGAGGCAAGAGAGGACATGAAAACAGTGTAAGATAAATAAAACTCTACCTTCTCCTCAATGGAAGACAGCAATGAGACCAGCTGGTTGAGTTTCAGTACAATATTGACTGGACTGGCTTCACCAAGCATCTGATAACCACAACACAGAAACAAAAAGAGAGGGATGTATAATTACCAAACCCACAGAGCATTGCCTGGAAGTCTCTTATCTGTAATGAGCAGCACGAAGGCATGGCGTTTGGCTGAACGTACAGACGTATGGCAGGGTTGAAGGGCAACTTTGCAAGCCTTGCCTATAGGCTACAGGGATGGACATGCAAGGAAGTCAGCTGGGAAACAGGTTTGCATGACCAGGTGCAGTGCTCAGTCCTGGACTACTGTATTTCTGGGCTACTGGTGAGGAGAGCAAAGTCAGAGGACTTAGGTGGGCTTTGGGTAAGAGTGATTTGGCAGTCAAACATCCTGAAGTGTGTGGAAAGACAAAAGTGCAGCTGCAGACCGAGGGAGGATGGAGGGACAGAAGCACTCAGGCAGTTTGCTGCATTTTCCTCTGGGGCGGGAAGGAAAGCAGGCAGAGGAGACTATGGGATAAGTGAGACTGTGGGGTGTCACTCATTGTGTGCCCTCTGCATTGCAGCCAATGTGAGGCTAAAGAGAATGTAGGTTGTAACTCATCACCTGCAATCCACCAAAGCGTTGCTGGGATATCACAGCCCTCCCTTTCCCCACGGGCCAACCACCTGTACTGTCCTCATCTCCCACCTTCCAGCCAGCTTACCTGCGAGCGCTGATGGATGCCAGGATGCAGCTGCTGCTCAAACACCTTCTGGATGGACTCCAGAGATGGGAGGGTCCGGGAGGCTTCGCTGGGAACAGAGAGGTGGCAGAGGCCAAAGGTCAGGTGTCCGGCTCGGTTAGCACCGGCCTCTTTGCACAGAGCTGCAAGGCTTACACCAGGGCTGCTCTCAGCAGCTGCCAGGCTCCTGCCCCCCCAGCTCACTGCCCACTCCATTGGTGGGGTGGCTGATGAGAGCCTTTCTCAGCTGTCCAACTGATACTGCCCACGAAGGCCAATTGGAGTCAGACATCCAACTCTGCCCTGCCATAGCAAGGCGAGGGCTGTTCCTCTGGTTTAACTGCAGAGATGGAAATTTCTCACGTCTCTCTGGGAAGATGCCCCAGTCTGGCCCAAACCAGAGGACAATCAGCATCTTACACAACAACATCAAATGATATTTCCACTCCAAAACCCCAAAGCCCAGCACTGTTTGAAGCCCATGGATGTCCCAGCAGGAGAAGCTCGGCGTAGCAGAGTCCTTGCAGAGGACATTGGCAAAGAGGAAACTAATTTTTTCAGATTTTTCAGCACACGTGACACAGAGAGGCCAAGCACGGGAACCTGTGGGTTACAGTGAGATTCCTTCAGCATTTCCCAGCTGTATCCCACAGGATGCTCATTTGTCAAAGTGTTGCTGTATGAACTTGGCACAGAAGCTGTGGTCCGATCACGACAAGGCTTATCATGGAAAGAGCACGCAGGGAGTGCAGGTCAAAAGGAAGGGGATGGTGGGAGCAGTGCTGCGATGCCTTCACCAAGCACAGTCAACTGTTGATATTAATGATTTCCCTCACTTTCCCAAGTCTGCATAGACCGGATTTTACTCCGTGTTTGTTGGGGAAAGTGCTCCAAAGTGAAAGTATGTCTGCCTGCCTGCAGATTAGATATGATTAATTGCCTACTAAGCACTCTGAAATTTCAGCAAGGAAGACTTTGCCGCAGGGCAGGAAGAAGAGACAGTTGGGAATGTGAGTCTGCCAAAAGTAGTCCTGCAACACCAATATTCAGCTTTGGATCAGCTAGAGCTGATGGCACTGCCAATGGCTCTGGCTCTAAACCACGATTCCCACTGACTTCTGTGGCCATCGAGTCAGGCTCAGGAGGCTGCAGGCTGTTGCTGGAGAGTTAGGGTAAGTTCAGTTTGAAAAGAAAGACAGGATACATACTGAGACCCAGAGGCCAGGACATAGGGCCCATCTCTCAAAAACAGAGCAGCAGTCACTCAAACCTGTTCAGCAAAGATTTCTCATGGGAAAATTGCCCTCTGTTTACTGTACAGCACAGTGCATTGCATGGGTGTCAGGGCTGGGGGAAGAGTCTCTGCAGGCGCTCAAACTTAAAACCACAACGTGGTTTGAAGGGCACTTTTGTTTTCTGCTCTTGATAGTGTAAAGGAAATACACGTCGTCATCTTTATTGAGGTGCCAGAAGCCTTTGTGTCCACATAACCGGCACCAACGCCGGTACGACAAGCTGCCTTAAATGCTCCATGTGGACAATACCCAGTGATAGGATAAATAGATCCCTGGTCTGACATAACCTGGTTGTTTTATGCGCTGGGCTCTGGGGAGCTGCAAGAGACCAGAATGCAGCATTGCCAAAAGAAAAAAGATTTACAACAAATCAGCCTGGTTCAGCAGCACCAGGAAATGGAAAACAGCTTAAAATTCAGAGAAAGGGCTCGAGTTGTGACAATTGTTCTGCTTTTTTTTTCAACCTAGCCCCAGATATTGTGAAAATAATGAAATTGAACGTTATAAAGAGAAGAGAGGACACATCCCGACAATATAGGAATTATTGATAGCTCCAGCTGGAACCCCTGGAGAAAGCTGAGATAAACAAAAACTAAATTCATGTATTGGCACCGATGGAATGGAAGTTCAGAAGTCTGATGAGGGAAGGAACATAAAACCCCAGCCAACCTCAGAGATTCTGCAGAGCACAGTAAGACACCCAAGCACAACAACTGGACAACTCAAGCCAACCAAGCAGTTTGGGCAGGACGGAGTCACAACTGGAAGAGCAGAGGAGGGGTTCCTCCGGGAGATCTGAGACTGCTGTACTTGGCAGAGCTTCATGGAGAAGACAGCAGAGAAAGCAGCTGTGTCTGACAGAAGTAAGTCAGAAGTAGGGGGAAAATACTGCCTGCCCTTTGCTGTGTCTGTGAAGTGCTGTGCCTCTGAGCTCCTCCTGTAGAACTGCCCCAGGTCTGTTTGAGGATGGTGCTTCCCGAAGCCCAGTCACCAAGAAACCCTGCAGGATCCTCTGATCTATCTTCAGGAAATGGAAAAGCTGTCCTGGCTATTGAGAGGACTGCAGACCAGCTGCTTCTCTTTCTTTCTTGCCATCCCATACACATTTATGAGGAACAGGGTTATGAAACCCAGATGAGGTCAAAGAGAATAAGAAGTTGGGAATGGAAAAAGCCAGCCATCAGCAGAACAGCAGCACTGGAGGTATTTTGGTAACACAAAACTCTCACTTGTGATTTCATTAGATTCTGGTTTCCATCGCACAGATGTATTCTTATCTGGCCACCTGGGTCTCCCCCTCTGTGGGTGTGGAGAAGCAGAACCCTCACACAGGGTGCAGAAGTGCAGCTCTCTGCATGACTGACCCTCAGCCCTGTAGGCAGCTGGCTTCTGGCAGCAGCAGGGCTGCACACACCTCACCCTCTGCCTGGTAAAACGTGCACTGTGCCACAGCCTCGGGGCAGTAATTGCGGTGCCAAAGCAGCTGAGAACATCGCTCACCCTCTGCCTTCCATGCACAGGTTAATGCTAAGCAATCAGCAGCGTTCACCCCTCATTTTAGCTCTGTCTCAGCTTTGGCAAGCTCTGTGAGCACAGGGCTGGGGGAGGAAGATATTGTAAGCAACAGACACAAATGTGGAAGTCGGCCCTCTGCTTTCTTTAAGATCTTTGCAACAGCGTGTGCTAACCTTGTCTGCTTACAGGCACTACAGAGGGAAAATCACATCTTTCCACAAGAGAAAACACAGGGAGATCCTCAAGGTTTTGGTTCCCTACTGGAGTTTTCCTATGTGGGACCTGGAAGGGCTATAAATAGGAAAGGTAAATTTGTAATCTGGGCTCGTTTCTCTTTACATCTGAGCTGGACCTCACTGACATCAGTGGGATCACTCTTGGTTCGCAGTGCTTTCGTGGGAAGGGAAATCAGCACTTCAAGCACAGCTAAACACCAATATGTGTTTATTTCCAGAGACGATTTCTGCTTGACAATTCTGTGGGTGTCATTTTTGCATTACCAAATTATGTAGTTAATCGGTTCTAGTGCTTTTTGTTGTTGTTGTTGTTGTTTTTGCTTTGTTTTCTTTCTAAACAAAATTAAAAAAAAAAAAACCACCTCCATCAACTGCAACCACCCACAGGTAAGCTTCACTCTCACAGCTGTGTCTTTCAAATAAATCTCACATCTTTGGACCAGACAGGTCCAAAGGTCATGAGATGCACATATAATGTTTTTGAGGATAAGCAGATCCACTGTACCAGAAATGCAGGTTTTGAATGCATGTATGTGGCACTTATATAAGACTACACTGTTACAGCATTATCTTTTTATCTCTGAAAATCAACCTGTAATTACCTGAAAAGTCCTTTGCAAAGAAGTGCCAGCAGCTTCTTCAGCTGGGGAAGATTGCTTGAACCGGTCTGCACCATCTCTAAGTCACTGATGATGTGAACTCGCAGGTAATCCTGGATGAGTTTAAGGTGCTCATCAGGGACACTGTGAAAGAGACACACATGTCAAAAGCCAGCTCTCTGCTCCCAAATATTGGGCAGATTTATTGCTTCTTTTTTAATAAACCCCCGCTTCCAGAGCAGACAGGTGGAGGCAGTTTGCATTGGATCTCAGTGTAAATACACAATGCTCTAAATTGGACTACGGGGCTCCCACCATCAGAAGGTGCTGTCACCTTCTTTTCTCTGTCACAGAATCACACAGAATCACAGAATGATCCGGGTTGGAAGGGACCTCAAGGATCATGTAGTTCCAACCCCCCTGCCTAGCAGGGCCACCAAACATACACCTTTACTAGATCAGGTTGCCCAGAGCCCTGTCCAACCTGGTCTTGAACACCTCCAAGGACGGGGCATCCACAACCTCCCTGGGCAGCCTATTCCAGGACCCAACCACTCTCCTAGTAAAGAACTTCCCCCTAACATCCAACCTAAATCTTCCCTCTCTTAACTTAAAACCATTTCCCCTAGTCCTGCTATTATCAGCCCTTTCGAAGAGTTTACACCCCTCCTGGGAGTAAGTTCCCTTCAGGTATTGAAAGGCTGCAATGAGGTCACCCCGCAACCTTCTCTTCTCCAGGCTGAACAAACCCAACTCCCTCAGCCTGTCCTCGTAGGGGAGGTGCTCCAGTCCCCTGATCATCTTTGTGGCCCTCCTCTGGACCCTTTCCAAAATCTCCATGTCTTTTTTGTGGTGAGGGCTCCACACCTGGACACAGTACTCCAGATGGGGCCTCACAAGAGCAGAGTAGAGAGGGACAATCACCTCCCTATCCCTGCTGACCACCCCTCTCCTGATGGAGCCCAGGATCCCATTTGCTTTCCGGGCTGCCAGAGCGCACTGCTGACTCATGTTAAGCTTCTCATCTATCAGGACCCCTAGATCTTTCTCTGCCGAGCTGCTCTCAAGGACAACTCCTCCCAGCCTGTACAGGTGCCTGGGGTTCTTCCGGCCCAAGTGCAAAACCTTGCACTTTGCCGTGTTGAACCTCATCAGGTTCACCCGAGCCCAGCTTTCCAGCCTGTCAAGGTCCCTCTGAATGGCATCTGTTCCCTCCGCCGTATCGACTGCACCACTCAGCTTGGTGTCATCAGCAAACTTGCTGAGGGTGCACTCCATTCCCTCATCGATGTCATTAATAAAGATGTTAAAGAGCACCGGTCCCAAGACAGACCCTTGAGGGACACCGCTTGTTACCGGCCTCCACCTGGACATAGAGCCATTGACCACCACCCTCTGTCTGCGGCCTTTCAACCAATTGCTTATCCATCTAGTTGTCCACCCATCAAATCCACTTCCCTCCAATTTGGAGATGAGGATGTGATGGGGGACCATGTCAAAGGCCTTGCTCAGGTCCAGGTACCTTCACCACCCTCGATTCTCTCTTGCCCGATACCGAGCTCCTGCACCAGGAGAGCTCTTGTGATGCCTGGCTTTGAAGCCAGGCTGCCGTGAGACAGCTAACAACAATGTGGGCACTGTGGGGAGATGAAGACCCCCTTTCACCTCATCACGTTTCGCTTGGAAGGTTTTACTCCAAACAGTCCAAAATGATCTTAAGGGGTGCTGAGACTGCAGAGCTGAGCAGGATGCTCCCCTCCTTCCTGCCCCTGTGGACTCCAGCCAGTCCAAGCGGTCTGTATGTGCTGTCCCGTGCCCTAACAAAAGCAAAAAGTCCCAGCAGATGAAATGATGCAGGCAGCTGACCAAAACTGGGTTTCTCTGTCAGCCAGCTGGTGCTGGGCAATCACAACAGGACCGGTGCTGCCACGCACTGCAACTGCTCGCTCAGCCTCCCACTGCCCTGCCCACAGACATGCCTTCTCATTTATTTGCTTTTTAAAACTTCTGCACATCTGACCATCAAACGTCACACGGCTTCCTCTAAGGCTTCCATGGATGCCCAGGTTTGGCACAACACATGGGACAATGTGAGTCAGACCTGTAGCTGGAATAAATCAGCACGGAGTACCTGGAAATCCATACACCAGCTTATTCTTTTTGAGGACTGGCTGGTGGTTCCTGATAAAATCTGTAGCTTAGGCACATAACTACGACACCAAGTTCTCTAAGATAAGTTCTCTATGATACTACTGTACTTTATATTCGAAACCAAAGTCTACTGTTGACTTTAATACTTCAGAAAAGTACTTTCTCTAGACCATAAGGTGTAGGCAACACATCACACCTCTGTGTCCCCCATTTGGTAGCATAAACACAGAGTAGTTTGGCTAAGCCGAACAGGTCCCCAGCCGCCCCAGAGAGAGGCAGAGCTCAGAGCTGGATGAGGGACGGGTCTGCTGCCCTGTGGCTGGCCAGCCTCACCTGCTTGTGTCCTGGTACTGCAGTCGCTGGAGTAGTGTCTCAGAAAGGGACAGCTTGTTGACATCTGCCACCCTGGAGTTTTCAGGGAGAGAAGACACGTCCTTCGTCTCGCTGCCCGGCAATGCCATGAGGATGTTGCGTGGGGGCAGGATGGGAGGCGTGGGTACCTGGTCTGCCAGGAGGAAGGGACAGGCACAGTCATCCCAGCACAGCAAGGTAACCTTGTCCCCCCTTCCCACCAGGAGCGTAGTGTCTGCACCCCGCAGCCACTGCAGAAACCATCTCTTCTCAAAGGCCTTCAGTTTTGCAGCTGAAAAAAGCTCGGGGCTCAGTACTGGGAGGCCAACACCACTGAGCCACCAGGCTTGGACCTCATGCACGGCCAGCACGTGCTGGGGCCAAGTTCTCTCCTTTGCCCTGCAGTCATTGAGTGGAACATGCAAAGTGTTTTCCTGCCCTCCCACATTGCTGTCACCCTGCCTGCTCAGCACACTACTCCTGCATCTCCTGGGACAGGAGTGGGTTCCTCTCCATCTGTCCGAACCATGGTTGTCTTTCTTTTCGTGCCTACTGCTCCACACTTTGTTACGCCTGTCATGTGTAGCTGGTTGAGTTGTAAGCTTTAGTTTGGCTATTTCCCAGTGGTGGGATTGTCCCATTGCTGGTTGGTGCTGACCCACTGCTCCTGCGCAGAGCTGTGACCCACAGAGCCACCACAGCAATGAGCAGCAGCATGGCTCAGCCATCTGCAGACAGAGGCATCTCTGCAACTGTGTGTGTGAGATGGACCGACACCTGGGAGCCCTGCGTGGTTCCAGAAGGATGGCACCAAAGGGTCCATAAAACTAAAATCTGCCCATCAGCGGCCCAGCCCAAGTGCCGATATCTCTCCATCTAAAGGCTCTTAGTCTTGGCTAGGACTTCGTTCCCTGCTGCTCGCCTCTCTGTATTATTTTTGCTGCAGTTCCCTCCCCCGCTCTGAGAGCAGATTTAGTGCAGCTGGCAAAAAAAAAAAAAAAAAAAAAAAAAAAAAACCCAAGAGCATCTTTTCTGAGCAGCTTTGCAAAATTTTGTTCTGTTTCTTCATTAGATATTCAAGGCAAAATTTTCCAGCTCCAGAGAACCATTGGTCTGTACAAACGTATTCAGGCACAGCAATCTGCTTTAGTGCAGACTGCCCATCGCAGGGACTGCGTCCGTCAGACAGGTTTTGTTGAGCTGCACATCATTTCCAGACAGACACCAGCAAGGACAGGAAGGATGGCTCTGTGGGCATGACCTTCCCCTGGGAGATGGAGAACAATGAAAGATCCAAGAGATGACCTAGGAAAAATCCCAGGAGTGATCCAAGTGACATTCATACATAATAGTTGGGATGATGCCCATCACATCTCTTCATCGTACATCTGCCTCCATACAAAGCTAGACTAAAGCAAGTGTCAGGTTTGGCCTCATCCAGGGACAGCGTGGGTTTCTTACCAGCATCCTCCTCTGGTTCGTCGGCAGCCTCCTCCTCCTCTCGTGGCACGGGGTATTTGAGGTGCCACACCAGCCCCATGTTCTCTTTCTTGTAAAATTCTATCAGTTCCTCCAAGTTATCAAAATACTTCACAGGAACTCCCTCTGATGCCTGAAACAAAACACAGATGCTGTCATGGCCTGGGATTTCCAACCACTGAATTGCTGCTCTTCACAGGAGGAAAAGCAAAGTCTTAGGGAGAGAAAAACCCACGACTGCTGTCCAGAGAAAGGCAGCATGGCTCTCCCTGCCCATCTGACTACAGGCTCTGTGCAGAACGACTTCTGCAGTACAAACAGAAACAGATATGCACACACGTTCCAGCCAGTGTCAGCAAAAATGGCAGCTCCCAAGGCTCAGTGAAGCCAAATGGAAGAGCTCTCTCCCTTCATTCGGTATGCCTGGCACCAAAGCAGAGGGAATCTTTAAAAACAAAAAGAGTTCTCCCAGATTAATTTTTGCATTCCTTCTCCTACTGAGCACAAACCCCCAGACTGTACAGCACTTTGCAGCATGCAGGCAGAACTCTCCGGTGAGATGGCAAGATAAACACATCTAAATCTAGATGCTGGCATCCTGTCCCTTCCAGATTCAAAGGCTCAGAGCTATATTCAAGTGAAACCAGCTAGCAAGGCACTGCCATGGCAAAAAAAAGCTCGGATGATTCCTTCCAATACTTGAAGGGAGCGTATAAACAGGAGGGGGAATGGCTGTTTACAATGGTGGATGGTGATAGGACAAGGGGGAATGGTGTTAAACTGAGACAGGGGAGGTTTAGGTTGGATGTTAGGAGGAAGTTTTTCACCCAGAGGGTGGTGAGGCACTGCTCACAGGTTGCCCAAGGAGGCTGTGGGTGCCCCATCCCTGCAGGCATTCAAGGCCAGGCTGGATGTGGCTCTGGGCAGCCTGGGCTGCTGGTTGGTGACCTGCACACAGCAGGGGGTTGGAACTGGATGAGCACTGTGGGCCTTTTCAACCCAGGCCATTCTGTGATTCTATGAAGATTAGGAAGCCAAGGACACAGTGAGCATCAGGACAATCTGCACTTGCCAGCTGCATTTTAAATATGACTAAACCTGCTTCTAGAACTAATCTCAAGAAAGGGATACTTTCAGAGAGCAAAGACAGAGATAAGGCCTAGACATCTTCAGAAGCAAAGTTTTAGAGCAATTACTTCCATACATCCGAAGTTGCTGTGAAGTGAACAACTGGCTGCACAAACAGAGCTTTAATCCAACTCTGAACTCCTTGACCCACTGGTTGGGTTTGCCCAATCCCTCATTATCTCTAAAGTTAAGAATTAAAAATAAAAGGTTAAATAGGAGAAATGTTGGCATAACTCTTAAGTGAGCAGAACACAGAAAATGTCTCCAGCAAGTCCTAGCAACAACAGCAGCATTTCTTTTCAGTTCTTCCCAAAGAGAAAAATCTCAGACCAGAAATTAGGACAAAGTTTTCAATGCAGAGTCATGTCTGGAGTGCCCTCAAAGCCTGTCATCAAAACACCTCTCTTTTTTAACTACATCTGCACGTCTCTAAAGGCACAGCAAGAAGCATTTCCATAACAAATACACACAGTGCCTGAGAGCTGTGCCTGCACAGTCTCCTCTCTGTCTCCCAGGTGTTCCTGCGGTTATTAAGATGTATTATTCTTGTTAGCTAGACAATTCAGCATTAAGGCAACACACAGGCAAACACAGGATGATGTTTTGGTTTTGCCCTGAGGGCACCTGGAAAAAGGCATGAGGTCCTTCATAGCCTAAAGCACACGGAGAGCAAAGAGGAGAGACAGGTGTTGCCGTCTGCATCTTTGCAGAAGGAAAGCTTTGCTGTCTGAGCTCTCTCCCACCTCTCAAACTCCTGCAGCCCACCCCTGCTCCTCCTCTTTCCATACTTGTCTTCACACTCCTACTCCTCTTTCCAAAGACCTCGCTGCCTGCCTGCTTCTCTGGGTGGATGGGGCGAGCATCCCTCTCCTACAGCACATCCCTCCCACCCCAGTGCTGCCAAGGGTGCCTGCAAGGCACGGCGTGCCCTGCACAGCTCTCTGCAGGCCAAAGGCAAGGGAGAGAAAAGGCTGAATTCACACTGTTTTGCTGCCGAGGACAGTTCAGCCTCTGAAACCATCCTGGTCTCTGTGGTAACCAGAAGAAGCAGCATTTTGTTACGGCCTCCTTCCTCTAACACAGTGCATTGCATTCCAGGAGCAGACCAATGCCTGTGGTCCGGCACAGGTTCCCCAGGCAGGCCACAAACCCCAGCTCCCGTGCAGGGACACAAGTGCAGAGAGGCTCCCCCCCCTCACTTCTGGCTGCTCTGGCTATCTCCAGCACCCACCGTGAACACTAACCCTGCCATCTCCTTCCACAGGGCCTACGCGGACCTGTGCCGCACCAGCCCTGCTTTGAGCTGCGCCCTGAAGGGAGGCAGGCTCCATCGCGGCAGTGCTGGCCGCTCTGACAGCCCTTCCCCAAGCACTCAAAGCAAACTGGACAGACTCTCCACCGCACACAGTAAAGGCAAAGGACGTCGCTTCATGTTAGGGTGCTGCTCAGCAGGGAGCTGAATGTGCATCCGAGCGGCTGCGCAGACAGCAAGAGCTGCAACAGGAAACGGAACGGTGGGTCAGAGGCTGTGACCGGCTGTGGCCAAGAGCAGGGGGGAAGGACGGGGAGGCCTCGAACTCCTTCAGCTCCCTCTCGACGTGGGAGAACTCCAGGGCCCTCCCCGACACCACAAAAGCAACAGCGGCCACACAGCCTTGCTGTGCATCACAGGGATCTGAGAGCAAAGATCACTGGATTGTTCTCGCTCGTTTTCTTTTGTATTATAATTGTTATTATTTGCAGAGATCTCAATAGAGGAAGCACGTGGGAAGGGCTGTGCCCCTCCGGCAAAGGAGTGCCCAGCAACCCCCTCTGCCTGTTGCCTGTGCTGTGAAAAGAGCTCTTCTTTCTGCACAGAGACACAGCTAAAACCGTACTCTGTCTGACAGTGAAAGCAAGACTGCACAGCATTTGCCTCTCCCCTTGGGGAAAGGATGAGAACAAACCCTGCATGACAAACGCTCGTCACGTTGTCCAACACACGGCTGCAAGGTGTTTGGGTACCACGAGACACACACATGCTGTGCGAGCCCCTGACAGCCACAGCATCGCTGCAAGGCACGGGGTGACAGAGCCCTCCTGCAGCGGTGCGTCCCCCCAGCTGGGACTGCAGAGCTGGTACCCGTGCAGCATCAGCGTGATGCAGAGAGTCCATCTGGGCTGCAGCCAGAGCTTGGGCTGTGAGGTGAGCCTGCCCAAAGGCCGGTCGGACTGTTTTCACTGCCAGTAGGCAAAGCAAAGCAGCACGTGGTTAGGACGTGAGCTTTCCTCAGGCTTGAATTTGCAGATAAGGTTCATAGGTTAGGGAGGAAAAGAAATGGTGGGTAGCACAGTATCAGCACTGCGTTGGTCAGCATCTTCTAGAGAACGTTAGTGAAAACCAGACCAATGGTGCACTCTGAATAAACTTTCTTCAGACAGGAGGACAGCAGCAAGGCAAAATGGAGCCTTAACTCCGTGCAAACCTGCTCTCGTGTTTGAGATGGGGAGCAGAGGCAGAACAAGGCAATGCAAACCAACCAAGCAGGATGGGGCAGCACAGAACAAGCTGGAGCCACCCAAGCAGCACCCAACAATGAAATCCACTTCCCGCCCCCCCCGCCTCCATTTAGCAAGTAACTATTTCCTCTGGGTTATCACAGGATAGATCTTGTTTTAATTGCAGAGCGAATTGTTTCAAGTCATTAGAAATGTGGAGGGTGAGTGTCATCTCCACAGCAACACACCACATCCCCGGGAGATCACGCAGCTCCCAGGACACAGGAGCAGAGCTCTTCTCCATGGCACCGTGCTCTGCAGTGATGCCTGCAAGCACCTCCGCCCTGCACGGCTGATAGCCACAACATATGGAAAGGAAGCACTGCGAGAGCATATGCAACATAGAGAACAGCCTGTAAAACAGAACTGCATAAAGGAATCTGGATAAGAGCGAGTCAGAGGCTCTACAGCAATTTCACAGCGAGAAGCTGCATCAGAAAAAGCCTGTCTTTCTGAGATCTATTAATGGGACTGTCATATGAGAGCCAGGAAGGAGCTGTCTTGCTGCACTTATCTGGGCTGCTGCACTCAGCTTGGGCGCCATTTTTTAAGGAGCATGTAAAAATACCAGGGAGAGTCCCCAGGAGAAACGACAAAGGTGGCAGAAGAGCTGGAAAATGTGATTTGCGAGGAAAGCTCAAAAGAACCTTTGCTATCTCTGTAGCCTCCTTTTGCACGCTCTCTTACAGTTTAATGTCCTATTGCTAAAGCCTTTAATTGTGGCTCTTGGTTACATCTTGTGGCCCCTTTCCATCTACTTAAACGTTCTGACAGCTCTCGTTACAGCTGATCATCTTTTTTTCCTTTATATCTGGTGTAAAAAGACCAAGAGGGCCCAGCCTAAGTCTGCTCTTCTTTGTTATCTCCAAGCCATGTCATCTGGCCAGCAGAACACGCTGACAACACCGAACTCCAAGGACAGAGATGCAGCTCAGAGGAGATAACTTCAGGAGAAGCTGCAGGTGAACTACGAAGGCAAAGTGAAAACAGATTGAAAAGACGCAAAGCCTAAATGAAGGCAGGCAAGGAAGTGGTTAAGTTGGGGCTCATTACAACAACCGTATAAATAGATGGCACAGGAAGTCTGGGGCCCTCAGAAGGAAGAGGAAGTGTTTTCCTTTCCTGAGCCAAGGCACAAGGAGGAACTAGGAAACTGGTCATCTGCTTGCATTGCTCAAGTCCAGTCCTTTCTAACAAAGTGCCTTACGCCAGGTACTTAAACCCAAATATAGGCATTACAGTAAGTTTTCAAAGTTATAAAATTGCTGTAAAACCCACAAAGTGAAGTGGAAGCTGAAAATCAGGTCGCTCCTACTTGGCTGTTAAATGCTGGCAGAAGTTTCTTTTTCCTTTTCCATTTAAAAAAGCAAAAAAAATAAAATTCATAGGTTTCCTGTTTCAGCAAACAGTTGTCATGGTTTGCCTGCTAGCTAGGAAGCCTGTGGGGCATCTTTGCATTTCCTTTTGGCTCTCAGGGAGAAGTTTGGTTACTGTGCCAGAGATGAAAAATAGCTGCTTACATCAAAGAAAGGCTGTGCCATAGAGAGACGTGGCCATGGGCATGGTGCTGATGGGTCAATGGATGGACTCATGGGTCTTAGAGGTCTTTTCCAACCTTCTTATTTATAGATGAAATCTCATGCTTTGCAATTCATTTCACAGGAATGAGACCAGAGATAGGAATCACAGCTGGGAGAAACAGCTACTTCCCAAAATACAAGCCACCCAGAAATGTACTCTATTTTAAATGTAACACATGGGCAGGAAGAACATGGGTCTGGGAAGGGAGTGGGAAGGGAGAGGAGCAGTGAGCAGCTGAGCAAAGTGGGGATCCTGCGACACAGAGGGTCAGGAAGGGGCTTCAGTAAGTAGTAGGACCCTGCGGGCTGGCAGGGGAGTGTGGACACTGGGCAGAGCTAAGTGAGAGGGGTTTTGGCATGGAACTGGGCAGAAGGGAAAGGAGAAGGGCAGGAAGCCGAGGAACCAGGGCAAAGATGTTGGCAGGTAGCTCCCAAAAATGTATGAATTCTGGGAGAATGGCAAAGCTCCTGGGAGACACAAAAGCTGAGTAATGCTGGAGAGAACTGGAGGTGAACAGTCCCTGTCTCCTCTGAGACAGCCTTCTCCTCTTCTGCAGACAGCCTGGTCCCCATGCTTGGGTTTGCTCGCTCCTGTTGCTTTTGTTACAGTGGCTTCTCGCATTTAAGACTTTGGGTGAGAACTCAGAAATCAGAAAAATTCTGGGGAAGTGAGCTTCAGAAGTTCTGAACGAGATTATTGTTGGAAGGAAACGAGGAATTGCAATTTAAGAGCTATGCATTACTTCCAGATTGCGCTTCTGGCTGAAACATTGCAAACAAAAAAAACCTTAAGTTATGAGAAAATAGAAAAGAAAATTGCTGCTTTGTCAAGCCTGTAATAGCCTTTCTGTTCCTAAAATGAAATGGAAAGATATCATTGCCTATTGCCTCTACCATGGGCTCCACCTCTTTATACATAGTACCAACTTAAGAGATCCTGTACATGAACTACTGGCACCGCATCACAATTCCTTTCTTGCTATGTGCATAAAAATGGGAATATTAAGTGATTCTCACTCTTTCATACTAGGGCACACAGAACATCTGCTAAAGCTCTGCTCCTATTTCCTTGCTCGCTTGAAACAAGAGCATGAAATATGATTCCTCTTAATGCCAACTGTAAGCAGGTCAACCAGGTGCAAATGAGCATTCTTGCCTCTACTGCTAAGTGGAGACATACAACAATTTCAGATACACTGCAAATCTAGTTAAAAAACTGAACTCCTCCCTAATCCGATTCTGGCCACAATAACCTTCATTTTTTCCCATCTGTAATCCCATGGAAAAGACTTGGGACAGTCTTTCCATTCTGCTCACACTGTGTTAACTGTTTAATACTTTCTACATACGGAGCGTGAGCCCCATTTGAGTTAACCTTAAAAAGATCTTGCTGTATCTGCCACTCCTCATCTCCTCTGGCCCTGCAAGAGTTTTCATCTGTATGATTCCACCCAGGCTTCATTCTGGCAGCCCGATGTTCATCTACATTCGCAGGTAGAAAAATGCTCTCGTGGCAGAATTGGGATGTTTGCAAATTGAAATAATCTGTTGAAGAGAAAGGAGTTTTCAGCAGAGTGCAAACTCTGCATCCTAAAGAAAAACACATTAGAAGTTCTAGAAAGCAAAGGACATACGGAAATTACCTTGAGCCGCCACGATCCCACACTCAAATCCTATTTCCATTCTGCTATGGCACGCCACAATTCACACATGAAGCATGGTAATTGCCAAATACCTCACTAAAATATTTAGATACAAGCTTTTAGGAACACCAAGTGGTTCATAGAGTGGTTTGGGTTGGAAGGGACTTTTAAGATCCCCTTGTCCCAACCCCCTGCTGTAGGCAGGGACACCTCCCTCTAGCCCATGTTTCTCACAGCCCCATCCAGCCTGGGGCTGGTTATAAAGTGCACCAGCACCACATACTTGAGGTGGTCCTTCACACTAAATAACACATCCAAACTCAAGCTATCAGAAGGGATTTTATCAACACAGCACATTATGATCCAGCTTTTAACAAGAGACCCCTCCTGAGTGACTGAACCTTTCATAATTGCTCTGTGGTAGAACAAGGAAGATTTACAACAACAGCAAGCAAACTGTATGGTTCCACGATGGAACAGGAGGGGCTGGCATGAAATTTAGCTACAGGGTGCAAATCTGCAGAGCCATGGGGATCCAAAGCAATTTTTAGCACTTCTGAAAGTGCGTGGGTAGAATTGAAGCAAAAGTTTTGGAGTACATTTCTTCTGTGTAATTTGAACACCAGCCTGGCGCTTTTTGGTTTTCTACTGAAAAGCATCAGCTCTTTGAGTCAAATGAGAATTTCCATTTTTGGCACTTCAATAAGTACCTCAGCCCTAGTGGTTACCAAAAGAAGCCTGAAAACACAGGTTCTCAAGAGTCAAGGAGACAACCAAAGGCAGCGAATTTAACAGCCATCATTTACAAAGGCAGTTCCCAACTGCTCTTCAGTTTTTCCCCCATTGGAAGGCAACCTCTTTGTTGCCCAAGGAGGTTGTGGATGCCCCATCCCTGGCCAGGCTGGATGTGGTTCTGGGCAGCCTGGTCTGGTGGTTGGCGACCCTGGAGTTGAAACAAGATGACCATTGTGGTCCTTTTCAACCCAGGCCGTTCTATGATTCTATGATTCAATAAGTAACACCCTCAAGCAACAATGAATGGGGTTGGAAGTTCCACAAGAACAAATTTTTCCCTGAAGCAGGTGAATGTGCATCTACACCAGCTGAGCCTGCACAGATTGGTCCTGCACTACACTTTGGGATGTCCACTAAGCTACATGGGCAGACAGTGGAGGATCCATAATCAGCTCTCTGCCTTCCCTGTTGTCTTCTATGCTGAATGGATCCCAGTTTCAACAGGCATCAAGCACTAAATATGACTGAACTATGAAAAATATCCTTCAAAAAATTAAAAATAACACTAAAAAAGTTATTCACGACGCACCACTAAAGCAAGCATTGCAGGCAGAACATGCATGTAAAACAGATGCATTCTCTATGTTATACTGCACCACTTTCTGGGATTGCATAATAAAAAACCATACAGTGATGCACAGATAAGCATGAGCATCTTAGTTTGACAATTTCCTGTATTCTGCCAGCAAAATTTCTTGGGCTTTTAGCTACAGCAATTGTTTCCTATTGCTGCGACATTTGGGCCGACCACTCACTCTTTATTTCAAGGGATTACCCCTTCTTTCATTTACTTATTGTAAGACCAAACTCATTAACACTTTCACAGAACAACACTGCAGCAAAACTGCTCAGCAAGTTTGCAGGTGACACCAAAGCAGTTGGTACAACAGAAAAAGGGATGCCATGCAGAAGGACATGGCAAGCTTGAGAAATGGACCTACATGAACATAATGAGGTTCAACAAGGCCAAGTGCAAGGAGTGCTGCACTTGGGTGGGGGCTCCCAGCCCACGGCAGGGGTTGGGAGTGGGTGAGCCTTAAGGACCCTTCCAACCCAACCATCCTGTGATTGTATCAATCTAACCTGAAGAAGCACTCTCATTTAACAAAACCCACCACGAAACTAAATGCAAACAAGAATTCCTTGGATCTTCACCGTTTATGCTCTCCCTAAACTCCCAGTATCTCTGGGATAAAACTGGATGTAAAGCTACATTTTTTAAGTTCTGCTCCCTGGAATTGGACACAACCCAATGTTCCTATTTGCACATGCAGGGATGTGGCACTCAGTGAAGCTGATCTTCTGGAAAGGTAATGCAATGCCTCTGTGAAAACCAGCACTTTCTCTGCACATGGCTTCTACTGCATTCAGTCACAAAGCACACCTTCTACTGACTGCATCAGGTCACTACATCCCTGCCAAGATCCAGAGATACTGCCAATTGTAGTTGAGGCTCAACACAGAGCACTGCCAGCTCATGGCCAGCTTGGCTGTGCTTTGTCCATGAGGCTTTCTGATCCCAGCTTCCTTGGGCATTACTTCAGCATAGAGGAAAAGGAAAGCTTCAGAAGAATGGAACCAGAAGAAGGGAACTGATTTCAGTGGAGAACCAAGGTGGAAAACTGTCAGAAGTGATGACCTGAAGACAGAAGTTGGGCACCTTCTAGTAGTTCTCACTCAACTACCACCCCTCCTTCAAATGTGCTTGCAGAAGTGGTTGATTTGGAATGAGAATATCTACAGGGGTGGGCAGAACTTCCTACACAGGGTCTGATGCTGGAGAAGGCTTCTGTGACATTGGAGACGGGCCATTGCTCCCAACCCCCAGCCAAAGCATCGGGCCCATTTCTGTGCCAACAGCAAAGTCAAGCACTCGTGTTTGTGTGCTCGTGTGTTCACAGCAGGACCTGAAAGATCCCATGGGGCAACAGAGAGCAGCTGGGTGCGTGGCCGTGGGTGGTCAAAGACTTTTGGAAGGAAAATAAGGTGAAACGATTACTCTTTTTAAACAAGAACTGCTGAACCGATTGCTCTGTAACAGATCTAATCTTTACCTTCCGAATCTTAAAATATTTTGCAGCTATATTTTCAGGAAACTGGAAATGTTCTGAAAGGATTCAAACTCAACAAAAGCTGGATATGGTTTGTTTGTATGAAGAATTTTGTATACTGAGGGATTCAGCAGGAGGAATGTGCGTGTTCCAGGAAATACCTCGTGTTTTCTTATTAAATTGCTTCTTTCTGTGTTTTTTTTTTAAGCCTGCAAAATGCATTATGTTTATTCCTACCTCAGATGCAACGGCGGAAAGAACATTTTCCTTGTATAAACAGATTTGGATACACCGCAGGGACGAAGCACACAGATTCTGCTAAGCCCTGACTGCCAATTAATTTCAGTCCCACGTTTCAAGAGTGTAAAGAATTCTACCGATTGATCTAAAATCAATGTTGGAAGATGTTCAAACTGGAGTTGTACCATTTTCAGCAATAAAATACAGCTTAACATAATTAAATTACATATTTGAGCGTGGTAGAAATGCGTTTCCCGTATGTTTCAAGGGATCTTGCTCCTAATTGTTCTCTGGTTGTCCGCATGTCCCTTGTTTCTATGCAAGAAAAGTGATCGTCCTAATTACAGCTCAGCATTTCAGTGCCAACAGAGTTCCACAGAAGCAGTAAGTTTTCTGTGTAATCGATGATATTGCCCAAGTAATTCAGGCAAACTCAGTTCCATTTTCAGCATTAATTTTCCTTAGAATCTCACCATTCCCTACTGAAACACTCCATCCAAACACCCTTCCATCCTTCGAGCAATGCTGCTTCTCCCTTCTCTTGTCTTGCAGCAGTGCAGGTGCAGCTGTCCTGCTGTGGTCCCCTGGGATGCAGCCACACACACTGGCAGCACACCAGCCCACAGCCACACAGCCCTGCCCACCAGCACACACCTGCCTGGAGGAGGCGGCCGTTCAGGCAGAGCTGCATGCCCCTGGTGGGATGCTTGGACACCTCCTGCCTTTCAATTGACGCAGGAGGGATTCAACAGCACCCAGTGCCCCTCAGCTACAAGCAGACTATGGATGTCTTAATGTCTCCATGCTGCCTGCGAGGCAGACTTGTGCCTGCCCTGTCCTCACAAAGTCCATAAGGCTTTGACATCAGTCTGAGTCAGTACAAAGTAAGGCCTTGTATGCAATACAGAACCACAGAATCACAGAATGGTTGGGCTGGAAGGGACCGCAAAGAGCCCCAGCCCCAACTTTTGCCATTGCCCCCCCAGCAGCTCAGGCTACCCAGGGCCCCATCCAGCCTGGCCCTGAGCACCCCAGGGATGGGGCACCCACACCGCTCTCAGCAGCAGTGCCAGGGCCTCATCACCCTCTGAGTAAAGAGTTTCCTCCTCTAATCTCATCTAAATCTCTAGTCTTTTAGTTTAAAGCCATTCCCCATCCTTTCACTATCAAACCGTGTAAAAAGTCAGTCTCCCTCCTGCTTATAAGCTCCCCTCAAGCACTGGAAAGAATAAGTATAATGCACAGCTGGCAGCAGAAGCTCTAAGAGGTCACAGAGTCGTGAAGGTGCTCACATCACCCATAGGATCATGCTTTGCATTATCTCCCACTCAAACCAGCTCAAGTGCAGTTTCCAAGTAGACGGGTTTTGATCAGATACAGACAGATGAACAAACTCCAAAGCAAACCACAAAATCCTTGCCACAGAAAACCCTTTCTTGGCCTCAGCTGTCACAGCAGCACACCAATTTACAGTACAGTATCAAAGAAAGGGACAAAGACCCCAAAAGCTTTGCCCCTCTCTGCAAGGGGCCCACAAGGGAGCAGGTGCTGCACGTGCCACAACAGCCACAAACTGCTTCTGACGTTGGTGACAACAGCAGTGACACCAGGAACTGACCTCAGCTCGTGCTCTTATCAGATTGTGCCTGCAGGATGGGCAGCTGTCTGCATGTCTGCTCACAGAGAGCAGGTGAGCATGCCGGATGGAGCTTCTACACCGAGCTCCACCCTGCAGGACTCATGCACTGAAAGCAGGATAAATTCACCTCAGAGGCCAGGACAGCCCTGCAGATGGTGATGGAGACCAGCAACCCTCTCACTGCACGTCCTGTGCCTGTCTCAAGAAGAGGACATTGGTCTTTCTGACATATTTAGCCAAGCCATACACCAACAGAGTGGAAATCTGGACATTTTCCCCAGAATGTGTTTCTAGAGGTGGGTTGGAAGGGAAACCCTTTATCAGCCCTCCTGCTTTCTGGGAGCCCACACTGCAAGGACAGCAGTAACCTACAGCTTCAGAGTCAGTTGTGTGCAGTGAGTCACCACCACTGGGCTGCCTCACACTGCTTGCACTGCACTGCTCGTTTCCTGTTGCACACAGCCTTCTGGCAGAACTGAGAACATTACCAGCAAAGAGGAGGGAAAAAAAAGAAAAGAAAGAAAGAAAAAAGAAAACTCGATGATCACTAGGTGTAAAACTGTGCTGCCAGAGCACCTACCGTTCTCACTGATGTCAGCAAAAACTACAAGCAAATAGGGTCAGGTCTCCTTTTGCAGCAAGCAGTAAGTCTAAGTACTGCACAGAAAACCTCTGCAGCAACGGTGATTTCCAGCACAGATGTGCACAGAATGCTGAGCTGGCACCAGAGCAATAAACATCTCATCTACGCACAAAGCAGAGTGCAGGGAGATGTGAGCAGACCACTGCCAGGGAGCTGGGAAGCTACTGCACTCTGGGAGGGTGAAGTGGAAAGAAAGAGACAGGCAGTGACCTTCAAAACAGGGGTGTTTTCCATACTGTCATACAGTCTCCCACAGTGTGAGAAGACGGCGGCTTGCCATGATTTCTGACATCAAAGTATTCCATGGAAATTGCCAAGCCCTGAAGCAGGCAAAAAAAGAAAAAAGAAAAAAGAAAAAAGAAAAAAGAAGGGGACCAGAGGTGCTCCTTTAATGAGCAGGCTGCTTTCCTGCCTTAGCCAGGCGTCTTTGGTGGCAACACTGCCATCTGTCCACCAGGGCATCTCTGCCCCAACCTTCCCACCAAGCACTGCAAGGTAAGTGCCTGATCCTGCAGACCTGGCCCACCAAGTGCTATCATCTGTTACATGTGAGCCCAAAGGTAGACACAAAAACCTATTTCTTCCTCAGTGACTGAGGAGGTACAAAATCAGCTCTAACTACAAGCAGCTTCGAACACACAACTGAAAGAGAGGAGATGAATGCTGACGTACACACACATCTCCCAGACCTAGGAAAGCCAGCAGAGGACACTGTTTAAAATTAGTTTTGATAGCCCAATCCTCCTTAACAAATTAGGACTTAATTCCCTGTTAGAAAAAAAGAAAACAGTAGCACTCTCCCTGGTTGAGATGCTAAGATGCCAAGGAATTCAGGTTGAGAAGTGATGAGAGTCCCATCGGCACATCAGCTCGATAGATACATGATGTACTAAGTGAGAAGTGTAGGAAAGGTTCACCCTCAGAGAATCCACATGGCAAGAACTGACCACAGATGCCTGGCTTAGAGTGACCAAGTTGAGTGTTAGTTTGGACTTGTTATCTCCAAGGTTTCCTTTGCTACTCCTGTACTCTCTGCACAGTTATGAACAGGCTCATCCCGTTTCCAAACCTCCAACAATTCTGCATGAACTGTAAGCAAGGGAAATTCCTACCTGTTCCTACAAAGCACCCCAGAGGTTCTTCCCAAAGATGGGCAGGGAGCAGCTATGCTTACACAGGGGCAGCGTGTTGCCACCCTGACATCCCTGCCCCCAGGCTGCTGTGCTACTGTACGGCTTCTGCTCCCTTCCTGTTTGCGGCCTGCTGAGACACTGCAGGCTAGCAGATAGATCTCGATGTCTAATTGTTCTCAGGCTGGGACAGATCCTCTGTTGCAAGGATTTTTGCCCCTCCTCCCCCTCTTCCCTAAGTAAGTTTTCACTGGCGGGATGCAGGTTGGATTCATCCAAGCCGTGGGTCTGTTTGCCTACATTTGGATGCCTCAGGTAATGGAAGGAGGAAACTCAACATCCCCAGGGAAAGAAGAGGGGGGACAGAAACTCAATGACTGCAACCACTACAGATGTGGTTACAGTCAGACTGTGGTACAGATACGGCAGGCAAGAGGTGTTCCAGCCCTGGCCATGCTGACTGCTGTACAGTTGCTACAGTGCAGAAAGTTAATGGCAGCTCACACTGCACGTCACAAAATGCTGGAGAGATGCATGCAAATACTTTTTTCATCAGTTTGAATGCAAAACCACGCACCTCTGAATGCAAAAATGTGCACCTCCCCTTCTGCCACCTGTACTGAATTCAACCATGCAAACAGCACGGAGCATCATTCCACTGGTGCCAGAAAAGACCATTGAAATCTGTTCACCAATACCCAGAAAATGTGAAATAACTTGCAGCTTTAAAGTGGGGGAAAAAAAAACGCCACAGGGTAGCAGAGGGAGAGCTGTCATGTCACCAGTGCTGCACGTGTAGCTGTGATTTTACACATCTCCTGAACCTGCTCTCAGCATGAAAAACGACTGACAGACACCACCTGGATCTGGACAGGAAGGAGCTTCAGGAAGGAGAGCTGTGCAAGCAAAAAAGGTCACACTGCACAGTCAGAGCCTCTGTTTGGAGCCGGGCTGACTGCGGGATTTAGTATTGCAACTCTCCTCTGCTTTTTTTATTATTATTTTAAACCCAGAAAAGCGAAGGATCTAGTGATTGCTGTGCCTATGTATTACTTGTTCTGGTTCAATAGGATTTCATTTTTAATGGACTTTTTGCAAAATGTTAAACTCTTCCTATTCAGCAGATTTCACATCCTTACACAGAACTGCTCTTCCAAAATATGGTTCTTTAATCTGCACAAAACAGTTTTCGTCTCTTACAGAACTCAACAGACAAGTAAGCAAAGCTGTCTGGCCCAACAAGGTACCAAGAAAAGCAGCCAACAACATGAAATCTGTAAGCCTCAACTACAACCCAAGTCTCTCTCTTGCTGAAGCAGCCAGTATCTTCCCAACATGAGTTATCAACACCCCTTTATTTAGCCTGCCCCTGACATTTAACCTAGAGCCCCAGGTAAGCCAAAGGTACCACCACACCTCTGCATCACACACAAGAAAAATCCCTCACAATCAGACCACAAATGCCAAGAGAATCACATAAATCAGTTTGATTGCATCTCTGGTAGACTGCATTTCCTTAAAAAATCCAGTGGATTTCAGAAAGGTTTCACTCAGGAAGATCCAACAGAGACCTAATATTGCTGAGCTCACTGGCAGTCCTATAATCTCTTCCCAGAAATGATGAGGATACGATTAATTGCAGCAACAGCAGAATGAAATCACACCTCCAGCTCATTCATAAATGTTGACCAGCACTTGAGCTGCCCATTGCTACAGCAGAACAAAACACTGATTTCTCACGGCTGCAGCACTTTAAACAATCATAGGTCTGTCCTGAATAACAAGGCAAACTGGTGCAAATGGGTAGCATTTCATTCCCTATAAATTCCATGCCCACTTCTCAGGGCTGTAAGAGACCAGACCCACCCTCAGTGTTTCGTGGTCTAGATTGAGAAAATGAGGCCTGAGAGGTGATAAGGAAGGGAAAGTGGCTTGCTTGCATTCCTGCAGCAGAACAGGAATAAAATGAAGATGTGAAACTCCTGCCCTCAGTCCTGGTACCTTCTGTATCCTGAGGCTGCAACTCAGTTTGCATTTTCTGAATGTAAGTAAACTGCGTGGTGATTTTGGGATGCAAAGATCCACAATGTACTGACCAGAAGTCAGCTGCAGGGAAAAGGTATTCCCTAAACTCAGGTTTTCAGTTACCTAAAACATGGCAGTGACCTAAAACTGGACTGGAGACCAGCACTGTGCCGGCGTGGGGCACTAGTTTCACTCCCTGTATCTTATTCTCATAGTGCTGTGAAAAACACACAGCAAGTACTACTAAGTGCATCTTCGTGGGACTGAATGATTCACAGCATGGCTTACCTGGACAATCAGCTTCTTTTCTTTATCAGGCAGAATTCGGTAGGTATACACGCAGTTCCGAAACCTGGAACAGATCAGAGGAGCTGCTGTTAGACTGCCCCCGGAGGGAATTAACAGCACCATAACACCCCTCCCCATGAGAGGAGATACTGCAAGGTCCCTGGATGCATATCATCATGCAAAAGGGTTTTAAACATTTCTCTCCATTTTCCTCAAGCCTCCACAGTAACATCAGCTCAATCTATTGTTTTGCCCCAGTTACACTCAATTAGATTTTTATTTAAGGGAGGATAGAAGAGGCTTTTGCCCAGCAGAGTGCCACATCAATGTGCAAGAGCCCAAGGGCAAGGAAGGAAAGCCTCAGCAGTGCTGTAATGTGGTAAGCATGACGTTCCTCAGCAGCTGCTGAGCTCTGGGGAGCTTACAGGAGAAAAGCTGGCTGAAAAATAGACTTTTACCTTTTCTCCAGTGAACAACAGGTTGTTCAAACCCTTCAAGCTACCTGCAAAGTGTTCTGTCAAAACATAAGATACAGCTTTAAGCCAATGAAGGATGCTAGTTTCAACCCCTTCCTCTCAAAGGAAAACCCAGAATCCATTATCAGAGCCTCCTGGCCTGTATCAGAGCCACTGCATTACCCTCAGGAGCATCGTGAAATGTGGGCTGAGGTCAGCCCTCCAGCTAGGGAGATCAATGAAACAACCACATCTCTTCTACAATAACAGACGTACACTTTGCAGAATCAGTCCAGGCAGGAGAGAGAAAGAGAGACCACCAGGACTGTAGGGAGTCACAGAGAGCAATTGGAGATGAAATTATTCACAAATGAGAGCTGACTTTTCTTGGGTGTTTGGAGGATTTGCTCATGTATCCATACGAACCTCTTTCGAATGGCATCCATGGCCAAGAACACAGAACTGCCCACAGAGCTTCAGTAAGCAGTGCAATACCATCCCATAGGCACCTGCTCACCCACTGCTGGAGGAGCTGCTGTACCAGGGAACTGGAAGAAGCCATGGACACAATCCTGAGCACCTTAGGACTGCCACAACTCTGCTCATTTCACTGAGCCCAGAGCAGACAGAGGCAGAGGAGGGTATGCCCCCAGGGAGGTTAGAGGTTTTGGTTTTATCTGCCAATGCAGTTCTCTTACACCATTTCCTCCTCCTGATACGCAAACAGGGCTAAGCAGAACTGCTCATGTAGCTGAGGAGAGAAAACCTTTGTGAGTGGAGATTATGGAACTGATAAACAAACCAGCTTAATGGTGCTTGTGTCAGAGAAGGACCCTCCATGACAGCTCCCATCACACAAGGTCTTGTGAGGCAGCTGGCTAACACTTGTCAAGAGATCACAGCCGGAGTAGTAGAAAAGCAAGCCAAGAGCTGCTGGGTAAGATAGGATCAAGGAGGAGCACTTTGTAGGATCAAACACAGGTCTCCTCTAGCAGCCCCCTAGCTTAGTGCGCGTGGATGGAGAAGGCTGTGGTGGGTACTTCATTTTCAGCCCTCAGCCTTTGCCTCCTCAGCATCCCAACTGCCAGGCTGCATGGCCCCAATTCCCCTCACATTTCAGGTCCTCCCTAGAAGCTGCATATGAGTTCAGAATCGCCTTATTGCTGCTCAGTTTGGCTGTGTGTGTGTGGGGTGGGACAAATACAACATCTGCTTTAGCTTAAAGATGTCCCCATGTACTTTCTGATGTTTGCTCCATTAGCCAGCTAGCAGAAGAAAGGGGACAAGGCTTGTGCTTTCCCTTTCCTCTCCTACTGACCCTCATGCATGTGACAATGCGCATACTGGAAACATATTGGAACATGTTGGATCCCAACCACAGTGAGGCCTGTCTAAGCATCCTATGAGAGATGCCATCCCCTCAGGGTGCTGGGAATGGCACCTCCAAGGAGCAGTCCTCCTGGAGGAACCCAAAGCTGCACCTAAGGCTGTGAGCTCTTCTCTAGTAGCACTGCTGCTCCTGCATTCCCCTCAGCTGAGTTAGCCCATTGCTCCTCCATGAGTTGGCAAGACTAACACTCCAGGCTCAGAGAAAACGAGGAGGAAAGTGCCCTCACTTCTTGCCTTTTATGGGGCAGCGTGACCAGCAGAGAGTGGAGGACAGCAGAGCTGGGGGAGGAGCATTCCCTGCTCTCTGCTGAGCTCGGCACTGCTGCTGTCAGCTTCAGAGGAGGCTGGAGGGGCTTTAAAAATGCCCAGCGGACACCCCTCCCTTACTGGTCCACATCTACACGAGCCCTATTTTCCCAAAGCAGCTCTTCAAGAAAATCACTACTTCAATCTATAATACAACAATCACGATTTTGCTGGATGCTAACAGATCTGTGCTAAGTGACACTTCTTTTTTTCAGTCAAATTTCACAGGGTTTTGTTTTCCTTATCTGTGCACAGTGACTTTCAACATAATCCCCTTTTTGTGACAGCCTCCCATCCCACCTCTTTCCCTCACCTTGTCTCCAGCCTCTCCATTCTTCAGGCAGGAGTGACCAAAGCACTGCCAACACCTTCCAGTCAGTAACACAGCTGAAACCCACACATCTCCGAGGAATTTTCCAGCTTCAGGAAAGCTGTGTGCTTTGTCGGGATGAAATTCAGAGGGAAAGACTTATTCACTGCCTTTAACCCTTTCTGTCCACAAATTAATTGCAGCTGAAAGGATGTTACTTATGCTGACAGCAGTCTGTGGGCTGTTTCTCGGATGCTGAGCTGCTGCTGATAGACCCGGCTGCTCTTGGCTGACAAAGCTGGGTGCTCCCTGTTTCTTTAATCAAACCATTCATGTTGGCCACCTCAGAATGGATTTAAAAACATAACCTTTGGCTCCCGGCTCAGAAAATCCTGGTCATTATATTGTTCCTATTTCCTGATCCCATGTCTCTCAAGCCACAAAGGCTTTCAAAGTTGGCTGCAAAAACATTTACAATGGAAAAACTTATGCAAATGCACGTTAGCAGACATTTTTACGGCACCTTCCCTTTCTGCAGTCTCCACCACCGCTTTGTAAAGACATCTTTTGTGTGTGTGTGTGTGTGTGTGTGTGTGTGCGCGCTAGTTACAAAGCAAAGCATTTGTACAAAAAATGCTCAATGGAAGCGGCCGTCTATTCCAGCAAAATGTTCCCTGGGTGGCACCTTGTGCCCTCAGCCCTAGTCAGAACTCCCACGTACGTGGAGATGCTGCCCAGCCCCAGCCTTCTGCCAGAGACAGCCCTCGGCAGCAGCATGTGGTGTCACCAGAAGCCTGACCTCAGAGACAAGCAGTTAGACCAGGGTTATAAACGGCAGCACCTCCTCCACCGCTGCAAGAAATGCGCTTTCAGAAAGAAGCTATACTGGGAAACCTACTGTAGTTTCATGGGCAGAGGAGGGAAAATAAGTTGTTATTAATCCAACAACAAGGATCTGACAGGCAGAACAGGGTCTCACAGAGGCTCCTGTGGTCTCTCCAAAGCAGAGAGTGACTGCCTTATCCCCTGTAATGCCAAGTTCGGTCCTCAGACTTCACTTGCTGCCTTCAGCCTCCTCTGGCCCTGCAAACCCAGGGCAGGTGACCCTCCCTGTGGTGCTCAGCCCCAACCCAAACGCAGTGGTCAGGGCTGCCAGTGCATCTCTCCTTTCCCTATTTCCTACAGGACAGTATTTACCCCACGAGCCACGTTACCGGGGCAGGCAGACTCACTGCTGTGCTGAGTGCACTGTGCTCTGCTCCACGGACTCTTTCATGCCATTTGCTGAATGGGACACAGCACCATGCAGGGTGCTGGGTTAAACACACACTGAACCAGAGCAAGAATGTGTCTCAGAGGTACCGAGCTCGGCGTTTGTGTTGTTACATGTAAATACATGACCCAAGGCTCTAAGAAGTCAAGAGGTTCTTTTACCTCAGAGTGCAGCGACGTTACCTTAGACTGTCCTTTTGGATCGGGGGCAAAAGCAGTGCAAAAAGTACAGCAGCAGAAGAGCCTGCGTTTGTTCAGCCAGCTCCCAACCCTGCCCTGTGGTCCAGCAGGTGAGAACCAGCCATGCTTTGCTGGGCTGCACCTCCCTAGGAGCACAGTGGCTGTTAGGGTGCAGGGGGTAACCCCTCCATCAGCAGGGACAAAAGTGCCCGCGTGAAGCGCCAAGCTGAAAGTGTACTTACAGCACGCAGAGTGCATACGCCGAAGCAATGGACTCACTGGCCCGCACAAGGAAGCTGCCATCCTTGCCTACTTTGGAGAGCAGGTCTTCGGCTCTGGAGCGAGTGATGTTGCCGTGGTACCAGCACTGATCCATGGCTGCAGCTGGAGGAAACCAGAATGCCAGTACAGGAGCTGCCAGAGCTGCCTCTGTGTCTGTGTGTAACGATCAGGCAGCTCCAGCTCACCAGCTTCCTGTTTCAATAGTACAGAGAGGGAAAGGAAACTCGGCCGCGGAGAACTTCCTCAACTCAAACAGCTCAGAGAGTGAGCATGACACGTTCCTGCAGCCCCTGCTCTCTCTCCATGCTGCAGCTGAAGCGGCTGGTGAGCCCACATTCCCTGCCTTTCCTTTCATGTCTCTGTATTCTGTACCAAAACCCACATGGGGTCCCTCCTGCTCCCCCACTCACTCAGCCCAATGGACATCGGTGGTCCACCTTCCTATTTATGGTCTCTTGCCAGACCCTCTGTGTTTCCATCTTTTTCCTGTCTGTCAGTCCTACCCACAACAGGTCTCCATGGGGAACAAATAAATCCCAGACTAGCTTGAAAACAACTTGTGCATTAGGATCCTTAGCAACGATTGCCTCATTCCTGCATTGTCTGGTCCTCACATCTAGCTAGGGGCTCAGCAAGGGACTTGAAAGACCCAAATAGTAATAATAACGATAACAATAATAAATTATCCCCATATGCCTCCGTGCACAAAAGCAAAGCAGGATTTGTTTTGGGAGTTATTGAGCAAAGCTCCCTATCAGCCACTGTGAGGACTTAAAGGTCCTTCCAACACTAAATCACCAAAGGTGAGACAGAGCAAAGTAATTTTTGGCAACGTGCGTCAGAGAAGAGAACTGGGACTTTCACTTCCCTTTTCTTTGTCTGCACATCTGTCCCTTGTCTAGGCTCTGTGCTGCATGCTCAGAGCTGCATCTCCAAGGCAAAGCAACAAGGCGTGCTTGCAACAAGCAACAGTGTGGCTGCAGGAGCACTACTTACACGGCAACTTCGGTTGCCTCTCCTCCAGCTGCTCTGCCTTTGAAGGCAGTGCTTCTGCTCACCCACATTTGAGCCGTAATCCAAAGCAGCAGCCAAATGGAACCATGTGTCAGGAGAGTCCCCTTCATAGCACACGCAGCTCTGCGCAGCCTTCAGCTCCCAGAGCCAGAAGTGCTGTGGATCACACACAGCATACAGGAGCGCTGCCCTCTCACACAGCAGGCATAAGAAAGCAAAACCAGTATTTGCAGGCACTGAGTAGGAGATGGAAGCAATACAGCCCAGCATCCATCCCTGTCTGCCTTCCTGGAACTTTCAGTTTTCCAGACACTGACCCTACAGCATCCAGCTTGATCTCAGCTGCTGGGATTAAACTGAGTGCACTGGCAACTGAGAACTGCGCAACCCTGCTAAACGGGCAGAACTGCAATATGCAGAGCTTCCTGTCCACGCTGAGCAAGCACTGTCTGCAGACCAAAATTAGCTCAGCAGGACCTGCCCTGCAGCTTCACTCAGACCTACACAGGCTTTACAAGCCAGACTCACACAGTACCTAAATCTGACACTGAATGCTATGAAGTAGCTCTGAATGGACAGTAGCTGTCAAGCTGCAGTGTGGGTGCAAACCCTATTCTCCCTACTGAGAAGAGTATGTGAGTATTGCAGAGAGGTTGTGTAGCTCCTCTGATGGTCCTGCCTGGCCACAGTGTGCTGCTAGCCTCACCCATGCCACCTCTTTGGGATGTCTGATGCTCACAGCAGCTTCTTTGGAGCACCGTCGTAGCTGGAAGCAGAATGGCTCTGAATGTCAAACAGCTGCTTGGCCTTATAGTGCTCTCCATGCAGTGGATTCATATGATGGCACACAGTGGGCAGAGCTGATGTACAGAATGAGTAACACTGGAAGGACACTACCCTTGCAGAGCTTCTGATCTGCTGTAAGTTAACACAAGGTTAACAGAGAACCACCAGTCCTGGTCAACCAGCTGATGGATGATCAACTGGGTTCCCACCCATCCCTCACTGACTTCAGCTTTTAGGACACTGCAGCTATTTCTTTCAAACATGTACATCCCTGCTCAACCACACTCAACTCACTTACTGAAGACATGAACAAGGGGATGGGATCCAAACGCACACGATGCTTATGGCTGTGCAGGTTGAGTATTTCTAAAGAAAGCACGGGACAGCTGCTCAAAAAGCACATCCTAATCCCCTACCACAAAGAGCTCTGTGATCCCTAGTGGCTCAAGTGCAGCACTGCCTGAAGAGGAAATGGCATCTACCTTCCATCTCACAGTGCTTACACGTGAACAGTGCTGGAGAATAACTGATCCTTGTGTGGTCAGAATACACAGGCATGCACATCCTGAACCACCAGCAGCCTTACTCCCAAAGGACAGCACTCTGTCCCACACAGAGTCAACAGACCGTTCAGCATGTAATTCTTTCTCCTCACGTCTGTGTTGGAGAAGGCTGGTGAGCAGATCTGAGGATGAAGAGGGTAGAGAAGGAGAGTGGAACTGTTCGCAGTGCAGTGATCACATCCAGGGAATACAGTGCACATGGTGATGCTACAGGTGTAGTCTGCAAGTTTACACATGGAACAGGGTGCACTTCAAATAGCTGTACTGTCATCCCACAGCTGGGATAAAGCACGTTATAAGAGCTTCCCTTGTAAAACAAAAGAATAATGGATACAGCTGTCAGGCAAATCCAGCCCAGACTCGACAGTAGCTATACAATAACTGCAGCAGCAGTATTTCACTTAAACTCACATCAGAGAATGAGGCCACAGCCAAAGCACTGAGACACATTATGATGTTGGCTAATCAAAAATTACAGTGCTCACAGTCTACAGATGGAGCAAACATTATTTTTTCCCATGTTGGCACGTTATTCCAAGCTTTCTCTCAGACACTGCAATCAATACTTTATCTGACCAGTGCTTGCCACAAATGGCTTGGGCAGTATTCTGTCATCTGGCTACAAACTCCCCAGCCTGCCCAGAGCCAGTGCATAAATACTGCCCATAGCAGCACTCATGTTTTACAGTGGTCACCCCAAAATCCTACCCATATCCAGGCTGCGTAGTTCTTCAGTAATGACACAGCTCTGCTTGACCACATGAAAAACACCCGGGAAAGGTATTTTCATGTCATGAAACAAAAGGATTTCTTAGTATGCCTGACATGGGAAGCTGAATTAATAGGAGAGCTGTTAGCTTTGCTGAAGTCTAACTACAGCATTCCTTCAGTAGGCACCAACAGGCTCCTGGCCACTAAAGTGTATTCAGACTCTGGCCTACATCTAAAAATCAGATGAATAATAGCCACTAAGTGTTAGTTCATTGAATCACTGCGTGTTTTGCTGCTTCTGCAACCCAGCACATTACTGACCTGCTGCCTGGGAAGGGCTCAAGAAATTACAGGTATATTTGGGAAGGCCACGAGATCTCTTCACTCCTTTGATACGTGCAGCTTCCAGGTACCCTGAAACAAACCTAGATGAATGAAAAGAACCAAGAGACTTTCTGTCTCTGAAAACTATAGGTAATGAACAGCAAAGGGGGACGCTGAGAAAGCTCACGTACCTAAGCAGTGACAGTGCAAAGGACTCTGCAGGATCTGCTAGAGCTCCCCAAAGCAGACGAGAACACTGTGAAAAGGAGGTATTTTTCTGCAACAGTAGAGCAAACAAATGCTTTCCTTGGGGCTGTTCCACACGTGCACACACACAAAACACAGCAATCAGCAAACAAGCTCAGGCTGGTTTGGAAGTAATTTTTGCAGAAGCATGAGCAAAGCTGCCCTGGCTCCATGCACTGCCCTTCAGGCCTATTCACTTCTGGTCACTTGTCTGCTCACAGTGTATTGCCTCCTTCCAAACCTCAATGTAGCCTCAGAATAGCCTCTCTCTTAAAAATCTGGGCTGTTCCCTTCCAAAAACTGCTGAAGATCTGTCTACTCTTGAAAGCCTTCCAGCTCAAGCACTCCCATGCTCCTCTGACATTTACATCTTTGCCATTTTCTGGAAGCGAGGCAATGCTATTTGTTTCACACGCTGTCCCACTGCTGGTAATGCTTTATAATAACAGCTGTGCTTGCAAGACATTGGGTTGTCAGAGATAAGAGCAGTTACCACATGGATCATAGCTTAGCACTTCCATTAGAAAGACCAGCAAGTATTTCCCCTCCCGACTATAAATTGGGAGCTCCCTCTGCAGACCTGTCCTGATCCTGCAGTTCTGTTAGTGCCACTTCCACCATCTGCCCGTGGGCTGGGGGTGCTGCACAGGCCCCACTCTCACTGAGGAGCACAAAGGGAACCACCGAAACACACAAGGCTGTGGTTTTGGTACACGTGAGAAGCTGTAGTTACCAACTGCAGCGCAAGCAAAAGGGCAAATAAGCAAGAACATACAGCATGGGAAGCGAGGAGAAGGCAAAGTTATGAAGAAGTCCCTAAGGGGCCTGGGAACTCAACAAGCAACCCCCAAATCCAGTGCAGAAGCAGGCTGGGAACACTTCAAGACGATGGCATTCCACAGCCTCCCTGAAAGCAGAAGGCAGCCAGCCCTGCCGATAGAAGGCTGGATGGAGCTGTCAGCAAGCACCACAGCAGCAAGGAGGAGTGCACCCAACAAGAGTCAGAGCAGTTTTCAGAGCAGAAGATAACAGCATATGCAGGGCAGTATGCCCAACATCCTCTGCAGCACTTTTGCCACAACTTGTAAATACAGCTTAGCATAAGATAGCTGCCCTCCATTCCCATGCAGTCCCTGAGCTATCAGCACGTGCAACTCTATTCAAGCCTACTGGAAGCCTTAAGGTGGGACCCCCCCGTGTGAAGGTCATGCTTGCCTTCAGCATGTGATTTTTAAGATGGCAGCCAAAGGGAAGAGTGAGAAGAGGAACAGGCAATAGAAAACAAGACCAAACATGTTTAGTTTTAGCATGTTTAATAGACTTTGCGATGTACACATGCTACAAGACAATGCCTAGCTGGCAGTGGGGAAAGAATACAAAAATTCTTTTGCTGAAAGATGAGTGCTGATAGTGAAAAGAGCATCAGCAAAGGTGGTTTTCAGAAAAGTCCCAGTGAAAAGGCTCGAGACTCAGAACTCAGAAGGGAAGGCTTGCTTCAAAGTGAACATTACAAAGATTATCTCTTCGCATTGTTTATGGATCCCATATTCAAAGAGGCAAGAGAACAAGGGCGAGCCATCTGGCCCAATCCCCATGTACTGCAGATCTGAGTAAGCACATAAACCCTTGAAGAGGATGCTTGGCTTTGTCCAGCGTGCTGGATTTAAAGGGCTTTTGTTGAGGTAAATTCCTAAATCTCTTCGGCCCTTTGGGTCTGCAGGATGAGTGTACAGCAACCAGCTATCTTGGCACCAGACATCAGGGGGAGGAGGGAAGGCAACAATACTTCCATGACATCCAAAGGGAGGCTCTACAAGCTTTTCAATCCGCTGGCCTTCCTCAAAGTCCACCCCGTCGTTGTAGCTGGCAGCCTGAATTCTCGCTCCCCTGTTGGTCCTAGCGTTGCAGTAGAGCACATTCATGCCACAGCGGTGTACCTCAGCTACCTGGCACTCCCCTGCACTCTCTTTTCCCACAAAGTTCCCCATCTCCCACGTCATCCCGTGATCAGAGCTGATGAAGCAGAAGGCATAAGAGACAGGGTAATGCTTAGGGTCAAGGATACGAAAGGCATAGGCAGGAATCACAAGGCTCCGGGCCTCATTGGACAGCTGTAATCCATGACCCGGCCCCACTGCAAAAGTGGCCCAGTTCTTGTACTCTGTGCTGATGGTACTCTCAGTGATATCCTGGACAGGGCTCCATGTGTGTCCTTGGTCCACGCTAGTGACATAGCAGAGACGTACCAGGTTGATCTTTGTCCTGAGCTGGTGATGCTCAGAGATCTTTCCTGGGACAGCTATGAAGAACAGGATCAGATTCCCCGAGACCTCATCATAAACAGGACAGGGATTCATGGATCGGTGACCTTCCAGCTGTGCACTGACAATGGTCTCCGTGCCGCTCCACTGCCAAGGCAGAGTGAAGAGAGACAAGAGTGAAACAAATACATCCAGGTTACAGTGTAAGGATGCTCAGATAAAGTTACAGAAGAGCTTGAGAACAACAGAGGAGAAGCAAGTCTGGAGATGGAGTATGAAATGGGCATCACCAGATGTAGACTAAAAGAAATTAAGATTACTTGGATGATGCAGGACTCACACACTTTACCGAACAGGTAAGCTATGTCCTTTTTAAATTACTACTCATTGAGGAGCTGATAACTGCATCTCAATGCAGCAGGTGCCTGATGATACTTAAAAAAAAAAAAAAAAAAAGAGTAGTTGAATTGTAAGAAATGCTCATCAACATAGATATGACACAGACATGCCAGGGTTAAAACATGCTTGTAGACACTTTGCTCTGTTAGTGCTTCTCAGGAAGTCAGCTAGATAATGAAGCCCTTTTCAAGCATACATCACACTGATAAATCCATTTACATTCAGACTCCTACTCCCTCATTTTGAGTGTTACCTAAATGATACAACACTGCAGGTGCAGTTAGAGGATGCTTCTGCTAGGCAGACTCCAGCTCTTAAAGAGGTCCCTGTTAAAGGATTACTATTCTCTGATAAAGGATTCAGTTAGAAAAAGACACTTTTTTTTTCCCCAAAAAAAGACTTCAGTGCATTTGCAAATGCAAGAAATTATTATAAATAGAGTATCCACCACCCCCAGTTACCCAGCAAGATAACTGTTAACAATAACAACTGGTAGATTAATAAGGTAGCCCATTCGCTGGCACAGACAAACCAGATGACACTCTTTTGCGTGGGGAGACTAGCTGTTCTCAATTGTTTTTTTAAACCAGAAATTAGTTCTAGGAAGAGGAATTGGAAAAAAAAAAAAAAAAAAAGCCAGCGATTGCTAATTCACTGCTCCCTATCTCTGCAACACCCCTCATTTCTGCTTCCTTTCCACATCTTTGCAACTGCAGCAGGAATTGTGCCCCATGTCCCTCTCTGCTTCTGCAGAGATGAGTCAAAGCCATTCCCAGAAAAATCTACTACAGCTGCCCCACTTAATTTCCCCAACTATTGGGCAATCATGGGGTTGAATCCCAGCAGCTATAAAGGTAAGTGCATTACTCATGGGCTATAATTGAGCAGGAGATCTGTTTAACTACAGTGGAGAGGGCAGATACGTTCAAGTCCTTGGGGAGCAGGGTAGCAGTGTAATTGGACAGTCTCCTCTATTTCCTTACCAACTGGTACCTGAACATGGTGCGTGATTGGGTTGTGTGTGCCTCTGCGCATCACAATGAGCTTGGCATGCTCATCCACCACATCCTCTCGTTCCTCAGCAAATGCCAGGATGATGCTGAAGCGCGGCAGGTAGAGCAGGGCTGGAATTCGATAGCTCCACGTGCCATTCCGGAACAACACCTCTTGCTTGAGGACAGGAAACGAAGCCATCGTGCTAAGGGAACGAGACAGAAATACACTGCATTTTAACCCATGCTCAGCCCAGTAAAGTACAAAAGGAACAGAGCCCACCACTTCTTGCCCTCCTTGCTCTTCCTGCTCAGTGTGTTCTGACATGCACTGAAACGTCATTCCTGCTGCTTTCAGTTTCATGCTCTTCTGAAGAGGAGCCACATGTTGCACAGCAGCCAGCAACACAGACCAGACTTTGTCCAGAAACAGCCTGGTTAATCTTACTGGAGTAAAGTAAGCTCACTAAACACAGTAAATGAAAAAGCCGCCTGTGGTTTGTTTCTTCTTAATGAAATTCACAAACTGAGATCTTTGTGGGTTTGCTTTGTAATTCAAAAGACTGACGATGCTCAGACATTGTAGCATTTTCCCCTCTGAAAAGCATGATTGCCTTTGTTGGTGGTGTTTCCAAAACCCAGAACAGAACTAGTGCTTTGACAAACATGAACTTTGAGCCCCATTAAAAAAAACAAGTCACTGAAGCAATCCCTGGCCCTAGCTATGCCTCTATTTAAGGACAGTAAGCACAGAGCATGGAAAAAGAAGGAAAACATCCTCTCCCCAAAAAAATCACAAACAGTCTGAAAGATGTCAGCCAGCTGCATCTAAGCTGAGTGCACCAGGCAAAGCCCAAGGCAGAACAAGAGGATTTATGGACTGGGTACTGCGGGTTTCTAGCTGGGACAGGCCACTGGATGTCTGAAGCACGCCTGGGGACTTGTGGAATCACATACAGATTCATAAGGAGATCAGCAGTATGGAGCTACTAATGGGTAAGGAATCGGGAGAGACTTTTGGTCCAGTGAGACTCTTGTCCATACACCATCCATACAGCAAGTAAGAAACATTAGGGAGCAAGGCAATCACAGAATGGCTTAGCTTGGAAGGGACCTCAGAGCCCACACAGTCCCAAAGCCTGCTATGGGCTGGCTGCCCCCCACCAGCTCAGGATGCCCGGAACCCATCCAGCCTGGCCCTGAGCACCTGCTTCTCTGGGCAGCAGTGCCAGGGCTCTCTTCCTCTCCTTGGATCCACTCAGCCTTCTGTCCTGTTGCACCAAATCTCTTGGGAACTGATTTATCCTGGCAAAAACCCAGTAGCCGAAGAGAATTATGTTTAAGCAGAGGGGAGGTGAAAAGGAAAACATAAAGAAGTCTCTCATATGATGGACCAGAAACTGAAGGCATGAAAATCCTGTGCTCAGCATAGATGTCAGAGAGATGGGGAATAAAATGAAAACAAATTTTAAAAAAAAGAAAAAAAAGATAAAAAAGAAAAAAAGGAAAAAAAAATCAGGCCTTAGATCTCTGACGCATTGAGTGGGTAGGATGGCAGGAATAAGATGACAATACACTATGAGTAAGAAATTGAAATGCCTCCTACCTCAGCTGAGACAAGACTTGCAATGCTGCCTTGAGCACTGAAGATTCTGAGATTTAGATAAATAGGAAAGTGCTGTAGTGGTTGTTGGGTGTGCACCACATCCTCACGTTTCTGAAGGCTGTCTTGATAACTCAGGATCTGCACCGTTTCAGCTAAAGCCAGCTAAACAGACCGGAGCCAGCCACAGCCCCATCACTGCTCAGACGCAAAGCCACACGGGAGAGAACTATCTCAATGGAATACTACTCCCTCCTCATTGCCACTTACAGTACATCAGAGCAGCTACTGTACAGAAACGTTACCAGGGATCTGATTTCAGCTCTCCATACAACATGGAAGGAAAAAAAAAAAAAAAGAAAGGAAGACCTTCCTAGGATAAATAATGGTGTTGCTCACTGCACAGCAGCATGGGTCTGGGTCTGGCTACTCACACAGATTGCAGCCATGGCTGTGTTTGCGTGGCTCCTGAAACAGACGTTCATCAGAGCTCCTCCAGGCTATTTAAAGGGAAATTATTTCAAGACATATTAGTCAGCCTATCTAGTGCAGCACAGGTTCCATAACATTCCTGCTCATGGTGCTATTCTGATATTGCAATCTTTTTGCAGGGCGGGGGGGGGGGAAGAGGGATGAAAAATAAACAGTGGCAGAGATGTAGGCTACACCCATACCTTCTTGATGCGGAGCTGAGAGACCAGCGCCACAGAGGCTGTGCACAAGGGCAGAGAAGCCTAAGGGAGCCAAGGCCCTCCTGCACCGTCCTGCCATCTGCAGGCGGCTCTGCACCGTGCCCTTCGCCGAGAGATGCTCGGTGGGGGTGTTGCAATATTCATCCTTTCCTCTGATTGCCAAACAGGGAACCGGGGAAGGTGGGATGTTAAAAGGCTGTGAATGGCTGCCATAGAAACAAGCCCAGGGTTCCTGGACACAGCACTTGCAACTGCAGTTGAGGAAAATACTAGAATTACATGACTTTTCCATCTATCCAGAGATTAAACAGGTGTGTGTGTGCACATCTACACACACGTGTGTACACACATCCTGTATGTAGGGAGTATATTAAGTCTGTGTGCATATACACACATACAACACATCTATCTGTAGAGAAACTCTTCTTCCATCTTTTTCGTAAAATACTCTTAAAATTCAGTATTAAGTTTCTTCTATCTTCTCCATTGGCGGATCATCAAGCAAAGATAGAGTCACAACAGCAGAGTTACACAGAATTAAAGAGATGCAGAATCTTAAAACAGCTTAGAGCTCTTGTTATACATACAAAAAGAACAAAAACTTGTGCTCCTTTAGCTACCTTCCAGCCAGTTGAAAAATAACTGACCTCTACCCATTCTCAGAGGTAAAAGCACCAGCTACACTTCTCTGAAATAAGAGAAGAGATTTGCAAATCAACAGGACATCAGGTCGTGATCAGGACAGTCACGAGGTGTGTCCAGAAGCTCAGACCCCAGCGCTGCAAGCAGTTCCCATCAGACAGGCCAGTCTATTAAATTGCCAGGGGATGCACCCTTGAGAAGTGCTCTGTTCAGGGCACTGACATCGACCTGCAGTTCCTCTCCAAAGCACCAGGGAAGCTGCTGCCCTGAGTACCCCATCTCCGGGTGGATGTGGGCAGCAGAGGAAGAAGTGCATAGTGAGAAAAAGGGGGAGTTAAGCTGGAGGAAACCATTACTCAGATCTTGCAAGTTATACAGCTGCAACGATTTCCAAAGAGGAGACTTCTTCCAGTGTGCCAGAAGAGTCAAAATAAATAGCAGTGGGCAACAAAGTGAATCTGTGACGGATGTGACGCCCCGAATGAGCCCGAGCAGCAGAAAGGAATAGGTGCTGGCAGTCCCCAGGAGTGAGTATTTGTCCTTCCACTCAGTCCTCCAAGGCAGCTCATGTGGTTCCTTGGTGGTGGTTTGTTATTGTTTTGTTAGTTTTAAATATAGGGGGAATTGGCCCTTGTGTGTTTATTTTCTTTAACCCTCTCTAAGAAAAGTGACTAAGAAGGATAACATTTCCACTGGCTTCAGCTTCTGTTAAAAACCTGTCCTTAACACGTTCAGATCCAGTAAGAAATGGCAGTATGTTTGCTGCTGCAGGAATCCAGACAGGTCCCAAACAAACAAACACACACACAAACCTATTGGGAGAGACCAGGGAAAGGCGTGAGGAACACAAACAAAAGAACCTGAAAGAGTGAAGCTCAAAACTCATCTAAAATTCTGCTTTTCAACACAGGCACAAGAAGCCAAGTCCTGCCCTTCTCCATTCAGTATCAGACCTGGACTTTCAGCGTTTTCCATATAGGAACACAGAAGTCAGTGTGAAGCACTATCCTAAAATACTTTTTTTATTTGGCAAAAAAGAAAACACCTCATTGAGGATACTGCACAGAAGGGGATCAGGAGAAGCCATGTTCCTGTTGTACAGCCTGCTTCCAAAATACTACGCAGTGCATTTTGCTGTGCAAGTCTTCCCTTCTAATTAAATGGGACGACTGTACCTCTTTCCACTGAAACTCAGGAGCAGAGAGCTCTAGCTCCACCTTAGACCTGCACCTAGACCTGGTCCTACACTAAATCTAGGACATGGCTAATCTTTACAAGGCAGGGAGCACCAGCGTGTCAGCCTCAATGTCAAGTCAGAAGGAAACGTTATCAGCGAGACCAGTCAAACAACAGATCTTAAACAAAAGGCTCTTTCCAACATTCAGAATTCAAGACTTAAAGGCACTTTAAGGAGTTACTTTAATCCAGCTGTCAACTGGATCAAACTTTTTAAGTATGCTAGAAACAGAAAGTTTTTCTTGTAGCATGAGCTTCATACCACGCTTAGAAGGGGATTTTTAGCCTCCTCGGTAGATGCTTTCCTAAACAATCCATCAAGTTCTGCTTTCAAAACGTAGCTCAGCCTGGCAACAGCTCCTGTGCTTTATAACACAGGTTTTCTCAGCAGTACAGAGGAATTACATGAAGCAGCTTTATTTTTTCTTAGCATATGTTTGTTTGGTGGAGGACTATACACACTCCTACCTGAACCTCCAAAATGGTGTATTTACCTTTTTAGCTCCCAGCAACACCCGCCGTTATGCAGAGAATAAAGAGGGGGAAAACAAAAGGAAAAAGAAAAGGAAATACCTCTCTTCACTTTGTGCCTCCTGGAAATCACGTCAAAGGTAAAGGGAAGGGAAAAAAAAAGAAAAAGAAAAAGGAAAACACTCTTATTGAATACAAGAAAAGGGAGGATCACCACACTCTCACCAACTTGTCTCCAACCTGCAAGATTATTTATGTTGGCAGCGATGTCAGCTGTCTCGGATCCCCCGGGAAGAGCCAGCAGCCAGCAGCCAGCATGTATACACAAGCTGACATTTAAATAGCAAACCTGCTTTGCATACAAGGGGAGGTTCCATGTGAGCAGGACAAATGTTAGGGAAAGATTTTTAAGCATTCATAGTCATTAACATGTTTCTGCCTGCATGGATTGACACGACTGTGTCGTTGCTGATAGTTACACCATTCAGCATGCTGCCATGTCCTGGTCTTCTCGTCCCCTCATGCTAAGGAGGGTAAAATTCCTTCAATCCCTGCATGCAGACTTGCAGTGTGTCTTCTCATAGAGCTCCTGAGCACCACGAAAGTTTGCTGAAAGAAGTCAGAAAATGGATTTAACAGCAGGTGAAATTGCTGTGTCAACCTGATGCATTCCTCTAGTGGCTCTACCCACCTCCCATCCATCAGTACACTGCTTTGAGATGAAGAAATGGGTCAACACAGGAATCTCCAGGCCATAGTACAGGAGCAACACGCTGGTGCATGCAGATGCGCTCCCCAGCAGCTGATGCGGAGGTGCCAAACCAGCAACCCCAGCAGCTGTAGTCAATGAAGCAATGAGCAGGGTTGAGTAGGAGGGAATAGAAACCTGAGATCCCAGCACGTGGTGGGATGCTGAGGGAGAAGAGGATAAGGCCACTGCTTCTCCCAGGTGTGGCCTGCCTAGTTTAAAGGCAGCACCTGAGGCTTCTACTGCTGGGAGCAGCCAAGCAAATGCTTTCATGATCTACCTTGTGCTGCTGGTGTAACGTGGTACTGCTGCTGTTGTAAGAGATGGCCTTGCCTTGCCTTGCCTTTCCTTTTCCTTGCTGTTTCTCTTGCTTTACCCTGTTCTCTGTTTCCATTGCTGCCATTAATGCTTCTTGTCTCTCAATTTACTGGGGGGGGAAAACCAATAATAGCAATAATCCTGTAAACAGATCTTGCTAGTAATGTATAAGGACAAAGCAAGACCTACTCACTAGATAACAATTGTGATTTTGATCTGTGCAAGCCAAACACAGAGTTGCAAGGGTGTGGATTTACAACCAACCAATTTAATTAAATTCTTTTGTGTTACCATCTTCCTTCTCTCTTAAGTAACCCTGTCTCCTTTCTCGTGCCAGCGCTGATGCTCATCTTGCTTTGGCAAGCCATCAGAGGATGTCAGTCTGGCAGAAAACTAAGTTAGGAAAAAAAAAAATGAAGAAAAAAAACAAGTGAACAGTTTTCTGCTGGGTCACTGTCCTGGACTGCGTCAGCAGGAGTCAGGCAAGCAGCAGGATCTGCAGCAGGGGAGGGAGCAGGAGCACGAAGCTGTTGACACAAGGAGCAGACTCACCTCTCCGACTGGCAGCTAGCCATTAGAGCAAATTAGCTACGTCATAAAACCACACCCCATATTTATGAACCTCACCTTAGCTGGGCAAGCAAAGTATTGCCTTAACTGAGAGACACAAAAGGAGCCTGAGGGCATTTGTATTTTGTTGTATCTGGAATCAAACAATAGTCAGCACAGGGGAAAACTCCTCAAGAGACAAAGGCATTGATATCCATGAGATAATTTCTAACAGTGAGTCCTGGAGAAAATCCAGAGTCAAGCAAAACAGACACGATTAAGAAAGAAGGAAAGACACTGGGAAGGCTGCTAAGACAGTGACAGAAAGCAAGACAAGAGCAATTGCTTTGTGGATTTCACCTTTTTTCTTGCTCCCTGGCTAATGGCTGTGTTGCTCAAGTTGTGTTCTGAGTCACACGCTGCTTCTGCACTCAGACAACCCATAAAAGCGTGTTTGTTTCATACACACCACCTTGCTTGGCTCTAGTTTAAAACTGGTTGTCCATTTCTCCTTAGAGAGGCCCACCCTAAATGTGGCTCGCAGCACATGCTATGGTGGCAATATTCCATGCTCCATAGCAGCAGCACCTGGGGTGTAGGGTGGCCTCTGGCCACCTCCCAGTCCCCCCTGCCCTCACCCTTCCCCCTCAAGCATCTACACATAGTGGATTTCTCAGTGTAGTCGTGCTGGGCTCGGTCCCCCCTGCTTCCTTCTGCTGTAAATCAGAATCAGTGGCAGAATGAAGTTTAAGATAATTCTGGGGAGAATCAAGCTTGTCATTTCTGTTATTCCACACTTACTTCATTGCCTTTATATCTGATTGTTGTAATGAAAACGTTTTTAAAAAGGTTAAAAAATGCAAATGGGGTGTGTGGGTGCATTAATAAGAGGATATAAAAATAATGCAGAAGATAATGTAATGAAAGAATACTGAACAATGGAGCATTTGCATTTGGAGGACCGTGTTCAGTTTTGGGTGCCACGTCTTAGGAAAGATACAGCAATAGCTGCAAACGAAAGCTAAGAATTCAGAAGCTAATGCTAGCGAGTGCATGGGAAAACAAGTAGGGAAACAAGAAATGTTGCAGTTAACAAGAGTGACACACGGTCCATTAAAAACTGTCAGCATGTATTTCCTTTGCAAAATGTTTAAACCTGAATCCATTGGTTTGTTGAACTGTAAAGAAGGCAGGCAGGCTCGGGTAGTTCTGTGTGATGGCTTAGCTACAGAGCGAAGGGAGCTCACAGGCTCCCTTCACAGGCAGCTGTGATCAGCCAGCTAACATTAAAATCGAGATGCCCTGTGTGGAGTTAGGCTGTAGGAGAGAGAATTACACTGTTTTGCAAATTTTCAGCTACAACACTATGGGCTGCCCTCCAGGTGTTAGGCAATATGGCATCATTTGTGCAGAACACGAGTCCTGTAGACCTGGGGGCTGACTGCTCTGTTAGCAAAAACAAAACTGAGAAAAAGCCGAAGTAATCATACTGAATCTAACTCAAGCAAGCATTCACTTTCCCAGTAAATCACAGACTAACTGCTAGTATTTCTCCTCCCTGTGGAAAGACTTGAGCAAAATCACAGACATTTACTTCCTCTACCCAAGGAGCACCGCCATGACCCTACCATAGGCCTGTCTGCTTTCTGACCCTCTGCAGTGAGCTTTGTGTTCATCATGCCAATGTCCAATGCCTGTAATACATGGTCTGCCACTCATTCTTCTCTCTGGGAGCAGAAAAAAAGGAATACGTTTTTTTTTTTAACAAAATGGAGGGCAACCTTTAGAAAGCAAAAAGAGACATGGTGAGATTTTCAAAGAAAAAGAGGATTGTGGAAGCAGGATTTATCTAGTTCTCAAAATAGCAAAGCAATGAGGAGTTGCTCCGGGACAACTTGGGCAATTTAACAACAGAAAAGTGCAATAAAACCGGAGTCTCTTCCCTTATGTCCCCTCCCAGCTCTGGGGACACTGACAAACAAGTCTGGAGCGTGAGGTCCACCTGGGAGTGACTCTTGCGACAGCACTGTGTCCCTCGTGTCCCGCTAGCTCAGAGCAGGAGTGCACAGTCTGACGGTGACTTTGAGTAATCATTACAAGAGTAATTGCTGACAGCCCTGTGCGCCAAGGCCAGGCCCTCAGCTGATATAAAGGTACAGTGGCATTGGTGGCCAAGAAGCTATGACAACCAACCGCAGATTAACCAGTGTTACTGCATGAATATTTGGGTGTCCACAGGATAGATAGGGTGTGGGCAAAATACAGTTGCTATTACAAGAAACGGGGTAATGTTACAATCAATTAAAACAACAAGGCAGTTGGCAACTCTGGTGAACTTTAAAAAAGAAAAAAAATCATAGGAAAGACTAGCATTAGCTTCGGCAGGAGATATAATGCTTTATGCCATTCCATCCGCAGGCTTACAAATAGCAGGTGAGTTGAAGGAGTTCCAGGATGAAGAAAAAGCTGTCTCCTAAGTATAGCACTGCATAGGTGTCCGCAGGAAGTGGGTTTTTTTGGTTTTCCTTTGAAGCATTGGGCTCTAAGATGTTTGCAGAAGAGAGACGTTCGCTTAAGCAAGCCCACCTGCAAGCATAGCAAATGTAAGCACCACCTGAATTGGAAATCAAAGTATTTTGGGGGAGAAAATTATAACGCACTTGGATGGTTGTAATAAAATCAGGCTGGGTCTGCTACGTTCCAGGTGTCACAGAGCCCAGGTATGGGAACACACATTAAAATGTAAAAACTGACAGGCTAAAAATAGTCACAAGCATGTAGGGTTTGTCATCTCAAATGGCTGGAAATAATGTAAAGCAAGAGCAGTAGCTCAGCCAGTGGGGCTGAAAAGTGTGAACAAATGCCTTTTGCTGTTTCCACGTATTTGAGTTTGCAGATTTGAAAAGAAGTTTCACCTGGTTTGATACGGGAAGCTTTACAAAGCCCTGTCATTAGATCTTTGGCAGAAGCGGTGCAAAGGACCTTCAGAACGTGTTTGTACTGACTTACCTGGCTAAAGGGAAAGCTGTTCCTTTAAATTGTTTGCTGTGGCTCTGGAAACTGAGCAAACAAAGTCAGAGGGAAACTTCCCTTTCAAGTGGAACTGTCAGAAGGTACAAGGACTGAAGGACAGAGATCTTCAATAGGACACACCTGCATCGGGATTCAGAGCTGAACTGCAAATTTCTAACAAGCTGGGGGAGTTTAGTCCTGATTTGTTGGACACACCTAATCCTGATGGCAAATGAGAGCCTGGTTCAGCCCCAGACAGTCAGGTGAGTAAAATCCTATTCTGGGGGGATGCTGGAAGAGGAATGGTCTGAGGAAAATGCCTCAGAACGGCACAAGTGCGGTGCCTGAGAAAGAAGCGGCTTTGCTCTGCCAGCAAAGTCACCCTGAAGGGACCCCGTGCAACCTGGATGGAGCGCAGCTGAAATGCCGGCTGGTGGAATGGAGGCACTGCTGGCACAGCCCGACAGGCTGCACATCCAGCAGGGAGGAAACCCGGGCAGAAAGGAGGCTCAGACTGCGCTAAATGGGCATTAACGTGACCAACTAAAGAGCAAACATCCCCAGAGCAATCAATCAAACCGTGTGCCTTTTTCCAGGGGCAGGACAAGCTGTGATTTTTTTTTCCTGGCAAATGTTTGCGTGTAATCATGCTTTAAAAAAAAAAAAAAAAAAAGAAAAGAAACAACACAGAAAGAAATAAAATAAAGGCAGGAAATATGAAAAGCAGCCTGTTTTCCTCCTAAGGGCAGGCTGATCTTTGCCTTTAGCTGAGCTGTCCTTTCACTCTCAGGAGACCAATTGCTGTGTATCCACTATGGCTGTGAATGCCATCCAAGCAATGATAGATATTTTTAAATGCGCCAAGTAAACAAGAAATCAAATCTCATAAGAAAAAGCTAGCTCTGGAGGTATTAACCTATTGACAGAGTCAGCGTTACAGCAGATCTGCCAGCTCCAGACCTAATCAAAAGTAGGAAATGGCTCTGAAAAAAATACATATTTTTTAAAATGTTTTCCTGAACATATAAAAAGGTCTAACTGGATTGCATTCATCTCCTGAGATGGATGGAAATTTTGTTCAGGGCTGATCTTACCCAGGCTCAGATAAGGACTGATAAATCCACTCCACTTTAAGACCAGCTGTAAATATAAGAGTATGTGTGAAACACCACAGTAATTGACAGAAAAGAAATGCCTGGAGACAAAGAATGCATTGTCCCACACTGCCTAATTTTGGGAGAACATTTGCAAGACAATGTAAAATGCTTTAACTATATAATTACCATTATCAGTCCCTGTATGTGTTGGCAATGCCTGGGGTTTTTACTACAAGTCTACTTTTGGCAGGAGCTTGTTCTGTGTATTTCTGTCAGCAATAACATCACCATCTTTACCACAATAGCGCCTGAAGGCAGTGTTTGATATTCCCAAATAACAGCCCATGGGAGCACCCCCATGTTATACTTGGGTATAAGATAAGAAAAACCGACAAGACTCGGTGAAACCTAAAACAATCTAGAAACCTTGGCTCCTTCCTGCTTTCTCTTTCCTAGCCAAAATCAGCTCTGAATCAGATAACCGTGAAAAAGCAGATCTGGCTTAATCTGCAAAACCTGGATCTTGCTGCTCAACAGGAGGCACTTCCTGAAACAGTGACCTCCCAAAGGAAACTCTGGGAGAGCAACAGGGAATGACAACTCCAGACAAAATACCTGCTCTTGGGTTAGGAATGTAGGAAAATGCAAATGAATAGAACATAAAATAGATAATATCCAAAGAGGTTTTACTTTCTTCTTAATTAAACTATTACCCAGATCTCTTTTGAACCACAATTCTCTCTATGCCACACTCTTGCTCGAGCTCCTTGCCGAGCTCCTGCTCAAGTAGCTCCCAAGGAAAGACCATAGGAGAAATGTAGAATTTATATAGTATGGTGCAGTTCTCCCCCTCTAGCAACAGGGAACTAAGACCCAGGAAAATCCCTGAGTTGTTCAGATTGCCCAGGGAATTGCAGCAGAGCTGAGCAATGAACCCTGCCCTCACAGGAGCTAACTCAGTGCCACAGCCATGGGATTTCCCACACTCATCCCTGCTTTGCTCCTTCCGTGCTTGAAATTGAGGAAGGAAAGAACTGCTGTTAGTGGAAAGGTCTCAAAGGAGGAGCCCTGCCAATCTTTTCCAGCACTTCCACTCTCTGAAGTGAGCTATGTAATTGTGGTTGAGACTATGTCACTTGTTGGACAAAAAATAAAAATAAAAAATGAAGACTTGGTGCAGATGCCAGACAGTGCTGCAGGGGTGCCTGTTTTTTTTTGGCAACTCATCACTGCCTGGTGCTGTAGCTGGCAAACTGGATGTGATTGCCAAAGCCCAGAACTGGTACCCCAGTCCTAGGACAGAAGAAACCACTCTGCACTGGGAGCAGCAGTCCTGCCAGTGCCGGCCTTCTTGCCAGGGTCTGTCCTTTGGGGCTAGAAAGAGACATTCTGGAGAAGTTTGTATTTCTGATGCTATTTGCTGCACAGTTTCCAGAGTTGCCTATCAAGTATTTTTTCCTGAGTACCAAAGACTTGTGCAATCAGTCCAACAGGCCATAAGAATAGCATCAGTTTGTACCAGGTTTTAATTTAGCAGCTGACAAGGATAGCCTAGCAGCCTTCCAAACCTGCTGGCATTTCAAACCAGTAGAAACCAGGTTAACAAGATTCTGATGTCTGTCCTGACTTCTGGCTTGCTTGCAGCTACAGATTTGCAGGCAGACTCATGAGACACACCTTGGGTCCTCCACCCAATAACCACTGGGGAAAAAACTGAGAGCTCTACTATTCCTTGATCAACAACATCAGCCTCTTCTTTCCCTGCTTCTTTATAGACTCTTCCAAATAAAACTCCCTTTGACTTCTTACCTCTGCAGTTCAAATAACCACCCTTGCTCATGCTTCCTTAACAAGTGTCTCATACACAACAGCACATCCAGAAATAGAAGTGGATGACACTATTTTTTCCCCCAAGAGCAGCATGGGTGTTGTCTGCCCCAGGGAAAACAGGGCTTGTCTGCTTACTAACCAGTCTGTCTTGAAAAGTTTCAATCAAAACATCTGCTAACCCCATCTCCACGTATCGTGGCATTACTAACCCAACCTGCTTCCAGTGAGGCATTCTGCCCGGGACATTATTTTTCATACCATATACTTGGTAAACCATTTCATCACTGACTAAACTTCCTAAGCCAGAGTGTTTCAACTTTTTAGAGGCTGTGGCATTTCTGGGCTAATCTTTATGTTGTATATTCTTTTCATGGCTAGAATACTTCCCATGGTCCAAACAGAAGAGAACAAATGAAAAGGAACGAGGACCCTCAGACTCCCTTTTGCATGGCATCAGAGGCACAACATTTCCTAATCAGCAGGGAAAAGGAGAGGAAAGGGGGTTCCTCTAGAGACAGGTGTATATAAAAATAGCAGTGATGTCAGAAGAGCAAATCATGTTTTATACCTTCTACTTCTTAAGATGCTCTCCAAATCTTCAAGCAGGGATATACTTTCACCATTGCACGTGCACTAATTTAAGGAAAAGAATAAAAATAAGGTCAGCTTTTTCTTTAATTAGTTTTAAGAGCTTATAATGAAAACCAGAAGAGCTTGTAGATTTCCACTTCTACTCTTGTGTGTGCTTTAAAAATTAGGTTAACTCTCCCATACAGGTTGAAAATGTGTGTGTGTTTATAGATGCATGTTCATACATACATACACACATATGTAGAATAGCTTCAGAGGGGAAATACTTTAACATCTTAACTATAGCTCATAGCTATATCTACTACAGGAGGTGCACGTAAAGAAGTATGGAATGCAATAGGGCTGGACTACTCTGAGATACAGGGACTAAACAAATATATCCATAAGCAGAGATTGCAGTTACTGATTACATACAAGAAAGCACGTATTTTTAGTCATTACTTTTGAATCAAAAGTAATTAAGTTAACAGCAGAAGAGATAAATCATTCTGGCAGCAGAAAAATATGTAGTTATTGGGTCTTACTCATTAAGTGTACATTGATGTATATGAGTTAATTAAGACAGAGTAGCTGCTATAAACGTTCAATTTTTCATGCAGAGGGAGTTGCATGAAGACATATCTGTTCCTGCTATATGTAAGTAGCCATTTATAGGACACACTCACTTTGTATCTATGTTTACACATGTATACTTCTACCCATAGAAGGTCCCACAATGCCAGACTGAATCCTGGAGACATTTTTATATCTAGGCAGGCCGTGTGACTCATTTTTAGCTGTTTTTAAATGTACTGGTTTCTCTCTCTAAGCCTCATTTACTTGCTCTCATGGTGTCTAATGCACATGGTTTTGGAAGCTATATTAAACGAATCCAACGTCTTTATTTTTAGCATCTGAAGTATTTCTAAAACAGGTTCTCTGTAGCATATGTGCAAGACATAAAGGTTTTATTGTCACAAGCGTGTAATTAACTGCATAATTCTCTCTTGGTCTTCTTGCTTGCTGTAAATATGGTACCATCACTAAATCACTGCAACAAAACCATTTTGTTCCACTTTTCACCTGAGGGCCTACCTCACAATCCAAGTGATTGTAATTTCACACTGTTAGGAGTGGTGGTAGAATTCAACACTTCTGTTTACAAGAGATATACAAAATATTTGGTTTTGTAAGCATGTAGGGCCAAAAAATGTAATATTCTTTCAGCCAACATCCCCAGACTTATCGTCTGCTTTCTATCTCTGGCTTCTGCTGTGAAGCTCTTTGGTCTGTGTCTCACTTGCTGGTCAGTCTGTCTCTGTGCTCCTCCTGGTTTCTCCACTCCCCTGCCTTAATCAAATATTACCTCGGCCTTGTACCTAAATAGTTCAGATTCTTTTGTGAAATGTCACGTACCTTTGCTTTGGACAGGCACATGTGCTTAGCTGTCTCTTGCAGCCATTTCAGAGAAAGGGTTGGGATGGCTGGCAGTTCCAAGGAGGGCTATCCCAACCAGTAACAGCAAAAACACAGATACACGTGTAGCCAGGCAGCGAGTGCCCTGATGGCTTCAGCTGTGGCTGTTGAGGCATTGCCAGGCTCAGCTGCCTGCGCATCCTTCCTCTGGAAGTCAGCTCCCCTGTAGCAGGGGTGGCACAAAATGGGACGTGTGAGAGCGCCTGACTGACAGCGCTTCGAAGGCTGTGCGGTAGCTCAAACCACCGATGAGGCTAAATGAATTCACAGCTACATCTGCCACAGCCCAGGGCTGAGTCTGTGGGCGTTGCTATTCCCCTGACTCTGACAGAAATATCTCCCAATGCAAACACAGGCCTGAGCCTGCTCGGAGCCCCGGTGCCTTCAGCAGGGCCCACCCGCGGGCGGCACTCCTTCATGGACTGGCAGCCACGTGAGCAAGAACGGCAGCAGATGAGTAAGGCCTGCTGCTGCTGGATTTTGGACTGTGCCCCATCCCCGTTTTATCCTCGTTGTGATGCACAGTGAAATACTTTAGAGATGACATTCCAGTCCGTTCTTGAAGCAGAGGAACAGAGGGAAAAAAAAAAATCCACGCCTCAGACACGAGCAAGGATGTGATGGGGGACTGGTGGCAGTGGGAGGCAGAGGTTTGCTGCTTGGTTTGCAGAAGGCTTTCAAGAGAATTAAAGCGTTTTAGAAAGAAACAAATACGATGTAGCAAAATAAGCATGCTGAAACTGTATTTAAAGAATAAATATTAAAGAAGCCACATCCACATTGAGAGGTTGAAGACAGTCCTAAAAGAGCCCCATCTGGTTCATCAGATAGACAGGAAAGCTGCATCCCTACATTCAATATGCAAAACCTTCCAGATGAAGTTATTATTTAAAACAAGTTTGCTCGCATGAAAAGGAAGAAAAGATGATATGATTTTCATGACTTCCTGCAGTACAAAAACACTACAGCCAGGCAGTAACTTCTGCATTGAGTCCACCACTTTCCATGGAGCCATACATAGTTTAAATGGGCATCGAGTCTCCATGTCAGAATGTAAGATCACAGCAAAATGAACACACTGCTATGTAATTCACTGTGGGGGTTCACTGCCCTCTGTGCTAAAAGACTTGCCTTCCTTCTGGTCTGACACAATCCTTGCATGTTTTGTGTGCCTACTCAGGCATATGAATGTTCTTATCTCATTCCTGGTGGTAGGGATACATCAGACAATCATATGAGGGCAGTTCATCTTCTGTGATTGTTTGTCCCTATGCAGAGAAACTGTACAGTCAAGTTGTACTCATACAAGTTAGATCTTGCTTCAGAGCATCCCTGTATTGCGTACCTGGAGACTTCAGGCTATCTCTGCTACTGATCAAGCAACCTCCCAGACTAGGCTTCAGCACTGTGGGACACTGGCAAGTGAAGCATTTGAGGTCATGGTGTGAGAACAAGGCAAACAGAGAGAGCATTGACCAACGCTTTGTGAGCTCAGCCTCTTGCACTGAAAACACATGCAAGTCCACAGAGCCATGATCCCAGCTTTCAGGGTTCAGCTCCTCCTATGAAAAACAGTTGTATTGTTCACTAGATATAACTTATTTACAGAAAAAAATGCCTTATTATTTAAAATTGGCAAGTAAGATTTCTGTACAGTCAAATTCCTGGAGGTTGAATTACATGCGAGTCAAAGCGCATCTCTCTAACATTGCTATACATGCATCACTTGCTGCTTTTTGCTGTTGTCATCTTTCATTGCTCTACAACCTTTTCCTTGCAGCCTTTTAATACTTGAACTGCAGAATAGGAAGTTTGCTTTCAAAGCAAATTCAGCTAGATGGTGACGCTGCAGCTAGACATGATATCAGGATAAGATGTGAATGTAGTTGGGATGGGTTATTCCCATGACAAGACTTGGCACTCAGCTGCCTGTGACTATTATAGGTGAATATCTTTGTCAAAAATTAACCACAATCACTCAGACAGGGATAGCTGTTGTCCACACCTGCTTGATTCATTCCTTGTCTGACATTGAGTAGCTTGACTGCTACTAGAATGATATAACTTTGAATGTATCCTTTAAACCCATCCCTGTTATTAACACACATAAAGCAACTGCAAGTCAGGACTGATATACCATGAAACGCTTTCCTAATTTCCTTACAGTATTTGTTGTGTAATTGGAACCATTGCCTTCAAAATTACTTTCTCTTCTTGCATTCTTATTAATGAAAGAAAAAAATACATTCTTCATAGCCACCATAATAAGCAAATCTCCTTTCACTCCCTGCCTCTCCTAGAAAACAGGGAAGTCTTTCCCTCCTCCACTTTTATAATCACTGTTGGCCAACCACCTTGCTTGTTAAGGACTGCTCGGTAGCCCAGCAGTGCTCCTGCTGTTCAGTATGGATGCTCTTCATTTCTCTGACAGACAAAAAAAGGTATCCTAATAAAAGACAACTGCACTGGTTTGATGGTGCTACTAAACACATTGCTGTGGCTTTGGGTAACTCAGCAGAGACAGTTTCACTTGGTCATACAGAAAGCTCCTTCTCTGTCAGAAACCTCTCCATCTATGCCATCTGAAGCATAAAGGAACTTTGATATAGAGAAGATTGTCACAGATCTCCTTGGGCAGTTTATGAAAGAGAAGTGAATGAGAAATAAGCGGTTGTTCGAGTTTATCATTAGGAAGGATTACACATACAGTGTTGGTTGTGACCCTGTTGACTGAAATGCTTCCATTACAGTTGCAGGGATCAAACCTTTGGGGCTCCAGTTTGGGACAGGAAGAAGCACAGTCAGAAAGGCATGGAAAAAGAAATGCTCCTTTCTTTCTTTTCAGGCTGTCCCCAACAGCAGCCGCTTTTATTTTGCTGTTTGTTCTACTGAGCCACAGAAACAGGCTTAGTGAATCTCTACACCTCAGCATAATTTACAAACCAAACTTAACACCACAACCAACAAACGAGTCCTTCATACACTTCCAGTAACACTGGAAGTAGTCCCAGAGCAACCACCAGCTCCAAACAGCCCCAAAGCTGTGGCAGAACTGAAATCAGCATGTAAATTTAGCAGCCATGAGCTGCCTGCTGTGGTTCAGGTTATGAAAGGAAAAAGCAGACTTTCTGATCAGTGGAGCCAGGAGGCAGAACAACTCAGGCCCAGTGCAGGACTTCACATTGTGCTCCATCCTTTACAAGGGCTCTCAGGAATTTTGGAAAGCAGAGGATTTACAGATGATGTCCAGGTTTACTGAAATGATCCTGGGGATGAGCAAGAAGAAAGCTGGTGGCACACAAGTTCAAAATCTGATATAGTATATGATACCTTCTAGAGTATCATGTGTATTGACCTTTCTGATCTGTAACAAGTCAGTGATACATAGAACATCATAACAGCATGCAATCACTAATCTGTAGCACCATATTATGCCCTTCCTGCAGTGAGTTGTCAATTTTATATTCACATTTCCTATACAGCAGCTCTTTCTACTATTCACGTTAGCCCCATCAGTCACAAAATCACGTATATACTTAGAAAGGCCATAACAGCTACGAGAATTCAACAAGACAAAGCCAGCAATGAACACTGAAGTTCACATTTTATCTGCTTTTAGAAAGGCCAAAGGCTGTGCTGCTGTCGTGCTGTCTTAGAGGTCTGTCTTCTAGAAATGCCTGGGAGTGCTGGCACAGCCCATGCACAGCAGTTCGTGTCACTGAGAGGGAGCATTGGCATAGGAGGGCTACTCTGGGAAATAAAACCAAGTCTGCACATTCCCCATTGCTACCTTCTTTTCATTCTACTTTAATTTCATAGCGGTTAAGGACTTTTCTTCACTTATCTGCACTGCGGGAACGAGTATTGTTAGTGAGTGTTAGGAAGCCACTCAGCCCTGTAAAACATATTCATTCTTCTATTACAGTGCGTGGTACGCAGATAATAGATGGATTAACAGAGCTATCTCTTTGGGTTTTTACTTTATATTCCATAACATTTTCATCCTGGCAAACAAGAACTTGGCTATTAGCTGTACCTGCTGTAAATCAGCCAGCAATCTACTGCTCACAAAACACAAATGGTGTGGCCATCAGTGGAGCAGATGCAGGACAAAGATGAATACAGAAAAAGCAGTGCTTAAGGTGTGGGATGGTCTCCTTGCTCACAGTGATATCAGTAAAAAATCCTGGAAGGTCGCCCCTACCCAGATCAGATGATGCTCTGCAGGCTCTGGACTAGCTAGGATATTCCCTTTTCATGTTTTGCTATGTCTTATTTGCAGGTCTCCAGCTCTCACCAAGATAAAGCTGATGGCATTGTGGACACTACCTGCCTGCTGTTGCTCTGCTGCTGGTCCATCCTCTCTGGTGCTCTAGACAAGATCTGAAAGCCATGGATGGGCATGGAGGAGAAGCTGCTGGTGGGCTCCAGCAGGGTATTTCTCGGACACTTTCAGTCTCTGAAGGTGAGGAAGAGTCAGAAGGAGCTGACTCAGCGACCCACGAGAGGGACTCTCACGCGCACTACATTGCCATTCAAAGAAATTCCAAGTACTACCGGTCCATGAGGCTGCCAAACAGATCAAAGAGAAAGACTGCAAGAGAGGCAATGCATGCAGGACGCGCTGCAGGTGAGTACTGACCCAAACAACATTAAGCTTCCTTTTTCCACTGAGATTAAGAACTGTAGGAGTCAATGAAGTTAGGAAAGCAATAGCAGATTCAGTGCTCAGCACACCTCAGAACACTCCACTCTATGGAGAGGCTAGCAGAGGGCTGCCATCTTTGTTCAGCCTGGAAATGCAGACTGGTTGGTTGTTAAGACATGGGGAAGAATCTAAAGAAATCTGTGACTCTGTTCTGCCACCCTTCCACTAAGAAAGTAATAATTTAAACATGGAAGAAAGCTGTCAAAAACAGTAGGAACTTCTTTGGAATATAGAAAGGATATACTGAAAAAGTGGAATCTACACAAGTAATGGTATGGCAAGCTGAATGCCATCTGGGGTAAAGAGCCAGCAAAGGCAAAGCAGTACACTTGGGGACCAAGCCTATGGAAATTGCAATGAAGGGACCAAGACTTCTCTGGGAAGTGCTGCCACCTCTCATTGAAGATGCTCTGTGCAACACTTACGAACTCTTTGGATGAGGAGGCTGAAATAAGAGAAATGCCACCCAGAACATGTGCGCACTGAGGCATGGCTTGAGTATAACAGTATGAACAAGTTGGCCAAAAGGCTTCTGAGGGAACAACATGGGGCTGCGTCAGCAGAAGGCCAGAGGGGATCAGGGAAAGGCTCTGCCCCTGAGGGCAATGGCGTGGAACAGCTCCAGGACAGTGGGAACAGCCCCAGTGCTGCAGCTCAGGGAGTGCTGGGACACCACTCTGGGACACAGGGCTTGGATCGTGGGCTGGTCCTGCATAGCACCACAAATTGGAAGGGACCTACAAGGGTCACTGCACTCAACTCGGGATGCTCTGTGGTTCTATGAACACTGCAGAGCAGGGCTGCAAGGCAAGACATTCACTGAGCTGGCATGTTGTCTGAGCAGCTGTGAGAGAAAGTTATGAGAAACTGAGAAGAGAGCCAGGAAAGGAGCTATCTCAACACATTCAGAAGTACTGGAAACAGGGCTGCAAGCAAAAGCTGAGAACAGTTGTAATTCAAGCGCTAGGTGAGAGAGACCTGGAACCCTGAATACAGAACATGCACTCTGCTTAGTCAGCTAGGTGTTCAGAGAAACTGAATTTTATAGCTTCTTGTAAATAAAATAGATTGCAGTGAAGATAGCTTTTCCATCTTCGGATTATAAACTCACAAATAATCCACTGGACTCTGAACTTTGGCTAACTGCATGAGTTAAAAAGATATAACAATATTTCTGACGTTTGAGTTCTGTGCAAGACATCAAGGACTATTACTCCGTTATGCAGTAGTAAAGCACATCAGTTCAGTCCCTGAAAAAAAAAAAACAAATTATCTGAGAAAACAAAAAATAGAAATCCTACACCTCAAAATAAAGGAGGCCTTGGAAACATCCCCAAGAAAATAGGTGTCTCCTGCCTGCCTTGCCAAGGGAGCCGTGCTATTTCAGCAGTATAAAGGCCCATTCAACCCTGTGGCAAGGACAGAAGGAAAGTTCCCACCCTTCTCCAAGTTTCCAAGCAGACAGCAGCAGAGCAAAGAGCTGTTTAATATTCTGCTACTGTTGTCAATGAGGTTTGTGGATAAACTGAGTGCTGCCAATGCCAGAGCAGACCTGCTCTCCACCCTGCCAGTGCAGCAGCAGGACCCGAGCAGAGCCGTCCTCTCAACTGCTTCCCCAGAGCACTGCTGCAAAGCAAGCTGAGAGGAGCCTCGCCTTCTCTCCGGATCTCTGAGCATCTCAGCATCCAGACTGCTGCTGAGGAAGCCTCTGCCCTGTTAGCTGCAGCAGGACCAGCGCACAAGGACATGGCTTCTTCATACACCTGCAGCATCACAGCATCAGGACAGCAGCACAGGAGGACATCCCTCCTGTCTAGCCAGTGTCATTGAGGAAGGACAAACTAAAAGAAAGGCTAATCTTCTCTTAGCAGCTTGTTAGAGCATCCCCAGGAGCTGACCTGCGTTTCTCTCCCATATATTTCCTTCCTGTGTTACATCTGTGGCTTTTTCTTCCATATCTGCAATTGTTCAGCAAGATACACTGGAAACGTTTCTTTTCTCCAGTTTGTACAGCAGAACTTGGGCTATGAGCTATAGATCTTTCTCCAGTATGACTGTAGCAAGTCCAGCTTTTAAACTCAGCTAGGATTGTGTAAGCAGCCTTCTCCCTCTGCTCCACTGACTCCATCCCCTCTCCCAGAAACTGGACAGCGAGGGCTTTTACAGCAGCCTCACGTGTAGCAGGAACAACTTCAGCTGCACTTGCTGACGTGCATGGAAACAAGGGATGGGTGAGCTGTTTTATCTTGACTTCAAACCCATTTGAGCAGCAGCTGTCCATGAGTCTGACTCAATCTCAAATGCTAACCTGTTCTCATTTTATTTAGGAAATGAGGGGAGGAGAGGGGAAGGAAAGAAGAAGGGAAGGGAGGGTGAAGTACAGGGGAAAATGCGGGGCAGGGTACCAAACAGGAGAAATAAAGACCCAAGAAATGAGAACAAGAAAAAATAATCTGAAAGCATAGAAATACAACAGAGAGAAAGGCTTTTATATAGGCTCCCTTTGCACCAGTCTAGCTTTGGTTTATAGCCTAGGAGTTGTAAAATATAATAGATTCTTTCCTTTAAATGGAAAATGAGCTTGTGCTTTTTTTAAGCAATCTCCTCTGACAGGAGGCTGAAGTGTTTTAAGTATCCAAGAGGCAAAGTGAAAGCTGAAGCTAGCGTTTTGTAAGCCTCTGGCACTGTTTGAGGCAGCTAAAGAGTCTGGATTTCACCCTTTCCATCCGAAAATCCATAGCACTGATTAAATGGGTGCGGCAGAAACCAGCTTCAGTTAGTGTTGACCTGACTGTGCTGTCACCAGTTTGAAATGCAAACAGAATTATGACTTACACCAAAATATTAAAAAAAAAAAAAAAACCACCAACGAGGCCATTTATCAGCAGGCCTCAAACAACAGGAGGTTTCATTTGAAAAGTGAGATGCACCGCCTCCTGCCAAGTACTGCAGTAATAAGCCACAGACTTAACACAACTTTGGCTCCCTGTGAAAGGATTGGAGGTTCATCTGAGGAAAAGCAGAGAAGCAATTAAAAGTAAAGCTCCTGTCTCACCCAAATCTAGCCTTGATTTATCCAGTAAACTGAACAGCTACTGTGTGCCTGAAAGCAGAGCAGTAATGAAGCCCTGACTTGAGACACGAATATTAGCAAGAACTAGCACACACAGCTAAACCTTTTTTCCTTAAAGAATTGCACTGAAAATGCTGGGGCCCAATGTGCACTGGTCAAAGAGCCACTTGGAGGTGTAAGAACTGATACAGTACATGTACCTTTACCTTCCTTGCTCGCGATTTGCAGCTGCACCAAAGGTTGTGCAACCATGTAGTACACAAGCTGTTGGCATTTAAGTCTGGCTTGAAAAGCCAAACTAAAACGTAGCATTGTGTCTGTAGTCTTCCTGTTGCCTCTGATAAAAGAAGACTACTATCTAAGGCACAAGTGAAGTTGACCCTTAAGAAAGCAACTACTTTAACACCCTCTTGGCTTTCTCTTATGTCACAGGTTCACTCAAAAACAATGAGTCTGTCAAAGAGCCTATGAACGTTTTACCTCCTAAGGGATCACCAGCTCCAGTAGACTCTAATGAGACAACTTTAGAAGAACTATTGATTCAAAGGTAAGGAGTGTGTGCTCAGGGCATTCGCTGCACTTCTACTGAAGAATACAGAGTGGTGTCAGAACAAAAATGCTTGCTTTTGAAGACCATTTGGACTAAGCTGTAGCTACCAGTCCATGCCTTCTCACCTTGGCTTGTAGTGCTGCTTTGAGTTTTGTTGTTACATATCATGTAGTACTGGAGTTGTGGTGTATTGGTTCTTAACGGTTCTTAACTTTTTTGGAGAGAAAAAGTGAAGGAGCAGTGGGGGGTAACAGGAAGAGAGTGGGAAAATTGCAAAAAGGAGAATGTGACATAGGATCACCCAGTGGCATAAGCAAGGAGGCAGTGCTACCTTAAGAAACTTGGTGAGAGAATCAGGAGACCCTGAAGGCATGGCCTGATGGAATATCCCAACACAATGACAGTCCCATTCTCAGTGTTCCCACAGGGCTCTCCTGAATGTTGGTATACAATCTTGTGCAGAAGACAGGTTCTTGTATCTGAAGAAATAGCTACAAAAATGTTTCCTGAGGCATTTTGATTTTGTACTTGCTGCTTACTTTCAAGAATCAGTAGCCAGTAGGGGTCTTCAGTGAGGTGGTCTTTTCTGCTCAAAATCCCTCAACAAAAAGGGAAAAGCAAAAAGCCCTGATTCCATCATCAGTATAGTGCAGGGCCAGGGGAGCCTCACAGGCTCCGTGCCAAAGGTGAACCCCAAGCAGGTCCAAACACAGCTGACAAATACATGCCACTCTGTATGCAAAACTTGCAATCTCATCTGCAGTGTCTCAGGGGTGTTATATTTCAAGGGGCAGACAAAAAGTTTACCTGCATCCCTGCTCTCTTAGCACTGCAGCAAGGCAGAGGGATGAGCAGCTTCTGAGCCTTACATCTTCTAATACACAGCTGAGGTATTCTCCCCAGATCACTCTCTGGCTCTTCATCATTGGCATGTATAATCACAAGGTGGTCACTACCTGTGCTATAGAAGATCAAGTTGACAGCACTAACACTTGCCCTCTAAAGGCACGTGCACTGTACTGCATGGTGTGGTCTTAATTACTGAGCCAAGCTGTATTGGCACAGCACATAGCATACATTTCCTAGTCAAGAAGACAACAGTGAAAAAACTCAGCCAAACTGTCAAGTTGGATTTAAATAAATTAATTGCCCTGGCTGAAATTGATTGCCCTTTGGCGTTAAGCTGAGCATAAGAAACTAGACAGTTGCAGTCTGCTGAGATGTCATAGCCATCTGTCTTCCTCTCCTTGCGGCATAATCATCACTGTCAGTCTCTGACATCCTGACACCGCCACTTAGGCAGCTCTGAAACATGCACAAGCTGATTCTCCATGGAGCTGGAAACAATGAGCCTGTGCTGGGAGTCAGTCTTTATCAAAGGTGCTGCTGTGCGCAGTGCTTGACAGGTCAGTGCAAGTTCTAAGTCATGTGTCTGCTAAAAGCAGGCAGTGCTGCTGAGTGGCATTGCACTGAAAGCAAGCAAAGAAATCTGACACAGAACGAGACCGGAGTTCTGGCTCAAACTGAACTCATGTCCTCCTCCTCCTTTCTCTAAAAGATCTGCTGTAATTTGTAAGAGAACCAGCAGAAATTTGCATTGCGAAAAACCTGCAGGATCCTAAGGGCATTGCCATTATTTGCAATAATCACCATCCTCCTCCTCCTCCAGGAGAAAACAGGCCATGCTGCAGAAAAGACAACCAAAACGTTATCAGTGATCTCAAAGAATGCATTTAGTGTCTCTTGGAAAGGAAAAGAACCTAGTGCTTCTCAGCAAAGAGTTCTGAAAGCAGAAGATTGTTCTGCAGAAAGGAGAGTAGGAGTACTTCTGACCAGAACATAAGTTTCTCAGGAGTGAATCATGATGGTCCTGAGGGCAGGTGGGACATCAGTGCTGCATCTCTTCACACTCAGTACTGTTCTGACAGCACTGTATAAATGCTAGGGCTAGGCAGGCTCAATCCCTTCTCCTTGCATGAAGATGCCAACACAAACATGTTTACAGGTAGGGATGTCCCTTCACATATATCCATGCAACAGAATTTGGGGCAGGGAGTAACCATTACTGGGAAACATAGCAAAAGGGAAATGAACATTTCTCTAAAGTGAACTCAGATGGGATATGGATTTTAACACTCTGAATAAGAAGTAGCATTATAGACTCCTTCAAACCCACCAGTGATTTGAGTCTACGTGTCATCCCAAACCTACCCTACACCCTCCATAAGGCACTTATTTAGAGCACCTTTATATCTAACTATTCTTAAATTATTTTTTTCCTTATGACCTTCCTCCCTATGACCTCCAGCTCTCCCAAAGCACTCTGGAGTTCCCCACAGCATCCTGTGGCTCCCTCTCAGTCTGCCACATTGTACGAGTATCCAAACCTCTCACATGATGATCCTCTTCCCAGCTATTTGGTTAACTTCCCCAGCACATCTCAGTGCTGAGCTTCTAGCACAACTTCTGTTCATCAGGATACCCACAGCCAAAGACCTGGAAGGAACTAAACTCACAAGAAAGCTTCCCTTTCATAGTGCCATCAGTCTTTCCAGCTTCACAGTGGCAGCAGTTGTGTAGATTGAGATCACAGAAAACCACCGTTGAAAAACACCCACCCAGGGAGTCCATCTATAACTGTCAGCCTCAGCTGAAAACAGCTACCACAGGGAGCAGAAAATTAGTCATTTCAAACCCCAGAAATGAGATCCACCAATGAGTACCTACCCTATATTATCAGCTAATAGGATGTTGACTTCATTTCTAATACAATACAGATGTTTTATCAGCATGAGCATGCTATTGACCTACCGTTTCCCACTGAGCCAGATGCCAGCAGTGATACATATTCATTGTGGGCCACTAGATACAGTGGAGAAGAAACTCAATGTGAAATCTCATGTCACAAAGCTCGCTGCAAGGTCATTCATTTAACACTTCAGAGAAATCTGTTTTCTTTTATGAAACCTCCAATGCGGAGAAAAAAAAAAAAGGAAAAAAAATCATCCAAAATAGTGGATTAGGTTTGATCTGAGTTAATAGAATGGAAGCACTACAACAGCAAACACAGCCACCTTCATCAGAGAGAGGGAATCTAAGGGATATACATTTGCAAATGGATATCAGAAAGAAACAACTGTTTATATAAAACAGTGTCACACTCTGAAGGATTGTGTGAATGTGGGTTACTTCCCACAGCACAGCACTATTTGTCCTGGGCAGCAGAGGGCACTGCTTATATAGCCTGATTTAACCAGAAAAGAGGGAAAAGCCTCCAGAGAGGCTGAGACCTGCATTGCAAGAGGTTGTACTTGAGTTTCCTTCTAATTATGAAATGAATTTCTTATAGTCACCTCTTTACATGTTGAACAAATCTTTGTCACCCCATAACTTTTATTTTTTGCTTTTTTAGAGATAGATAATTCTTTTCATACCCTTCTTTCTCTACAATCACAAACTTAAAAAGCCTAAGAGCAACAGGATTTGCAGGGGAGGGGGTGGGTTGGGGTAGAGAGTTCTAAAAATAATCATTTTTCTCTATAAAGTACCCATTTTAGACATTAAATATTATTAGTATCAATATCTCAGATTTCACAGAACCATAGTTAGTCATAGCATTTACAGTCCTACTTAGGTATGCTTCCAGCCTGCAACCAATGGAGAACCTAATCCCAGCTTGCCCACCTATTCCATCCAGTCTCCAGTCCTCAGCTCCTTCAGCCAAGCCATGATTCCATCACACAGCATCCAGGCTCTACTCTCTAACCTTCCCAGCACAGTCCACTTCTTTTAAACATATCCCAGTCCTCAACCAACCCCTTTGCTTCACTCCTTTTCAATCAACCCCAGCTTGTGATTCTTCACCTGATCTCCTAAGGCTAGTGTTTCTCAGATGTGTTACTCCTCTCTCTTCCCCTCTGCAGCCCATATCTCTGTGTCCTGACATTCCCCTGGCCCATCACCCTTTTGCTCTGCATACAATCTTAGTCTCTCATCCTTGCACCTAGTCCCAGTGCTGTATTCTGCAGCCCTCTCCAACTCACCGCTTCCTGAAGCACCCAGCTGTGGGCAGTTCCTCTCTTGATAGCAGTCTCTTGGTCCAGATGCAGAACTCTTCCCTGTCCATGTTTGGGTCCCCTTCCCTCTGCTTTTCAGCCAAGCAGTTGTCTCATTGTGCTGCTCAGACCCAGCACGAGGAGCACTGAAGGTGCAGGAGAAGCAGCCTTTATTTGTAGTGCCTAGAACTGTACCAGGCCATTTCTACCGCTGCAGTATCAGAAATGTTTTTCTCATCCCTGGACAGGGCACCTGTTCTCTCCACGGGCAGCAGCTCAGGGAATTTTAGATGCTAAAATCCAAGTCTCCAGTTTGTGTGTATTGGACAGAGTGCAAAATAGCCTATAATCCCTATGGATTTTCACAGGTCAGGCAAAAATAAAGCCCTGGAAAAGCCCATATTTCAAGCCACATTTCAAGAGAAGCCAAAGCGTCTCAGAGGATAAAATGACAGGATTTCTGTTTTCTTTAACTGGCATCAAATTACATCTTCCTTAACCTAAGAAGCCGTTGAGCCCCTTTTTTAAAAGAAAGTAGCAGCAGTCTATGGCAGATGGTCCATGAGTAAGGAGTCCTAGTGATTCTGAGCATCAAAAGGTTATAGGCAGGTAAAGAACTCATCATAGGAAGTTCTGAACATTTTTAGTTGTCAGTAAGACTGCCAGCCCCAACAGATTTAATTAAGGTATTTTGGTGAAAGCTTAAGGAGGCTCAGGAGAACAGATGTGCCCTTGGCCTTTATAATCTAAAAATATTAGGGATGAGGAGTTCCACTTATCTCTCTGTCCAAAGAAAAAAAAAAAAAAAAAAAAAAAAAACAGGAATAAAAAAGCAATTTTTGCAATTTGTTGTCAAAGGCACTACTAAAAAGCCACACGTGAGCAGAAAGAAAATCTGAATGAACCTGAAGTATGAAAATACATTTTACTAGGTGTAACGTTATTTGAATCTATTAATAACTTCACACTTCTCCGCAAATTTGGTTAGCTCAGATTAAAACAGCACTTCTTACTTCATCTCGTGGCCTTTCTTGGTGTGAAACTCCCACTGCCTAAAGGGTTTGGGGAATGTTTCATGAATAAGATATGCTGGGTTGCATCTTCTCATTTTTAGTTTCTGAGACTTTCTAAAAACTGCTGTAAGACAACAAAAGCAAAATCCTGTCTGTCAGTGTTGTTTGAAAACCAACTCTTTGCACAGCTTTATTCCAAGGACTGCTTTTGAATTCAGGCAAACATAAGAAAACTGGAAAGGTTAATTTGCAGCTGACCAGACAGGCCAAGACTGGAACTTTGTCCCCCAACCATAGCTTAAGTAATTATATGAATTTGATAGACAAACTAAAGCTGACAGCAATTATCAGGTTTTTAATGCAGCAATGGACAAGATCAGCCTGCACCTGAAGCTCAGAACTACCCAATCCCCCTTCTCCCTTTGCACAACATATGCAAGCCCAAACCCACTCTCCTTCACCAACCATGGTCATGTTTCGCAGCACCAGAGCATGACCAACGTTACGAGGCCACGAGGATAATTTCCAGTGCTCGTGTGCTTTGGGAACCTAGGAATTCCTGAGAGAATTCATTGTTCGTATAGTGAGAAAGATAAAATAAACCTCCTCCAAAGTGCTACCTGGATGGCCAAGATCAGGAGGAAAGGGTGCTTTTGCCTGAGCCTGCAGTTCCATGGCAGTGGAAGATGATCCGAGGTGGCACTGCCTTGGTCCTGCCATCCATCTGTGTGTCTGCCCCCTCTACAGTGCCGGCACTCAGCAAGCTGACCCTGTGGTGAGAGAATTCAGTGGTCACACACACACAAAGCTAGTTCTAAAAAATAGTCACATTTTTCTACTAGTTTAGATGCCCAAATCAGCTCACCAAGAAATGAGACAACCGAGAGCTCTGGCTTAAAGGGGAAGGCAGGTTGCTGCCTTCGGGAGTCAAGTGCAAGGATGAATTGTGCAGGCAGATCAGCCTAAATGGCACTTCGAACTGTGGGAGAAGAGAGGGAGAAAGAGGAACTGAGTGCAGCTGTTCTATCTATCAGACTTAGTCCATGATTAATGGTGAAAAAGGGGGTCCCATGAAGAGGGGAGCAGCTCCAGGAGCAGAGCCGGGCCCACCCTGGGCAGGCCGCACTGTGCAGCCTGTGAAGGAATGGCTCTCACTTGGAAGCTCCAATGGGCTGCAGTGAATCACTTATTTGCCTTCCTTCATTCTTCACGACAAATTTGGAAAGCTTTAGAAAACCTCAGTTATTTTGTAGGACAAAAATATCCACTTCTTGCTAATCTTTATTTTTTTTAGCCCAGCCTCAGAGCGCTGGGAGCACTGTCACCTCACTTGGGAGAACAAGCATTTCTCTGTACAGCAACACGAAGTGGTGAGGCTGTGACATAAAGAAAGAGCAAGACTTCAGAAAACCCAAGCTACAGTTATGAAGGAAAAGTTCTAAAGGAAGGGAAAGGAGGTGATTAGTTGCTGCCACACGGCGGAATAGATTTCAGATGGAAAAAGGGAAGCTGTGGCTTCTCACGGCCACGGGGGGCATTTCACTCCGGGCTGTTCTCACCTCCTCAGAGCTTCCAGCGTTCTTATTATCTTTATTACTTTAGCATCGTTTTCCAGGTTTTCATCTTAGACCAAAAGTGAAATTATTTTGGAAAATCTGAAGAAAAAAGACAGGTGGGATCCTTAGAAGGGATCTTTAGGAGGGATCCTTAAAAGAGATCCTTAGAAGGCACTTTCTGTTTTCTAATGTTTCTCATGCCATGCCCAGACGCTTTTCTTTTTCCATTCCAAACTGCAATGGATTTAACCCCTGAGAGCAAAGCAGTATGAGGAGGTACAATTTGTTAACCTCTTAATGCATGTTTCTGAGACTTTTTTTATTTTAGTAGATACACCCCAAATTTGTCCTGGGACATGTGCAGCAGTGTAGTGTCAGTGACAGCACCTGCACTGGCTTCCTGTTGCATGCTAGAGAACTCCTCGCTGCTCTCGGTCCTTCTTTAGCAAACAGCATCCCTGTATTTCCAAAATTCAGGATAACAAAGGTGATTGGTGCAGTTAATGTCCTGCCTACCCTTGACTAAGAAAGCAGCTTTCAGCATGCCACCCACTTCCCGAAACCCCTGGCCATGTTCCCTGGTGGCAAGATCCCCAAACAGCAATCGTTAGCCAGAGCTTCAGGCTCTCTCCGACAAGACCCCGATTTTTCCCATCAGTGGTTCCTCTGACCTCTCAGCCCATGATTGGGCTGATGGAGTTATTGGAGCCTGGGCTCGCCCCACGGACACTTCTGCCTCCTTAATGACCCAAGGACCGAGCACTTCCAGCACACCAGATCTAGTTCTCACGAGCTGAGGGAGTTTTTTTTCCTAAATGCTCAGTCACGTGCTGGCTGGATACATCACTTAGTAAACACAATATAAAAATGATAAAAAGGAAACCACTTCTCATATACAGCCCGACAAAGGGATTTTATGCCGTTGCATAAACTGCAGTATTGCTTACAGAATAAAGCATGGCTATACATGCAATGGGGAGAAAGTGAGCACGCGAGGCATAGCTGAGCATTTTCTGACGGTGAACTCAGTTGCAGGGTGGTGCAGATGATGTTTTTGCTGGGGGGTTACTAAGGTGGAGGGCAGAGATGCACTCAGGCTGTCCGCAAGCACTGCGAGCAACCCAGGGTGCAGCTGTGCTTCAGAGCTCCAGAGGATTTATCCCCGAGGCGGAGAAACAATTACCTGAACGGAGAGATAGAGCTAGTTACTCAGATACTGCCTAAATGAGAAAATATATCCTCATGGAAATAGCGACGCTAAGATGGGGGGAATGACCGGGGGGATGCAGAGGCAGCCGGAGGAAACAAGCAGGGCAGGAGGCAGAGCAGGGAGGCAGCTTGGCAGCAGGGCTTAGGCTGAGCCTCCACGTTACATCCCTCCATATCGGGGTGTCACTCCCAGAGAAGAAATGCACCATCCGCTCCAGATCTGGAAGCGGTTCAGGAAAGCTCCCCTCTCCCACTCCCTATCCTCCCTCCGTGCCGGCGCCGGCCGCACATAGGCACCGACGGCTTCAGGGAGGTGAGAGGTCAGCGGCAGGCAGGGCTCCGCGGGGTGGGCGCGGGGTGGGCTGCGGTGCGTGGGTGCTGCGCGGGAGGCTGCTGGCTGGGAACGAGGGGATGGAGAGGGGGCAACCCTGCGTCTGAGGAAGGAGCCTCTCTGCGGGAAAGCAGGGGATGGAGGTAGGGGTGCCCGCAGAGCCCTCGGGGCAGGGACTGCCGCTGGGGGGCCCTTGGGGAGGAGGCAGGCAGTCTCCCGGCGGAGGAGGGACCTGCGCTGGAGCGGAGCCGTGGGGGGCGGGAGGGCGAGGAGGTCTCTGCGGGCAAAGGGTGGTGGGAGGCTGGGGGTACGGCACGGCGGGGCTGCGGGGGTAAAGGGGAGAACGGGAGGGGTGTGGGGGGGGGGGGGGGGGGGGGGGTTTTGGGGGGCGCGGGGGGTTTTCGGGGGG